>CM032453.1:56415717-56454280 GCA_019049505.1 Pachyrhynchus sulphureomaculatus
AACTCTTCGCTTAAACTCACTGCCTTATGTTTTAAAATTGTTCCTGAAATTGGTGGTGCTATGAACCATGAAAATAAAGAATCATCCACTTTTTGGTATTCACCGCTTTTCATACTTTTTCGTGCCTGTGTGGGCGATGACAAAAGACTACACCATTTTTCAAGTTTTTCGCGATTTTTTCTCCACACTGAAACAGTACTCACGGCTACAGTTCACCATTATCTTAACGTTGAATTGCTTCAAGTTTCTCTTTTACGGTAATAACAACGCGTTTACGCTTATTATTATCACGCTCCATTTTGTAAAATATCTATTAAAACGAAACTATTACCTCTGCGATAATAATAGACGTAATGAGTAACTTAACACTCGTCGACTAACCAATATGTTTTGGTTGAAATTCTAGACGTCGGGGAGTCCCCGATGAGTTAAGAAAACCACTCATCGTCTGTTTCGAGTAATGCGGATTTTTTCGTTTAAAGGGAATACAGTTTGCTTTTTAACAGTTTGTTTCGGATAAGCCGGATTTCAGATAATCGCGATTCGGATAATCGGGATTGTACTGTATATATATATATATATATATATATATATATATATATATATATATATATATATATATATATATATATATATGTTTTTTAAAAAGATTATATGTTGAGCATTTTTTATAGCATTGTGAATTTTTAAATTGGTAATTATATCAAATCTATTGCCTCGCAAAAGAAAATAATTTATTCATGACAACTCCATTCTCCGAGATTTTCACATTTTTTTAAATTTCAATATTTTTCTAGGTCGAAAAAAGCCAAGTTACCAGGATCTGTCTATCTATCTCTCTGTCTGCCTATTGGTACGCAAACTCTCGAACGAAATGAGATTTCTGGTAGTATATACTTGAAGTATATGTACTACTGTATCTATAGTGTTTGAGCAGTATCGCTTCAAGGAAAGGAATAAAAGAGGTAAGGGCAATAATATTACCACAATTTTTCTTGATTGTTGGTTGAGATAATGAATATGTCAGTCAAATATATAAGGCTTTACAGAGAGGGGTTTGCCTCAAATATATTGTTATACGTCATTTTAAAGGTCCTTGGAGTCGGAGAATCCGCGAATTATGTTATTTCTTCATTATTGCCAATTTAAACAAGAACTGGGTGAGAGAGAAATATCGGTTTTTAGTTGTAAATATATCTGAAGCCCAACCTCCGCTCAACTTATGGTGTGAATAATATCTCACTATAAGGTACTTGTCATTTAAAATATCATGTTGTTTTACTGGGATTAAGTTGTTCTTTAGTGTTAGGAAGTTAAATTTAGTATTAATATGGAAATTACTTAATAATTTATATTTTAATATTAGATTAACTATAGTAACACATCTCTTTTCTTGAAATGACAACTAAGAGGACAACATATTACCTGTAATTAATGATCTGTATACATCAGTTTCTTGAACAATCGTTTTATTTAAATTAATCAAAGATTTCTATCAATAAAAAAACAAATCGAATTTTATTTTTATCTACCAATCATATAAACCAAGACAGCGGAAATAAGCTAACTCTATTATTTTGTGGAAACATAAAGGAGTGTTTTGTTGAAAAATCAGCGCATCGATCGGTGATAGGCAGTTTTATTATCTAAATGATGACAAAGGTCACTGGGTCAGTTGATATGAAAAAATCACAATAGAAGGTTGGTGTTAGGTAACAATGCAATTGGAAACTATTGAATTCAGAGAAATGTCGCCAAAATAATTTAAAAATTTTCAAAACTTCCGTACCAAGTACATAAAGATGGGTTGCAATTTAAAAAAATTTAAAAAGATACTTTATACACTATGGTAAGAAGAAAATATAAATAACATGTGAATGAAAATTGCCATTAATTGTTGTATGCTGAAAGTATCTGCATATTACTAATATCATATTCGAAATAAAGTATAAGGTGTCTCAAATCAAAATTGTGTGTTCATTACCGACAGTTTCTACCATTACGTGAAATGTAGTATTTCTTTATTTATATTATTAGACTACTTAATCCTTTTGTTGTGATTTAAGGAAATTTCAATTTTGACCTTTATTTTTTAAATTGTGAGTAAATATGAACTTTTTAAACTCTTTTTAACAATTAAGTTAATTAGTTGAAAGTTAAAATATAAAATACTATTTGCTTATCACACGTTTTGTATTCCAATATCAACTCATGTTCTTAAATTCATGTAAGCGAACCGAGAGACAAATGTGTTTCCAATAAACCAGTATTTTATTTAATTTTTTTATGGGCATAGCACACGTGCTGCTGGGAAATCCCTAAGACGCTACAAGAGCGACGCGCGTGCTAAAAAAAGCAATTCACATTGGTCTTAAATATATATACAGTAGAACCACGGTTATCCGAGGCAACGTGGGGGGGGGCACCCTCCTCGGATAACTGAAAACTCGGATAATCCGGATTTGTTTTTTTATTCATTAAAAAATGAACATCAATACTTTAAACCGATGTATTAACGTTTTTAACATATAAATAGGTACATATATTATAAATCAGTCTTCTTTTTCTCGCTGCAATGTTTCTCCATCTATTAAGAAGAAGCAAATCCGCTGGGGTTGGCTCTGGTTGTTGTTCGATATACCTCAAAGCTTTTTCCAAAGAAGCAAAACCTTCTTGATGAGAGATCTTAGTGGGAGACTGTTCATCCACCGCCGCATCGTCATCGTCATCTGATTTTTTCGGTTTCTTGAAAGGCATTCGTTATTTCTTCAATACTCATTTCTTCTTCTAAATCATCTGCTGTAATCCATTCAACAACATCTTCTCTTGTCACATTTTCCCAACCTTTTAATTTTTGCATTAATTCAAATATACTTTTATCTTTTTCTTCTATCTCGCTGTCAAAATTTGAACAGGACATTTCTCCATGGTTTCTTAATTTCAAAGCTAATTCATTTAATGGAGTATCATCTTCACTGTCATTATAACCTTCAAAATCAATAACTTTTGACCAAGATTTTTGAATAGTGGTAGTACGCACAGAATCCCAAGCTTGACTTACCCAGTAAATAACATATTTCAGTGTAACCTTTCTCATTCCATTGTTAATATCCTCCTTTTCTGTGTATTCTAACAGATGTTCAAAATATAAACACCTATAATTTTTTCGAGGATGCCTGGATCCATTGGTTGCATTATGCTGGTTACATTTGGAGGAAAAAATTTTACAACCATTTCGCCCACATGAAGTCCTTCTCCAGGGTGAGAGGGGGCATTATCCATTACCAAAATTCTCTGATACTTTTTAATTTCCTGTAAATAACCACGTCGCAAGATTGGTAATCTTTGTGACTCCATCACATCCACACATGCCTTTTGTTGATTTTTCGGAACGTGAATCCCATTCTTAAGAGAATTCCTGCACCAGTCTTAATTTTATTTTGGCTAGTGTCGGCACCAACTGCTCTTACATAGAATATATTTTTCTCCTGATGACATCTTTTTCACAATCGTCTACATGATGCATTTGAAAATCTTTCCGTTTTTTCCTGTTCCTGAGTGATGGTTTTCCTACAATATCCTACAAATTGGGGTTTTTGTTAGTTTACTGGTTTCTTGCGAAACACTTTGTTTATTCAAATTTCTTTTTACCAAACTGCTGTAAACATTTTTTACTATTTGTTTAGCGTCAAGTGATAAATGTTTTCTCTTGCGATAGCCACTATTGCAATTTTCCCACAGACGCCACGGTTTCTGTTCAAAAATTTAGTCACAGATGGCACGAACTCTTTTTCAAACCAGTTAGTAAATAAGGTCGCATCCATCCATGCACTCTTCTGACTTTTGTAATAGACTGGTAGGGTTTTGGATGAGACGTCTTTTAAAGCTCTTGGACGTGCAGACTTGCCAATCACCATCAGTGGGATTTTGTGCTTGCCAGATGCATTGGAACATACCATTACAGTTAATCTTTCCTCACTTCGTTTGTGCCCAGGAGCTGATTTTTCCTGTCGAGATACCAATGTTTTTGATGGAAGCATTTTATAATTCAGACCAGTTTCGTCACAGTTGTAAATTTGATCACATGTGTATCCACAATCTTCGATTTGCTTTTTAAAGTTCTGCTTAAACTTCTCAATTGATGACACATCAGCAGAAAGTTTTTCACCACATACAGTCAGTTGTCGTAACATACACCGTACCGTTTTCTCCAGCGGTCAAGCCATCCAGAACTGGCGGTAAACCGATCTATCTTGCTTTCTGTTGAAAAATTGGACCTGACAGAGGCACACCTATTGATCTCTGTTGGTTGAACCACATGAATAAAGCTTCGTTAACCTTTTCATAGTCGCCAGTTTTCATTGATTTTCTTCCTGAGGACGAGGAGGCTTGATTTATACACCACTCTTCTATTTTTGTGCGGTTTCTTTTCCAATCTCTAACTGTTACCTCACCTACTCCATAATCTCGTGCAACAACTTTAATTGTCTCTCCTGCTTCAATTCTTCTGATGGCTTTTAATTTTTCTTCAATAGAAACGACGATTCTTTTACGCTTGTTTTGCTGCATTATAATACGACAAACAAAAATTCAAACAAAGCAGTTCGTATTAATTACACTTAACTACCAGAACTCCAACCAAATAAATTATGTGAGTATACTCGTACTTCTCCGTATTAAACGCTATAACGCACTGCATTTACGCAAATTTACATGCTGAAAGAGTCCAAAAACATAAATTGGGGAACTCCTCACACGGGCCAGGGGGATTCTCCGAAGGCCCCGACGATTTTAAATGGAAATATGTACATACATATTTTAGAAGCTCAGTTAATACGCAGCATAGACGCGCGTACCTCGGATAATCGGGACTCAGTTAATCGGGGTTCTACTGTATATATATATATATATATATATATATATATATATATATATATATATATATATATATATATATATATATATATATAGTTTTATTAAAATATTCATCCATATCACATTAAAAAATAATTCACAGCCTCGTGGAGTTATGGGGAAGGTAACATACTTTTTTTTTATCTTAAATTAAATGTCCTGTATATTTTCAACTTTTGAATTTTACTGAACATTTTAGCTAAATTTTGTATATCATTACCTATATCATATATGAATTCAGTCATTTTACTTTATTTCGATTTATCAAGATAATATTTTACGATAGTTCTAAAAACATTCCAAACTTTATTGAAGTTCTAATATGTTATCTAATAAAGTTATAAAATAGTTCGTTCAAAGTTTACAATTTTGAATTGCGTAAATTCCATACTTTAAATACTGGTAGGAATAAAACGGTTGAATATAGAAAGTCGGCAACCTTACTATCCAGAGGCAGTTAAACTAATGTGAATGTGTAACCATCAAAAAGAGCTCTATGTAACAACTTAACTAGCCTTATTACAGTACTATACCAAATACAACATTTATATTAATTCACAACAATACAAGTGAGTGCCCATAAAAGCTTCCATAAAAATAAATAGATAGATTAAGGGTAATTTCTAATAAGGATAGATAATATAACGCAAGGGATAAATTTATTTTTGATGACAAAAATACATCCGTTCGTTTGTTACATTCTGGTTAAAATTTTGCAGACGTCTCGCACAGGTCTTGCTTGATATTTTCAATGGTGATTCGTCAGAATTAAGTGGTTTACCCCTGGCTTAATTCCGACAAGTCAGCATTAAAATTGCCAAGTCGCGAAACGTCTACAAAATTCAACCAAAAATGTAAGGAAGGGATATATTCTCGGATTAACCGTCCTACGCATTTCTCTTCCATAACTTACTATATCGTTTCCCTACATGGGTGAGTTTTTAATTACTGATACGTCAACCTTCCGATCCAACCCTGTACAGATACTTTTTAAAGTGTATACTTTAGTTGTAATATGTAAAATTGTTATAAATTATTTAAATGAAGATTTGTGCTGCTCATGTTGAAACATGAGTATTTTTAAATTATTTTGGTTCGTGGTATAATTGTTGTTTCTTAATCAAATTATATTAAATAAGTAATCAAGTTTATGGGTTAAAATTATTTCCTGTATAAAAAAATTTTGATGGTCTACGCGTTTATACTCTAATTTTTTTTCAAATATCGGTGGCTGAATGTGGGCAATATATGATCATATTGCTTGAATAGTCATGTAATTATTACGTAGAATTTGTAATTATTGTTTGTTTTCATGGTAAAGATTAACATAATAATTTAATCTACTTAAAATAATAAAATCTTCAATTTTAAGTCTTGCTTTCGTGTTTAAGTTATCAATAAACCTAGATATATTTTTTTAAATTTAAAATATGTACTTTATACTGTGTTTTTATCTTATGTTACCAACAGTTAAATGACTCTATAAAATACGAAAGTACAGTAATAGTTTACAAATAATCTTTATGATCCAAATAATCACCAGGAACCCCACCTTTTTAATCTCTTAAGGTATTATCTATCTGGATTATTCTGTGAATATATATATATATATATATATATATATATATATATATATATATATATATATATATATAAATGTAATTTCCTAAAGTTTTCTCTGATAATCTTATTCTACCCCAAAAAACCTACACTTTTTGAGGAACAGTTTTTTTTATGGCCTCAATTTTCGGAGATATTTATCACAGCGTATTTGCCATATATATTTAACAATTTTTTAGTCGAAAATTAAAACTTTTAGAGAAATTATGTAAGGGACAAAAATACTTGTCTTTTTTTTTCAGAATTTTTGAAGCACTTTTTAACAATTCGTTATTTTTTACGATTTTTTTGTTCTAAAACAATTTGCCGATGCATATAGGTCAAAATAACGAATTGTTAAAAAGTTCTTAAAACATTCTAAAAAAATCCACGGTGATTTTACGAATAAAGACAAGTATTTTTTGTCTATTACATAATTTCTAAAAGTTTTAATTTTCGAGTAAAAAATTGTTGAATATCCATAATATGGCAAATACGCTATGATAAATATCTTCGAAAATTGAGGCCATAAAAACAAACTTTTGTTACAAAAGTTGTAAGTTTTTCAGGGTAGAATAAGATTACTGGAGAAAAATTTTGGTTATATTAGGAGGTTACATTTTTCCTTCAGTTTTTCTGAAATTTTTTGAAATCCATTTTCAGATTTGGGTCGGTATTGAGCCCAAATCAGCACAATTTCTTAATATGCCACTCAAAATTCAAGACTACATATCAGAAGCTTTAATTTGGACCAGATTGTGTCCTCATAAATTGCATCAGTTTATGGACTAACGGGGTGGTCTGGTTGATGAAGAATATATTTATATATATATATATATTTATATATATATATATATATATATATATATATATATATATATATATATATATATATATATATATATATACGAGGCTGGTTTGAAAAGTCCGTGCAAAGTCCGAGAGATGGCACCACCGGCGTGTATCGAGGTCATGTTTAGTTAGTAGCATCTCTTGAATGAACGCACACCAAGTTTCAGCCATATTGGTCTATTTCTCTGTGTTTAGCATTCGTGTGAATCAAGGAAATCGAGTGATTTTCAGGAAATGGACGAAAAAGAATTTCGTGTGGTGATTAAACATTACTTTATGAAAGGCAAAACGCCTCAGGAGACTAAAGAGAAGCTTGATAAACATTATGGTGACTCTGCACCTTCGATTAGAACAGTTTATAAGTGGTTTCAAAATTTTCGGACTGGCCATATGGGCACAAGTGACGCTGAACGTTCTGGACGGCCTGTGGAGGTTACGACTCCATAAATCATTGATCAAATCCATGATATGGTGATGGATGACAGAAGAGTTAAGGTGCGTGAGATTGCTAGTGCTGTGGGCATCTCGACTGAACGGGTACATAATATTTGGCATAAACATTTGGACATGAGAAAGCTATCCGCAAGATGGGTGCCGCGATTGCTCACGCTTGACCAAAAACGGAATCGTGTGAAGTGTTGCAAGGATGGTTTGCAGCTGTTCCAGAAGAATACGGAGGACTTTAAGCGTCGTTTCGTCACTGTGGATGAAACATGGATACATTACTATACTCCTGAGACCAAACAACAATCTAAACAATGGGTTACGAAGGGGGAATCTGCACCAAAGAAGGCGAAGACCGTTCCTTCGGCCGGAAAGGTTATGGCGACTGTCTTTTGGGATTCGCAAGGGATAATTCTCATCGATTATCTGGAAAAGGGTAAAACTATTACAGGTGAATATTATTCATCGTTATTGGACCGTTTGAAAACCGAGCTGCAAGAAAAACGCCCGCGATTGGCCCACAAGAAAGTCCTTTTCCATCACGACAACGCACCAGCACACACCTCAGCAGTTGTGGTCGCAAAATTAATGGAAATAGGATTCCAACTCGTTTCACATCCCCCCTATTCTCCAGACTTGGCTCCCTCGGACTACTATTTGTTCCCCAATTTGAAGAAATGGCTGGCGGGACAAAGATTTTATTCAAACGAGGAGGTGATTGCAGACACTAATGGATATTTTGCAGACTTGGACAAATCCTATTATTCGGAAGGAATCAACAAACTAGAACATCGTTGGATGAAGTGTATAAGCCTAAAAGGAGACTATGTCGAAAAATAAAAAAGGTTTACGCCAAACACATAAGTAGTTTTTATTTTTGTACGGACTTTTCAAACCAGCCTCGTATATATATATATATATATATATATATATATATATATATATATATATATATATATATATATATACGAGGCTGGTTTGAAAAATCCGTACAAAAATAAAAACTACTTATGTGTTTGGCGTAAACCTTTTTTATTTTTCGACATAGTCTCCTTTTAGGCTTATACACTTCATCCAACGATGTTCTAGTTTGTTGATTCCTTCCGAATAATAGGATTTGTCCAAGTCTGCAAAATATCCATTAGTGTCTGCAATCACCTCCTCGTTTGAATAAAATCTTTGTCCCGCCAGCCATTTCTTCAAATTGGGGAACAAATAGTAGTCCGAGGGAGCCAAGTCTGGAGAATAGGGGGGATGTGAAACGAGTTGGAATCCTATTTCCATTAATGTTGCGACCACAACTGCTGAGGTGTGTGCTGGTGCGTTGTCGTGATGGAAAAGGTGTATATATATATATATATATATATATATATATATATATATATATATATATATATATGTATATATATATATATATATATATATATATATATATATATATATATATATATATATATATATATATATTGACCCTGCAGTGTAATACACTGTACCAGCCATATTTTAAAAAACATTATAGGTATATTTATATAAAAACACTACAGATAATATTTTTATTTACTTTAATATTGTAATGGCATTTATAATTTTATGATTATGGTTAAATCCTGGCTTAATTCCGACAAGTCAGCATTAAAAGTGCCAGGTGAGTCCTTGGCGAGACATTCCACCGATAATGTAAGGAACATATATATTCTCGGATTAACTCTTCTACACATTTCTCTCCCATAAGTTACTACATAATTGGCCTAAATAGATGTTTTTTTTGACTAATAACACAGGTATACAAAAAACTTATTAAATTATTTAAAAATTAAGTAAGACGTGTTTTTTTTAAAGTATTTTTTATGCTGAATTAAAAAAAATCATTAAAAAAAGACATCCACCGTGAGATTTTTTTCAGAAAATACACTTAAAACTTGCCAGAAAACTGTTGAATTGAAAAAAATACAATTTAGTAAATAATGTAAAACTGTATAATCATTCAAATTATGGAATAAAACTATTATTTTGGACGTCTTTTAATGTTCTGAATCTACATTTATCATAAAAACTTAAATATATTAGGTTTTAGTGTTCATATTTAACAAAAAACGCGCCGACACCACTTTTAACTAAGCTACGTAGCAAAATGCTGTTTAAAACCTGCCGAAAACATGTTAACGTTAATACACTCTACGAACTTCTTACACTTCAAAGACGTCATAGGTGTATTCACATGTAAATTCAGAAAGATTATACAAAATGACCCACCTTTGTATATTTCTTGTGTATACTCCAATTTTACTTGTTTACCCCATTTCAAGGTTAAGTACCTTGAGAAACAGCAGTTAAATAATAGAAATAGCCTAATATATCATTATGATCTTAATTAGAAAATTTGCAGACGAATTTGAGTACGGAAAGTTAGTTTCAATAACAATAGATTTTTCATCCATATCTGTATATATTCAGAATTTACACCTAATGAATATAATCTCAAAATACAACACGTAAGTAATATCTTATATTCTAAGAATATTTATATTAATAAATATAGCATAATATAATGTTGAACTTATCTCAAATTAACAAATAATTAATCGGAAAATAACGTTAAGCTGGAAGAAATAGGACTTGTGTCTTTTAATTAGAAAATATTACCTAAGAATATGCTCTCATATGTTATGTGACCAACTAACGTTTTACGTACTTACTTTGAGCACCGAATAGGGTATAGTTTATTACTTCAATTCATGAATTACGCCTAATTAACATATTACGAATACTCTTAATATTCATGGCACATAGGTCATTTTGTGTATATATAGCGTGAGTACACTGGGAATGTAATAATTGTCCTCACTAAGAATATTCTAGGCACACTCTTGTTGAATGTACGTTAAAGAATATTATTGGAATAACATATGAATATAAACAATGTTATTTAAATAGTTATGTACATAATGTCAAATGCTATTTGAAGTAAACGTATAAATATTCTTATACTAAACAACCGTCATTTCCAATCCTTGAAATATGTTTTTGCTTTTATCATCCGTTTATTGTCTTGACAAGATGTCAAGAGTCAAATCTTCAATCTAATTTGCTAGGCCATCTGTTCCCCATTTTTCTCTGACATGGCAACGAGAAAGTGCCAGAAATAAAAGAAGAATTTATCTTTTAGCCGAGTAAAAAACCTGAGCAGTTAAAAGTTGTGATAGGATAACAAGTTATATTGAAAAAAGTAAAAGAAATGTTGGTTATTTTCTGCTTCTCTTCCACAAATAAGGCCATTTTTTTTCCAAGTGTTATACTATAATTTAAAGAAAGTGTATCTGTTTTTTTTTTTAAAGAATTATGGTATTGTGAAATTAGGCAAAAAATAGTCTTAATCGTCGAGATTATTTTTAGTTTTACTTTAAAAGGAATTACTATAGCGAAACCAAAAAAATTGACCGATTTCACCAAGGTTTATAATAACTCATATTGATTTTCCCTTATAAACTTGAAAGGTTTCATAAAATAAAGTGAGTAAAAAAATAGTTGTTATACTTTAATATACAGCGTTAGACACGATCAAACTTAGGATGTTTAGTTTAGTACGAGGAAGAATTGAAAAGTTCGCAGCTTCACCAAAAAATAATTATAATATTTTTATTATAGTACCCTCAAGAAGTTCATACTTTCTTTGGTTGTCACAGTGTAAAATTTTGTTGCTGTAGAATTTGTGGTTTTTAGGTTAAAACGAGTTTAGTGAGACCAAGTACGGCGTTTTTGGAAAAATGGAAAAAAATTGAACAACGTGCGGTCATCAAGTACCTGTTTAAAAAAAGATTAACACCAAAGGAGATCAACGATGATACGAAAATAACACTGGGGGAATCTGCTCCGTCATATACCACTGTGAAAAAATGGGTTGCAGAATTTAAACGTGGACGAGACAGCATCGAAGATGACCCTCGCTCCGGCCGGCCCACGACGTCTACGACTGAAGAAAACATCAGCAAAGTGTGTGATCTCATATTGAAAGACCGTATATTAACTATCAGCGAGATTGCAGACACTATAGGCATCTCGTATGAACGAACACAAAATATCATTGCCAACGAACTCGGATTTTTTAAGGTTTCCAATAGATGGGTCCCCAGATTGCTTTCAGTTGAACAAAAACGAATTCGACTCATGATTTCTCGCGACTGTTTGGAGATGTTTGAGGCTGATCCGTAAAATTTTCTTAACAGGTTTGTTACAATAGACGAAATCTGGGTTCACCACTATACTCTAGAGCAGTGATTCCCAAAGTGGTTCAGGTGGACCCTCAGGGGTCCACGGGAGACTCGACGGGGGTCTACGTTGGCGTGAAAAAGAAATGGGGGTTCACAAGTTGTAAGTGGGGGTCCACGAAAATTTATCTGGTTTTCGATAGTAAAGAACAAAAATGTTGGCTTGGCTTTACCTATCAATGTAGGCAGATAATACACTACTCAAAAAAATTAAGGGAGCAAAAAAAAATTCCAAATTTTTGGGTGATTTTTGACAGGCTGTATTTCGGTGAAAAATGGTCGTATTGAGACTTTAAAAAAAAACATTTTGAAGCTATAAAATTCTAATTTTCAGATTTTTTGGCTAAAATTTTTTAGGAGCTACGGTTCTCATGCAATCCTAACAGATAGCGCGAAAAAATAATATTGCAAATATTTTGCTTTTTTTTTGGTCCACGGGCTTGAAAAAAATTTTTTCAGTTAGGGCCGGCATATGGATCAGATAGCCTGTTTATTTAGCATTAATTTCCTTGTTTTAAAACCTCCCTTAATTTTTTAGAGTAGTGTATTTCAAGAAGGTCAGCGACTGTTACTTGTAAAAACTTGCATATTCGATGTTCAGTACAACGCGCGTCGAGACTTGCAAAGCGCCGCCCGCAAGGCAACCGGTTCAGACGTGCAAAGGGACGAAATACGACTTGTGCTGTGCTTGCAATCTTGCATGAACTTGTTTGATTCTTCACCAATATAAATACGAATGCCAAGGACAAACGTTACTCATTTGTTTCCGGAATTTTGAAAAGAAAAGTGTGAGTGAATCGATGTCAGTGTTTGCCAGTGCCGGAAAAAGTAAGTACCTGCCTATTTGTTATTCATACTTTTATTTTATATTGTAATAATATTATATTTGTTATGTTTGCGTGTAGTAGGTACCTAATAAAAATTAAATATTGAACAGGGCCATTATTCGATACTTCTATAAAAGAATAGAAAGCCAAGAAAGATTGAAGTTTTAGTACTTTTTATTATAAAATTATTTATTTACCCGACTGTGGTGATTCACTAAAGGAGAGATATATGATTGACCTGCATGTTTGTACATATTTCAGTGCCCTCGTAGTTGCTAATGCTAAATGACTAAAAATATTTTCATAAATTGTACGTGTCTTTATGTACCACTTGTAACGTACATCAAAGTAATAAATAAATCATTAAAATCGCGGAGTTTTGTCAAAATATTCTTTAAAAGTATTTTCTCTCGAATTTACAGAAATGTATCAAAATATAATTAATCAAAAAATATTTTATATTACATTAAAATAGGTTCAACCGTTTTGTGAAAACCTCTATATGGGTCTTAGTAGTTTATTGCTTTTAATAATTAAAATCAGTTTTGCCGCCGGCATTTTGGTTTTTTCATTGCAATAATTAATTAATTCTATTTTATTCTGTTAAAATAGCCATATCCTGTTAAAGTCGCCTTATGATTACTAAAACAAACATTTTTTCTTTACAGGTAGGTAACTGATCCGAAATATGGCTGAATCTAAGAAGAAATGTCGACAGTACAGTGTTGATTATTTGAAATTTGGTTTTCTTCCATCAAAGGCAGACAAACGATTGCCCATATGCCTTTTATGCAACAAAGTTTTGCGCAATGACTCTATGAAACCATCGAAGCTCGAAGATCAGCTAAGAAGGTGTCATCCTGATAAAATAGGTAAAGATTTAAAGTATTTTCAAACATTGAAGGAAAAATATGAAAAGAGACCCACCGTGCACACTATGTTCGCTTCAATGTCTCAAAGTAACGATGATGGCTTGCGGGCATCTTACAATATCTGATTGCTTATAGCGAAATCTGGAAAACCGCACACCATCGGAGAACAGTTAATTTTACCCGCTGTTGAAGAGGTTTTAAAAATTGTTCTGCACAAACCTCCATTTGACGCACTTAAAAGAATTCCTTTGAGTAACAACACTGTACAAAGACGTATTGATGAAATGAGCTCTGATATTGAAAGCGTCTTGTGTAATTATCTGCAAACAACTCATTTTTCTATTCAACTGGACATGTCAACTTTACCTGGTAATGAAGCATTATTATTGGCATATGTTCAATTTGTTATGGACGAAGAAATCCATGAAGAGCTGCTATTCACGAAAACTTTGGAGACGGACACTAAAGACGAATCAATATTTAATGTCCTGAGTGATTTTTTTAAGGAAAAATGGATTCCATTTACAAACATTATTTCGGTGACAGCAAATGGAGCTCCCGCCATCTTCGGGCGATATCGTGGGTTTATAAGCCAACGTCTGTTGAGTCTATGGCTCAAATTCGTGATTGTGGTTTCCAATTGCTGCCCAACCCGGCTTATTCTCTTGATTTGGCGTCTTCGAACTTCCAAACCTAAAAAAACACCTCGGGGACCAGAAATTTTCATCAAATGAAGAAGTCGAAGGTGCAGTTCACCAGTATTTTGAAGACCTTGAGGAATCTTTTTTTCAAACAAGTGTGGAAGCTTTGGAAAACAGGTGGAAGAAGTACAGCACTAGGTGGAGATTACGTCGAAAAATAAAAGTATTTTTGTAAGTATTTTATTTTGTTTTCTTGACTAGGCCGCGAACTTTTCAATCCATCCTCGTAGTTATTTACGTATCAAATTCGAACAGCAGGATTTTGTTGGATGAGTTAGCAATATTCAGATCGCAATAGCATATCCTACAGGACCTCCCGTACTTTTAATGTAGGGCCAACAGCCATCGGATGGAAATACTTTTTTCGTTTGAAATTTTTTTCTAAATAATTGTCTTACGCGTAAATACGATCTTGAGTGAATTTCACAATGTCCAAACTACTAATACGAGTTTGTATGCCGGAGTCAACAGTGTACCTGTTTAAATACATCTTTTTACTTTTCCAGTTACCGCTTAACATCTAATAGCGGCATTAGTACCATATGCGCCTGTGGTGCTAGCAATACATCAAGATTCCGAGAGTTTATAGCCTGGCACGTTGAGGCACCATTTTTATAACGTTTCCTTTGCGGCTTCATTTTATAGCCTCACGCTTGGGGCGCTATTTTATATCGCCTCAACTTAATTTATTTTTAATAAATATTTTTATTTATTAAATATAAGCCGTTATTTGCCTCTTATGTATATCTTAATTTTGAGAATGGGTTGAGTGGATATTAATACTGATAGAGAACAGAATTAAGATACCAGCTAGCTCGTTTTTTTTTTTTACTGGTAGAGACCATGAATAAGAGATAATTTTTGCACGTCTTTTGAAAATAGTCTCTATATTTGTTTAAAAATTGGTTGTACAGTTTTTAGTCACCATTCATTTTAGAATAAAAAGATTCTAAGTTCAGCTCAAAAAAATGAAAAATACTGTTATTTAGTTGTTGAAATAAATTTTAATATGGTACAACCGTTACATCCTGAAAGAAAGAACAGGAGTTTAGTGAGACACTACACATTTAAATAAAGAAGGGTATATTAACAAAATAAAAATTCTTCCTCTTATTACACTCTAAAAATTACATTTACTAAATAAATAACCTTTTATACTATGAGAGTGCACCCTATTGCATAGAGTCTCTAAGTTAGAATTATTAAGTTCTTAGCAAATGGCTTTAAAACACACGATATAAAGATTTGTAAAATCGACTTTACGGATTACTCGTGTTGAATAGTCGTTGGAAACATACGTTGCAGACAGGAAGTGAAATATTTAAACTGCTGTGCTTCTGACTTACTGATTGGCTTCTCCTTGTAGGCTTTCCATAAGCTGCTTGGCCTCCCCTGGTGAGATTCTCATCCAGATATTGTCTCACCTGCCACTCTCCTATCCCCATTTTGGTAGCTAATCACTTTTTGACCCGAAATGTCTTAGGATGGGCAGAATATTTTAAGATTGGAAAAAGGCATAAAACTTGAGATCTATAAACAACACCTACTTGGTGATAAAAAAAAAGCCGTTACTGCACTACGGCATGACGGAAGAAAAAAGCCTATTACGGCTTGACGAAGGACTAAGCCTAACGGCTTATATATATCATCACGGCATGACGGAAGAACAAAGCCACTACGGCATGCTGGAGGAAAAAGCCTTTAAAAAATTCCGTTTATATATCTTTTGCCCCTTCTTCAAAGTGACGTCTTTAACATGGCTCTCTTCCGGGACGCAAAATCAATGCAAACTAAACAAGTTAGGTCAGCAACACGGTATACACGGTTGAGTTACACTGTTCAAAATTTTAAATCACTATTTTAAGTTACACTGCTTAAAAATTGAAATCACTGCGTAACATGATCTTAAAATCTAGGAAAAAATGTTACAAGTTGTTGTCTTCAAATAGATTAGATTTTAAGTATAAATAATTTTTAAATTGTTATACCTGAAAGTGTTAAAGTTCTAAGTAGAATGTTTTCGTCTTCATTTTCTTCTTCTTAGTATAGGCCGTTATCTTATTTTTCTTCAATTGATGCTAAAAATCTCTTTATTCTTATAATGCGAATAACTAACTTCCATGCTAAAGCTTGGGTGGTTTCCATGTTTTTGCTTTGGCTCTATACCATCACACGGTTTTCTGAACATCACACATGCTTCTTATTTTGTTATTTCTCTATCTGTCGTAAAGTGAGTAGCCAATGATAGACCAGCAATATCCTCATTTGTGTTATTCTTAGACGTTCTATGGTGAAAGCTGTCTCGTGTTTTGATTACGTATGTCTTGTGTATTCGTATTTTACAATCGCTCATATTTTTGAATCTCCAAATAAATCCCCAAAGAAGTTCTGAAACTGACTGAACTAACCTTCAGATTTTTACTGCTGGTCATATTTACTCCTTAATGTTTGAAAATCATGGCTTCTTCTATACTTTTCTATTGTACTCTCTTGCCATTGATTCGGATTTTAACAGTAATCTTTGCAGGTTATCTTCATCTTCTGATAATCAATGCATTATCAGTTAACAGAAGATTTTATTCTCTCGGTTGCCAATTTTATAATCAACGTCAATAGTTTTTACTTCCTTGATAATTTCATCCTAGGTAACATCTAATATCGGTAGATACTGGAACTTTGATAAGTATTCAATACCTTAATTATTTCAGAGGTTTTGAGGTCCAACTTGCTTTCTTAAGTAATACTAGTACATCTTCGAGTTTTACCATATCGAAACTCCGTGTGAGGTTGACGAAGCATATGTAGGCTGTTTTGTTATATTTCATGTTTTTAGTGTTCCGTATGGAACACTTATAAGATCACTTCGGTGACTGTCTGTCTGTCCGTCTGTCACACCCGATTTTCTCCGAAACTAATTGAATTAAAATTTGGCGCTAATATAAGAATTGATAGCCTTATCAGAGCCGTGTAGTTTTGAAAGTTAAATTTTAACTTAAGGAGTTAGTTTTAGGGGGTGAAATCGGAAGTAGTATCGTATCGAGTAGGGTATCAAATGAAAGCTTGTAAAAACACGTGTTCAAAAATATATATAATTTAATACTTGCGCACACTTTTCTTTGATATTTTTAAACGACTTTGTAGTTGAAGTCAAAAGATTTGTTCCTCTATAATTTTGTGAGTCATTTTCCGCGTCCTTCTTGAAAAGAAGTATAGTTATAGTTTTTTTTGTTCTGAAACTCTTTCTTGATCATATATCTTGCAAACTAAAATTTGTAATTGCTCTAAAAATGCATGTGTAATTGCTTTTTGGTTTTTTATTTTAAGTATTGGTACTTTAATTCTATTCTTTGTCCGAAAACCCACGCTATGTCATACCTCCTTCTATATCGTCATTTGCTTCTTGTTGTTGTGTTGATTAAACTAATTAAAAACCTTTACTTGGACAGCACTGCTGGTGAGAATAGACAATACAACATCGGATCAATTTCAGTCTCGCCGAGGCGTAAGACAGGGCTGTGTTCTGTCTCCTACATTATTTAATGTTTATGGCAAATTTATAATGAGCTGGCTGCAGAACCACAGTATGTTGTTTCGTCTTGTCTGTTCGTAGTTCTGTTAGTTATATATATTTAAATTGGATGTATTTTTCTGTGATACCCCTTCCAATGGAGGAATACTTTGGTTGTTTTTAACTCCAGATGAAGCTGAAAAAATATCAGCAAAATATAGAGTTTTTCTTTAACAACAAATAAGTATTTTATTCAAGACCGCTTTCCCTAAACCTCTACACTTTCTTATAAATTTTAACGGACGAGAACATTTACTAATATATATATATATATATATATATATATATATATATATATATATATATATATATATAAAGGGTTTTTGAAATTGGGCGGTTTTTTTTAATTCTTGAATAAGACACAGATGGCGGTGCGAAATAGCCTAGGTCTTTGACATTTAAAAAGTGTAATGTATGACATTTATAAAAATGGAGTCGTATAATATACAACAAATTGTTGAATTATTTTATAAAAATGTTTTTAGAAAATTACGTAATATTTACCGTTTGCATAATCGTCCATCTAAAATTACTATCAATCGAATTATTCAAAAATTTCAAGGAACTGGTTCGGTGGAAGATAAAAGAAGAGAAAGATATAATCGTAGCGGTCGTTCACAAGAGTATATTCATTTAGTTCGTGAAAGTGTTGCTGAAGACCCAGAAATATCCATTAGTCGGCGTTCACAACAAGTTGAAACCACAACATGGCGTATTTTACGAAAGGATTTTGCTTTGAAGAGATATAAGGTTCAAATAACCCAGGAATTAAAGCCATTAGATCACTCAAAACGTCGTGCATTTACCAGTTGGATCAAAGAACAACCTTTTCTTAGATAATCATTTTTTCCGATGATTTTCAAATTGGTGACTATGTTAACAAACAAAAGTGCCGTATTTGGGGTGAGGAGAATCCACGATTGATTCATCAGAAAACTTTACATCCTAAACGAGTCACTGTGCATTATAGTCGGGAGGTGTCATTGGTCCATACTTCTTCGAAAATGATGCTGGTGAAGCTGTAACTGTGAATGGTCTTCGATATCGTAAGATGATAACTGAATTTTTGTGGACAGAATTGAATAATAATACTCTGGAGGACATTTAGTTTCAGCAAGATGACGCAACCTGTCACACTGCTAGTGAAACCATTGAGTTGTTGCAGGGAAAATTTCCTGGACGTGTAATCTCCAGAAACGGTAATGTTAACTGGCCATCAAGTTCATGTGATCTGACTCCGTTGGACTATTTCCTCTGAGGTTACGTGAAAAGCAAGGTCTATAAGAACAACTAACTCACAATCAAGTCCTGAGCTGAAGGAAGAAATTACTCGCATTATTGGTGAGTTAGAACAGCAATTATGTCAAAATGTCATCGAAAATTTTGACAAAAGAGTGGACATCTGTGAAGCTGCAAGAGCTGGACATTTGGCGAATATTGTTTCTCGTGTTTAAATGTCATACATTATATAATTCAATTACCAATAAAAAGTTTTTTGAAATCAACGCCATCTGTGTTTTATTCAAGAATTAAAAAAACCGCTCAATTTGAAAAACCCTTTATATATCTTATTCTGTATATATAAGGAAAACAACTGCTCTCCATTACTACATTAGGTTTTCTTGAATGTATAAATTAATATTTTAAAAAGTATTTTGAATACCAGAAATAATTGAAAATTGCTTTAATTTTGCTGCTATACCATATTCTTAAATTCGTATTAAATGATCGACATTGGCAAAAGGAATAAATAAAAGAGGTTATTATTTAGCACTTAAGAGTATAACTCTAGTATTAGCGAGCTTTTTCACATTATGGGGAAGTTTATATATATTTTTTTCCGCTAGATCAGGTTGAGATCCAATCTTTGTCTTAGATAAACTCTGATTTTTGATACTGAAGACGCCTCTATAACCCAGAACACTCATAAACGCAATTTGTTGGAACAAATAGAGATCCTCTCAGGACCAACTTTGTTTGTTTACCCTTCCATTAAGGGATAGGTTGCCTCGTTAAGCATTCCATTACATTAAAAATATCTTTAAGTAATTTCAAGAATGTTGTTCACTTTTATTTTATTACATTTTTCGGTCCTAGATACCCTATACCTCATACCTATATAGCTATCAGCACTTATTTGTTATTAATAAATGCAACTTATGAAGGATCAAAATAAGATGCGATAAGTATAGTTAAAACATTTAAAAGGGATATTTTTTTAAATGTCTTTCAATGTATTTTCATTTAAACTTCATGTACTTACTATATTCCAGCGTTGTTCTAATTTTTTTATTTCCGCAGAAAAGTAGTCAGAGTCGAACGAATATTCGTTCATGGCGTTATTATCGTCCTCATTTGATTAAAATTTCTGTCTTCGAGCCAGATCTTAATATTATTAAATAAAAAAAAGTTGGAAGCGTACAAATTTGGAGAGTGGAATGAATGTGGCAGTAATTCGTCCGGCAATTCGTGAAACTTGGCTATTGTAACAAATAAACTGCTGCCATTTGCATCGCCGTTCTGTGTTTAAACGATCGAAGAGGGTTGCATAATAGTTCTCTGTTATTGTTTGATCTTTTTCAAATAATCAACAAAGATAATATCTTGTGAATCCTAAAATACTGTATCCATTACCTTTCTAGCCGATGCAACAACCTTCACTAGAAACAAATGGTCTTTAATAATGGTGCCCATGGTCCCAATGTACGTCATTAAAATGGACTTTAATCCGCGCAACTCTCCATTCCTTTAAATGGGAAGATTTAATTGCTGCATCAAATTCGCTTTTCCATTGTTTATAACAATCACTGATCCGCTCATGAAAACATTTTACCACACGCAAACTATGTTTCCTCTTTGACTGAAACTTGATACAAATAGTTGGAAGGATAATACTCTCACGTCATAGATTCAAGAAATCGGAATGGATCATAACACTATTTGACAACAGTTAGTTAAAATCCACATTAATTGTAAGTTTCCAACGAGAGTCTTAGCCTATTGAAAGAGACGATCACATATTCTATTTAACATTTACGCTGAGAAAATATTTTAGTTAACGCTAAAAAATGAAAAGCGAAGTATCATAGCCAATAACATCCTAATATGATATTTGTGCCAACGATACTGCAATCTTACCTAACAATCTCATACATACATCCATAAAATTCAACTATCCTGGCTCCCCTGGTAGTAACTTTGAAGTGAGGGGTTATGCCAAGACAGTCACTTTTAAACTCCAAAATACTTCATTACAGAAATCCACCACTAGGCACCCGATTACGAGTTTTGTGAATTGAACGAAGTAAATGATGCATACGGCGAATGATACTACATGGTGTCGAATCATCTTCCTTTATGCTAGAATATGAAACCGGATAGACGATTTGTACTGTGGTAACTTTGTATGCTACCATGTATTCCCAAGACTGCCCACATATTAAATGACAACAATTTAGGACGCGTTAGCGTGATACTAACAATACGAGGTAACTATTATACTACACAAAAACGTAAAGTTAATAGGTACCTAGCACATATATTAAGAAGCGATCGAGACTTCATATCAGAACTAATACTCCAAAAGAAAACCGAAAAAAATATTCGTGGTGCAACTATATTCAGTCAGGCTGAAGAGACACCGTGACTATTTCTTGATAAATAATGAATACTGAAATAAATCAGCTATCGCCAAGATGCGGCGAAGCACATGTCGCTCGAAGAAGAAGCAGCCTCTTTACGTAAAATAATTTTTCAATTCTACTGATTAAGAATAATGGTCCGTTATTATGATATTCCCTCTATATGAGTCATATAAGTAGAAGCTGTAATAATCTTTATGTCATTCACAAAAGCAATGGTTTTCTGTTGGCAAAAGAATGTTTCAATTCCTAGTAAAAGGGTATGTGATTGTGACATATCTTTTTTTAGGTTATAGTTTAAATATCTATAATAATCCGCATTATTCATATAACTAAACATTTTATATTGGTAAAAAAAATGTCTACTTTTATAACACTCTTTATATGTAATCATTCGGGTTAAGGAGCCTATAACCTGACCCAAGACCGAATTTATCTTTCTGTGAAAATGGATAGACATTAAATAGACAAACAGAAAAAGGGTCTACCGATGGTTTATTTTGGTCCCTATATACACTGAATAATACTTACTAGTCACTTTTTCAAAGAAAGAGTCCAAATACAGCTTCTGTTGCGTGTTCTTTTTCACGGGCTGATCAATATTTTATTACAATAGCCAAAGAATTTTTAGTTTTAATAAAAAGAGAAACAAAACCAGTTTAAAATTTGCACGTACAATCTGTCAAGTAATAACTTCTCCGCGATAATTCATTTTTGGTAGATGCAATTCTAGCGATTCAATAAAAACTTTGTAGAGGGAGCCTTTGTCTACGCCGCATTTTAGTAAAAGTATCAGTCGATTCCGAACTTTCGTCGAAATCACGTAAAGTTCAAAATGAGTCATTTATTTACGCGTCAGTTTGAGGCAGTCTTTGTTCCCATCCAGAGGGGCCTAAAATACGCAGCCGCAACATATATTAAAAAGTCGGTATCGTTTGTGAAGAAATGGGTAAATCGTTTTAACGACATGAAAAATATCGACGACTTTTCAAAATGTGGCTAAGTAGGCAAAGTCACTCTGGAATTCTAAAAATGAATCGTGTCTTTGTTTTCACGGGACTCGAAATTGACGCTGCGTCAAGGAGCAGCAAAATTAAGAAAATTTGGTTTGACTGTGTCCCATGAGACCATTCGACAACATCTTCGTGCTTATGATGTCAAATTCTGAAGCACATTAAAGAAACCTTTGCTGGGCGAAAATCACGTCGCGAAGCGGCTCGCTTCGGCCCACGATAAGATACTAGAGTGTCCCTCACAATCGCCGAACGTCAAATTGAAAATGTTTGACTCCTTGTAAAGAGAAAACTTAGAGGAAAGATTCTTAGGACTTTGACTTATTTGTCACGCAAGATTCGAAAAATTTGCAGAGTATGCAGAAAATCCCGTCGACAGCATGCCTTGAAGATGCCAGGCGATTATTGATGCAGGCGGCGATTTTAAGTTAATTGCACCGTTGTTAGCACACCAAAGAATACATTGATGACAAAAAATGTTCTCAAAACACATTTTTTTAAGAATTCTTATTTGACAGACTGTATGTTCAACAAGTACCAAGGGTATTCTAAAAGGTTTTTTCTTGTATCTAAACATCTACAAAATACTACTAAAACAGCCACAAAGATGCTTGAAACGCGGAATATTCTCAGAAATAACTTTTAGCGAGACATCCGAAACATTCGGGCATTTGGACACATGGTCTGCTGTTAGGCACCTAGAAACACAAGAAGTATGTGCGAATTTGGCACCAAATTTATTTCACAAATGATATGGTTACGCAAAAGTTTATAAAATGGATTTTTGTTCTCAGAAATTGAGTACATGTACACATTGAGCCTATTCTAGTTTTCCTACAAGGCCCCAAAAGTTCCTCGTCATCTATAGCCAGCTAAAAGGTTTTAAACGCCTATTAGGCCAGTGCCAAAATCACCATGGAGTGTAAACATGATTTGTTACAATTATCCTCTAGGGACAGCAGGGTTAAACTACTCTCGGATCCAGGACGTTCAGGGATAAAAGGTGAACAAACGGACGAACTAGCAGAATTCGGAGCAACAAAACCAAGCAGGGGTCCAGAATCAGTGTTTGATATACCAAAAAAAAAGTGATAAAAACTAAAATCAAGAAATGGTCATATCAGCAACATCTAGATCGTTGGCTCACAACATCTTGCTAAAGACATGCGCGAGACGTAATTGGCAGCCCCTAGAAGAAGCTAAAAACTCTCGTCCTTTAACTAACAAGGGCCCCGACAAAACTACTGGTGGGACTGATCACCAGTCACTGTTACCTGAGGAAACATTTACAGAAAATGGGTATCCACAATCGTCTTACGACATTCAGTCTATGTGGTGAAGAGGAATAAACCTCTATGCACATCCTGTATGAATGTGCGGTTTTAACTCGTAACAGACATAAACTGTTTGGAGATCTGCAGCCTGGCAATAAATCACCAGGTGGAAAGCTTAGAAGGACGCTAATAAATCTACTTAAAGGGGCGCTGTTCATTTACCCAAGAGAGAGGAGCACAATAAGCTAAGAAAGAAAAGAGAAAAAAAGGTGGAAGTACTGATTTGGAAATCTGAAATATGCATCATTGATCCTGGTATCTCACACGCTCATCAACTGCCTAATGATCTACAAATCACGTTCTTACAGCAAAAAAAGGAATGCTTGATGTGTCTATTGGCACAGAGTAGGAGTGGAAGAAAACTAATAGCAAGAGTTGCAAAAATTCAACGACCGCAACGGATTTTTATTCTATTTTATTTATTATATACCATATTGTATAAATATTATATTTAATTATTTTTATAGTATTTACAAGCATAGCTTAATATACAATACCAGGCATATTTAATTGTTTTATAGGGAGCTATCGACCTTTTATAAGCCAAGATTCTGAAAAAGAGAACATGTTACAAATGTAAATGCATAAACTATGAAGGGTTGTCGTCTAAATTTTGTTTCATTGAAATTTCGTTGCAATAGCTTTTTTCCTTACAGTGGCAAGACATTCGAATACTAGGTAGAAAAACTCAAACCCTGGGAAGGACCGTAAGTACTAACAACAGCTATTGGCCGTTCACATCGTCACGTCCACTCCAAGGATGGTAGGAATTTCCCTAGCTATTACTAAACCTGCAAACAAATATTTTAAAAGTAGACGTAATTTTGGTTTACCTTATGTAAAGTTTAT
The DNA here is from genome assembly GCA_019049505.1 of Pachyrhynchus sulphureomaculatus. Lineage (NCBI taxonomy): Eukaryota > Metazoa > Arthropoda > Insecta > Coleoptera > Curculionidae > Pachyrhynchus > Pachyrhynchus sulphureomaculatus. The sequence goes on from CM032453.1 coordinate 56,440,597, forward strand.
AATTTTTTACTGGATTTACCAGCAAATAGTTTTGAAGGAAATATTAGCGATATGTAGCGTTGGTAGGAACAAAAGTCGCTAATTTAAATAACATATTTATATCTTATCGAGCAATAGTCTGTGTATACTAGCGACAGCGAATCTCGTTTAGACTCGAAGGATTTTGCTCCTGCAGAACTAAAACAGCCTTTTCTTTTTTCTTTTCTCCGCTTGCTATTCACAGTTTAATTTTACTGTTCACAATTTATGTAATATAATGGGCCCTTACTTTCACCTAACAATGTTCCATAATTTGGGATGTTATGATACATATTTTATTTATATTTTAGTATTCAGCAAAACAATAATATCGTTAATATACAGGTAGTTTATCAGTTTTTATAAAAATAATTTCTATAGAATTTTGTTCGTAACAGGTTAAATCCAATCGAGAGGCCAGGTTTAGTTCCTCTTCTTCTTTCGGTACCATGACCGTTCAATGATCGTTAATTATCATATTGACTATCATGTTGATGATGATTATTTTATTGACAGCCGCTCGGAAGAGTTGAACCGTAAATTTTCCGTACCACTGCCTCAAAAGGTTTAGGTTATATTATATAGAAATAATTACCAAATTTTTTCAAACAATCACATTCATAGTTCAGAAAGTTATAATAATATGGGATGAATCCCTTATTCTAGTTATTGAAAGAAGGTTCGGTAATCGTCTCCGGATTACTAAATTTTTAAGCCTTACGGGCTAGTGTAAAGGATGGTATCTTTAGTGCTAATCCACCGTTACTAACAGGCAATTATGTTTTTCTCAAGAACAAACAGGAGCAGGAAACTGAGAAAGGGGGAAAAGCTTCCTACTTATCATCCTTTCAGCATTTCTCCGTTTTTTTTCCGTTTTATTTTTGTACTGGGGACAGACAATTTTAGAGATAACAAATGTTTGGTTGCCTTGAATTTTTTCTTGCGTACGCCAGATAAATTACCGAATAAATAATTCAAAAAGATAGCTTGTAGTATAACTCTAAAGTGGGTTTCACTTCAAAAATATCAAATAACCGCTACACCTCTAATATTTTAACAAAAAAAGTTCTTCATGCTCTCGTGTGGAAATTTTTTGTCGGGAAAATAGTATTTACCATACTAGTACGAATATATATTTTTTGTTCTTTCATAAGCTTAGTCTATCGGATAAAAATAAATTACAATAACAGTTGACATTTTGGTTGGAGTGTCAACATTTAAGAAATATAAAAGTCTTTTTGTATCAGTCAGTCATAATGTATCATTAAACCGCTACAGAGTCTCAAGGTGTAAAAAATATCTCTTTTCAGATGTGAATATACCTGCGACTATTTTATTTAGGTATATATATATATATATATATATATATATATATATATATATATATATATATATATATATATAATATATACAAGGATGTTTTTAAAGTTATTTACCTATAGATGAACACGACATTATACAAAAAAATTACAATCAAACTATTGTCGCTGTTGTATTTAAGAAATAGTGAGCCGAAGTTGGTAAAATTTGAAACAATGCACTAAAATAGAAGAAAAGTGGCCTTGCGGTCGAAATTAGGCTGAGAAAATTTATTTACATTATGTTAGCACTGTTTCAAAGTAGTTAAATCGATTTCCAAGCTATATCCAAAAATTTACAAAAATCATGAAAATTTTAAGTTATTTGCTTCCACTATATGTCGTTTTTTTTTCGAAAAAAGAGAAGAATAGAGTGTAGTGATAAAGTATTCTACCAAAGAGGGAACTGGACCAGAAGTTATTTATGAACAAGTGTTCCAGGTGTACCGCAATGACGGCCTACCTTACTTTCACGTAAAATTTTGGTCTAAACCGTTTCAATAGAGCCGAGACGTAATTCAGGATGACCCCAGATCATGCAGACTTATTTAGGCAAGAAGTTAGGAAACCATCAGGATTGGTGAGGATTTACTATTATCAAATCGACGAATGAAGCTGTCAGTTCTTTCTAAAGAAGTTTAGGTATATGAAGCTACACTTGTCAAGATTGTGTAAGAAGATAAAAAATGTTTTGCACTATTAATCCACAAGCGCTTTACACCAGAACAGAAATTGACGAGGAAAAAAATATTCAAGAATATTTGGCTTTAGACAACGATGAGAGCTATTTTTCGCGAATTGTGACAGCCAATGACATTTGGGTGCTCTATTGTGGGCCTCCCTTGCAACAAGGGTAGATGCATGTTCATAAGGACTCGCCACCACCAAAGAAGTAGAAAACTCGTCTTCTGAAAAATTGATAGCGACCGTTTTTTGAGGCTGCAAAGGATTTTCCTTATTAAATGTGTAAAAAAAGGGTTTAAAATTAATAGAGAGGTTTACGGAAGTACGATCCAAAGCCTGAAACAGGGTATAAAAAAAGAACGTCCCACTTTTTGGGGAACCCAAACTTTGCAGTTGCACAACAGCAGGGCCCACAAGGCTCGCACATTTCAAGCTACTACTGAAAGCTATAGATTCAAATCCAACCTACAGCGCTGATTTAGTGCCCCGCAACTTATTTTCGTACAAACATCTGAAGAAAGACCTCAGAGCCGAAAATGTTCTTAAATAAGATGAAACCGGGGAACGACGTTTTTTAAAGCGCAACAAAAAAAGAATTTTTCTTCGATTTAATAAAAGAATTTGAGAAAAACCAGACTAAGGATATTAGGGTGAGCGGTAGGGATGAAGAAAAATGTGTTTTTGTGTGCGGGTTTTCCTTTATAGCTGAGTAGATAACTTTGGTGGCTGTGAAGCGGAAGTAAGAAGACATTTGGCTATGGCTAGAAACTCGACGATTAAATTTACTAAAGTCTGGAAAGATCCAGCTATCACAAAACGCACAAAGTTAAGATTGCTATCCAACCTTATATTTCCCGTACCATCTTACACATCGGGAACAAAAACCATTAACCAAGCTGACGAGAGACGACAGGCGTTTGAAATGTGGGCATATCAAAGAACACTGAAAGTACCACATAACGAACACCGTACTAATGTATCTATTCTTGTAGATCTTAGTATAAATGACCTACTTTCAAATAGAATTGATAGACAGTACCTGAAATATTTTGGTCACATTATGAGGAACGGAATGGAAAAGCCTGTAGTAACGGCGAAGGTAGAAGGTGGAAGATCAAGAGGACGGTCTCCAACAGGATGGTCCGACCAAGTAAGATCTCTTCTTGGTATGGGCAGGCACGACTCAAGACAGGTCACGCAGGATGGAGATGCCTTGAAAATGACTATTGAGGCAGTAACTGCATAGCATCACCGATGCTCCTATTGGGGTGAAAGGATTGAGAGAGAGAGAGAGAGAGATAACTTTTTAAAAAAAATCCAGTGTATCAAGTTGGGCACGATATTATTTATAGAATTAAGAAATGCAATACAAAATTATGGCTAAAAAATATGTAGTTTTCTATTGTTTTCCAAGTTATTTTGTATATGAAGATTTAGGTACAAAAAGGCGCAATAATTGACCTGTCTAAATATCTTTTCCTCAATTTTAAAGAAATTCTGCAATGCCTTGGTCCTTCACTCTACATAAGAATTGTGGAATCATAATGCAAAAAATTGTGTGACATTAATTAAATTTAATTCATCGAATTCCCCAGTTAATCTATATTAACTAAGTAAGTTTAATTTTCAGTGTAAAGAACATACAAATAATAACATACTTTTAGAATAAACACGTAGCCAAACAACCCGATAGACTTTGAACTTAGGTAAGCAGTTAATATATTTAATGGATCAGGTGTATTTCAGGGTCTTTGTTTTACGCTTGACATAGTTTGGAAGTCTCCGCTTATTTTATGTACAGATAGAGCTACACACTGTAATAAATTGTATAAAACGATAAAGTCTTTTATAAATTCGATATTAGCATCGAGAAAGCCGTATAGCACACTTTATAGGTATTTTAAAAGGGTTTTCTATATTTTATTGTCCATCAGAGCAACATATAGGCAAATGTATGGTCATGATAATTCATTCACATTTGATACAATCGCTTATAACCTTATTTTTTAAGTGAGATAATCAAGTTTTCAAAAAAACCTTACAGAAACGGAATATTAAGTTAATTTTTGGTATAATTAGGTGGATCTTAGCTAGATGTAAACAGAAGTTAGTTTAGGTTAGTTCAATTCAATTTAGAACTACCGGAACTCTCCTGAATTCCATTTATGATTTTACTTTCAAAAGATTTGATACGAAAAAATTCTACAGGGATCCAAATAATGGATAAAGTGCCATTTTTCAGGCTCACTACCTCTTTTTCCTCCGAAACGTATTAATCTCTTACATCTTTTAAATGTTTGGTATTTGATAGACAGATATCACTTATTACCATAACATATACATAGTACAGAATATCATCAATATATAAATTACATCATAATGAACAGTTTAGAGCAGCGAACAAATCAAAATATATTTCAAGCTACTAATTTGCTAGTACTTGATAATGTATGATTTAAAATACTCTAAATATCAATGCAAAATATACAGGGCGTTGGGGTAAGTAAATTACTTTGCCCGCCAAGTACAAACTATTTGAAAAAGCTGTCCTGAAAGTGAACGTATACTAGCTAGAGAAAGTGTTTAAAAATACCATCTCCTCTGTTAGGTACTTAGCTTTTCGTTTTGATCGACGATAGTTTTCAGATCTTACAGTATTATTTCGACTTTTTCTGTTATCATTATTTTTTCGACATCTTGCGACTGAATAGAAGCCTATATTCGTCTATAGTGATCTGAATAATGTCAATTTAGTACATGATTAATGTAAATAAACTAAAAAGGAACAATTTTAACGATAATGAGAATATCAAAATTTTAGTTCAAATTTCTAGCATTTTTTATTTCAATTAATATTTTCCAAAAAAATAGTATTCTCTTTAAATTAAAATGTATATATATATATATATATATATATATATATATATATATATATATATATATATATATATATATGCATATATATATATATATATATATATATATATATATATATATATATATATATACATAATATAAAATTTTTGAATAAAATAAGAATAATAAATTAATTGTCTACTTTTCTAAACAATAGATTATCTTCGCATTTCAAATTGAAACATATTTCATTCATATTTCTTTCATTAAACTTACCTTTATACCACTCTACTATACACTATCAAACAAATAACACTACTTGTCGTAACGAAACGTCGCTTCAATATGAGCTTAAAATTTTCTAACTTCCTTGTTATATGCATCAAAAGTGACTCTGCGCATTAATTTCGGCGATACGTCCTCGTTTTCGACTAATCCTATAAATGTAGGACGTTGTAAAGGACGTGTCGTAGATTAGTTCGGTCTTAGGTGTTTACCAGGGCCCATTGAGATCTATTTTGATAAAAAATTTGTAAACAAAGAGAGAGTTTGAATAAATCTATAATGTTGTATGTTGTTAAAGTTAGTATCCTGGTTAAATATATTTGTTATATGGGATTTAATTTTAGTTATTTATTAAGTTTACTTGCCTTTTCTAAGAAGGACCTACAATTACGTCATGAAGTTTTAGTCGTATTGTAAACTAAATAGTATAACCCCACCCGATAGTGTCAAAATCGATTTCTGCTGTCACTATAATTCTCATCTGCCAGATTAAATAGACCTGTTTTTGCTTGTGTTTCTCTCAGATCAACGGAAATGAGTGTTGTCACATAATTGCAAATCACCTTAGAAAAACCATATATTGTACAGGATCACTTGGCTTCTGTCAATTTAGGGGTGTGTGTATTCTTTTACTCTTTTTAAATAAAAGCACATTGGAAAAAAAATTTAGACGTATTTTGAGTAGAGAAAGTATTTTCATACTCGAATATTTGCTCGTGCGCGGGGCTCGTTTTTCTGTCGTAATAACCTTGTTTCTTAAAATAAAGTTTAAGATCTTTATTGTTTGTTAATTTATTTAACTGTCTATCTGCAAGTTCTAGACCTCTAATTTTTAGCAAGAATATATAGGTGAAAATTTTTAATAGTATCGAAACACTTTTAAAAATGCTTAAATCTTTCGTGATCCTGTCACTCAGAGAAATTTAAAACAAAATTGTAAGGTTAATAAATGTTTATTTCTAAAATGAACGTATAACGATGCCACTTTGATGTTGAACCAAATCATAATATATCTAGGATAATTATATAGCTACGGGTTTTTTCACTTTGCTTAGATTTTTGATCAGTATTGATTGGTTTTTGTTTTTAAAGTGGCCTTATAATATAAAAATTGGCCAATAATGACACGAAAAAGAGTGAAGTTTCGCAAGGTAATATACTGTAACACGTATTCTGAAAAGTTGTTGGTCTAGCTACTTAAGACACATTTTTTTTGCAACATTCGATTTTATTCATCTACATAGTCTCTTTCAAGAGCGACACAATCAGTCCAATGCTTTTCTAACATTTCTATACCTTTTTCGTAGAAGGATTTGTCTTTGCGTTCAAAATAGGTCTCAGTTTCGGCGATAATTTCTGCACTGGAGTAAAATCTTTTTTCCGCAATCATTTTTTTGAGTTCTGCGAATAGATAATAGTCGCTTTGTGCCAAATCTGGAGAATACGGTGGTTGAGGAAGCAATTCGAACTTCAACTCATGCAATTTTGCCATCGTAACCCTTGACTTGTGACACGGTGCATTGTCTTGATGAAAGAGCACTTTTTCTTGTTCAGTTGGCGCCGGTTTTTTGCGATTTCTGCCTTCAAACGCACCAATAATAATAGTCGCTACTGATGGTTATTCCCTTCTCAGCATAGTCGATAAAAATTATTCCATGCGCATCCCAAAATACAGAGGCCGAAACCTTCCCAGCCGACTATTGTGTCTTTGGTCGCTTCGGGCGGCTTTCACCGACTGCTGTCCACTCAGCTGACTGCCGATTTGATTCCGGTGTGTAATGGTGGACCCATGTTTCATCCATTGGCACATATCTTATGAACACGCTTAAACAGGTCCGAACAGCGCTCAGAATCGTCAACACGTTGTTGTTTTTTGTTCCACTGTGAGCCAACGCGGTACCCATTTCGAACAGAGCTTTCTCATGCCCAAATGTTCATGCCAAATATGACCACACTTCTGATATCTTTAGGGTGTCAGCTATCTCACCCAATTCCATTTTACGGTCATCCAAAACAATTTCGTGGATTTTTTTTATGTTTTCTGGTGTAATCACCTCATTTGGGCGTCCAGAGCGTTCAGCATCATTTATATCTGTACGCTCGCGTTTAAATTTAGCATACCAATAAATGATGAGTGATTTTCAAGGGGCAGAGTCTCCGTAACACTTATCAAGCCATTACTTTGCTTGAACGGTATTTTTCCCATCAAAAAACAGTGTTTAATCAACACACGAAATACGATTTTTTCCATTGTTTTGAAAATATCGAAAGTAGAGTCACTAAAACCATTGTAACTTGTAAACTAATCGTTGAAATGTCTTGAAATTTTGAAAATTATCGTTTGAAGGTTTGAGCAGTTTAACACGAGATTCTGTTTTAGTAGGAATGAAAAAAATAAGAAAATCTGAGAAGAACCCATATTTTGACAGGAACGAAAAACGAAAAGTAACCCTTTGTTGTATGAGGCTTCCCATTTTACCACTTTTGTTATATTTCAAATAGACTCTGCAAGGTCATCTGGTTTACCAGTTAAGAAACTATATAAAGATACCTTCATATTGATGTTTTTATGCTGCCTCAGTTTATTGATTACATACTTTAGTTTGCCACTCCATGCATAGATGGCGCTCAGTTTTCGATTTAATGTTTTATGTGGCTATATATATATATATATATATATATATAATATATATATATATATATATATATATATATATATATATATATATATATGTATATATATATATATATATATATATATATATATATATATATATATATATATATATGTATGTTCCTACTCGCCCCTATGATTGTAAAAAATACTCCCCGGACTTTTTTTATGGGTTTTCTTTTTTGGCAAATGTTTAACCCCTGGACATCGATTTATAAATTAGATGGATAAGTTTCTATAGTTCCGACGCAGGAAGGGGTTCTTTATGTTAAAAATCCTGCATTCCTGGTCATCAGTTTTTAAATTTGATGTAAGTTGTTATCGTTCCACTGTAGGTAGGGGTTCTTTTTTAAAGAGAGATCTCCCTTTTTCGGTCATGGATTTTTAGTTTACTCTATTGTAAGGAATCTAAGCTTTTAGAGTTCCAATGCAAGAGGATCTATTTTCGTCTTCACCACGAGTTTTGACTTCCTCTTATTGGTTGATAGGCGCCCCCGGTCCTTTAAGTAGCTTCTCTTTCCTTTTTTTTTCCTTCTTCATATGCCCTGGCTCCACTAATCTACTTATTCTATTGATATGAATGTAGAACATAGCGCTTTGAGTTTAGTGTGTTGAAAAGTGTCTAAATTTTTAAAGTTCCAGTGTAAGAAAGATTTTTTTAATCAAGCGGCTTAGCCCCCTGTTACTGATTGTCCCCTCTTAATTTGTCCATTGGTACCTCACTCGCCACACTATAAGCATCTTCGCCTTAAGTGGTTTTTTATTGTTTTTTTTTCTATAGAAGTGCCCTTTGTATCCATCTCTAAGCTACAAGTCATAAAATAGATTTTAATTGTTGCACACATGTAGCCAACGTAGAAAACTAAAAGACAAGAACAATCTGAGAGGCCACCGAAATTGAAAAAGCGGGAATACTATACAAAGTTTCACTCAACTGGTCCAAGAAAAAATCAAATCAATCAAAAAAGGAATGCAGCAACTCACAGAGAGAACACAAATGACAATAACGGAAGCGGCTGAAACAATTTTCAACAACTCCGGAGCCGATATGAAATATTGAGTTGCAACGCTCTTTCTTCTTCTCGGGATGTAAATAACAAATGAATGTACTCCCGGATTAATACATCTACACATTTCTCCATACATTACTACGATTTAACCTATATATACAAATACTAAGGGCGATAAGCATTTCTGAATATGAAGAATCAAATAAATTATCAATCTGCAGGAAAAGTAATTGTTTTTCTATTTTTTACAATAAAAATATTTTTAATTTGCATCAAACATGACTTCGTCGAATCTTGTTTAACGACGGAGTTGGTTATTCCCCTATACACTTTTTAAAAGACCTGCCAAGTGCAAGTCGGACTTGCGCAATTGGTGTTCCGTACAGTGATTGCTTTTAAAATAAAATAAAATCTTTATCTAGGCTAGTTAACTAGGTCCCTGACATTTATATGTCTTAAGATCCAATATGTATTTTCACGATTTTTCTTAGCCAATAATGTATAAAAGTTATAGCTTCTTAACTACCTAAGAGCCAATAAAATAATCTAGCTCAAGGTAGAATCTAGTAGTAAAAGTTTAAAATAAATATTTACAACCTAAATATTTGTTTAATTATAAACAAATAAATAAAATTATTTTGCCTCGGTACTCGAGACCTATCCGTTAGTCATCATGGAAATTTATTTTATCTGTGATTGGCCAAATGCAGTAATGTACTGAAAAGTATACGAGTATATTACTGATTGCACTGAATACGTATTGACATTTTGTAGCTCTTAAGCCGTTAAATTCACATCTTTTCACGAAAAAACCTCCACCATATTGCCAAGATACATAGTTTTTTTCTATATACCAGATAAATTATCAGACGTAAAGCACTCGTGATTATTTTCGTTCAATCTACATATTATGGAGAATATTCCAGAATTTTTTCAAAACTGTTTGTACTTTTCGAGATAGGGGTGGGACAAACCGATTTTTGGCTAATATAGGCTCATCTTATCATAACCGTGTAGTCTTAAAAGGTAAATTTTGACTGAAGGAGTTAGTTTTGGGGTAAAATCGGAAGTGAAAAATTTTTTTTACCAGGTGATCGAGTGGAGTATCAAATGAAAGGTTATAAAAACACGAGTTCAAAAGTATATATAATGTAATATTTGTCCCCCTTATCTCGAAAAGAACTGCTCGAAAAATTTTGAAAAAGTTCTGGAATATTCTGCACAGGGTGTAGATTGAACGAGAATTATCTGGTATATAAAAAGAATACTAAAGGGACAGGATGGAGACAAGACAGACATGGAGGATCACTGGCAAAGATTAAAAGAAACAAACTAACTGCAGCGGAAGAAAGTTGCGGAAAAAATAAAAATAGGGAAAAACTATATGAAAAGAACAAACTAGTGGACAACAAAGATCCAGAAAAGCGTTAAGGAGAAGAAAAGGGCTATGGAAAAAATATATACAAATACAATAGCGGACTACGAAAGGTACAAGGAGATAAGGAAACTAGTCAAAACTGCAGTAAAAGAAGCGAAACAAGAGTCTTAAAGAAATTTCGGACAAAATATGAAGGGAAATTTTAGAGACAACCAGAAATTATTTTACGGGACACTGAAACAACTAAGAAAGAAGAAAGACTGTAGCATGAGAAATATGAAGGACAAAATAAAATATAATAACTGATGAAGTCAAGATAATGGGCAGATGGAGAGAACACTTTCAGAAAATAACAGAATCAGATAACACAGAGGTACACGTGACCGAAATGAGACAAGAAAGAGGGCCTGTAGAATTAACGATATCTGAAGATTAGGTCAATGAAGCCATAGCGGAATTGAAGATAGATAAAGCAGCTGGAATCGACGAAATCACACCGGAAATGCTGAAAGCCTAGAGGAAGATGGAAGAACAGATTTCACCAAGTTATTAAATAAGATCGTTAAAGAAAAGAGAGTACCCAAGGAATGGAACACGGGTATTATCTTGCCAATTCATAAAAAAGGAGACGCAAAAGAGTGCCAAAACTATAGAGGCATAACATTAATGAGTCTAGCCAAAGTACTCGCTAGAATAATAGAAATAAGAATAAAAGACCAGTTAGAAAAACTCCCTCGAAGAAACACAATATATCTTCAGAAAAGGCAGGCGTACACAGGATCACATATTTATATTAAAACAGAGCGTAGAGGTGTGCATAAGTAAAAATAAAGAATTACATATAGCTTTTATCGTCTTAGAAAAGGCATTCGATAGAGTGAGACCAGAGGATGTATGGGAGAGCCTACAAAGATGTAGAGTAGACAGAGAAATAACAGAAGTGACAAAAAGTATGTACGACACAACAAAAAATAGGGCAAGAACAAATAATGAAGAGTCAAGAGATTTCGAAATAACAAGCGGCTTAGATCAAGAATGTGTGCTGAGCCCTTTATTAGTCGTAAATAGTGCTAAATGAAGCAGTGAAAAGAGCCAAGCAGAAAATGAGACCGACTATGCTGGGATATTGGAGAATGCACAAAATCGAAATATGAGAACTACTTTTTGGGGACGATATGGCGATAATAGCAGACACAAAAGAAAACGAACTAAACGAGGAATTGAATAATATAAATATGAGAATAAATATACAGAGGACGAAATTGATGATAATAGGACGAGAGATTAAAAAACACGACATCAGAATAAATGGACTGAGTACAGAAGTGAAGAGTTCAAATACCTAAGATCAATAATAGAAGGAAACAGCAAACTGGAAAAATAATAAATGATAAAATAGCAAAAGTAGGAAGAATATACAATGGTTTAAGAAAAACATTCCTTGAGAAAAGAGAAATGACAACAGATATAAAGATTGAGGTAGTTAAAAAAATAGTAAACCCCACATTATTATACGGTAGTGAAACATGGACCCTCACAAGTAAGGACAAGAGTAGAATAAACGCAACGGAAATGAGATTCCTAAGGAAAATAGATGGAAAATCAAAAAGGGGCAAAATCAGGAACGAAGTATTCAGAAACAAATTCAAAATAAAACCAATAGTGACAAAAAATTCAGGACAGACAACTGGAATGGCTGGGACATATACACAGGATGACGGAACAAAGACTAACAAAAAGAATATATGAGACATGAGTCCAGGGAGCAAATAGAAGAGGAAGACCTAGGAAAACATGGCAAGAGGAAGCAAGGAAGACTGCCCAGGAGAGAAATATTTAGTAGAGTGAAATTAAGAACCTGACACAGAATAAGAAGGAGTGGAAGAGGCTGATCAACTCAACTCCACAGTCTTACCCTTCACGGTAGAAAGACTTAGGAATAAGTAAGTAAGTATATAAAACAAAAAAAAAAAAAAAAATTCAGGTCATCAATTTTCAGTAAAGATTGGAAAAAAGCTTTGTTAAAAACTCATTTGGGGTGTGTTTTGTGAAGTCATTGTTCATTTTATACCACCGTAACAAAAATTTTTATTTTAAAAGCAATCAACTAATTGCGTAAGTCCGATTTGCACTTGGCCGGTTTTTTTTTAAAAGTAATAAGAAGAAAAGTATTACATCATATATATTTTTGAACTCGTATTTTCACAAACTTTTATTGGACACTCCACTCGATGACACACAATTTCACTTTCAAAACTACACAGTTCTGACTGGGCTATCAATTCTTATATTTGTGCTAAATTTCAACTTTCTGTATTAGACGCACACAGAAGTGAACCCATACGTGTTCCGTACGGAACACCAAAAATTACAACTAATTTATAATTATTTTATTGTAATGTCCGTCCGTTTGCAACTATACATTAATATTAGAAATGAAAAAAAAAAGTGATTTACCTTGTTAAACAAGTCATATTTATATAAAGATAGTGTACTTGTTTAACAAAGTAACTACGTACTTCGTTTCTAACTTATAATTATCTAGTTATTTCATATTAATGTATCTGTTATTTATAGAGGTATGAAAAAGAAAACACTACTACATTAAACATAGATTTTAGACATTTAAAACTTAGCAGTGCATAATATAAATGTCTTTAAATTCTTCTTAAATGCATTTAATAAAACAAAAATTTAAGTATGAAAATTCATCATTGTCACTACCCTGTTCCTGATATATTTCCTCGGTACATTAAATATAAAATGAAGTTGTCAGTTTATTTCATGGCAGAAATGCAAACAAAAAAAACTTAAAAAATATCGCTAGAGTTCGTAACCTTACGGAAATTGTATTACCATAGCGAGCAAGCCTTGCAAAGCCCTCAAGAAAAAATCTTTATATATCAAGATATAAATCGTATAATAAAATATTTTTCTGGCATATAAAGAGACACAAAAATACAAGTTTATTCTATTATACAGTCTGTCAAGTAAGAGCGTGACCGCTGGTAGTCTTGAAAACATGTGTTTCGAGAATATTTTTTCCCATTAGTGTATTCTTTGGTGTGCTAACAACGCTGCAATTACCTTAGTAAGTTTTCCAATCGCCTCCTGCATCAATAATCGCCTGGCATCTTCGAGGCATGCTGTCGTCAAGGTTTTCTGCACATTCTGCAAATTTTTCGAGTCTTTCCTCTGAGATTTCTCTTTACAAAGGACCAAACGTTTTCAATAGGGTTGGCGTTTGTGAGGGCCACTCTAGTATCTTCTCGTGGGCCCATGCGAGCCGCTCCGTGACGTGATTTTCACCCAACAGAGGTTTCTTCAACGTGCTTCGGAATTTAACATCATGAGCACGAAGAAGATATCGAATAATCTCATGGGACGCATTCAAACCCGATTTTCTTAATTTTGCCGCTCC
>CM032453.1:56454380-56745434 GCA_019049505.1 Pachyrhynchus sulphureomaculatus
CTTGAGAACCATTTATCCGCTTTACATGTTTTTTTTTTTTTAATTCATAGATTTGTTCTCTGGCCAGGTTATCTACATTCTTTTTATAAAATGCAACGTGTCTCTGTCTGGTTGTCCGTTAGTGCGCTTTTCACTCGAGATCCACTTATCCGATTTACGTGTTTTTTTTTTAATTCATACATTTGTTCTCTAGCCAAGTTATTTATAATCTTCTATAATATATATAAAATGCAACGTCTCTCTGTCTATTTGTCTGTCCGTTAGTGCGCATATCACTCGAGAACCACTTATCCGATTTACGTGATTTTTTAATTTTATACATATGTTCTCTCACCAGGGTATAGATATATATTTTATTACATCTATAATATATATATATATATATATATATATATATATATATATATATATATATATATATATATATATCCGATTTACGTGTTTTTTTTATAAAAATACATATGTCTGGTCAGGTTATAGCATACATTTTATTACGTTAGGTAACATAAGGAATAAGCAGTAATGATAATACTCAACGCGAGCGTAGCCGCGGACACGGCTAGTTTGAACTAAATTGTCTTGAAATCTATCTAACATTATTTTGAAGGGTGACATATCTCCCTTGTGTCGAGCAAGTTATTTTCATTGAATTGCACGAAAATTATTGTGTCATAATAAAAAAGTAGCTTTAATTATTGATTATTAATACTGGTCTCGGTGATTGAGTGTACTAACAAAAACGATTGGCAGAAACAAAATAAAAACTAAAACTAAAATAATGATTATTTAAATATTTTCGATAAATACCTTCCTTATTAAAAATTAAAAAAAAAAAGTGTACAGCCTTTTTGTATTTAAGTAGTAAGGGGTTACATACACCTGGAATTTTCAAAAATTCGATTTTTTTTTTTACGGATTTTTATTCTCTGTACTTTTAAGAATTTATTAAAAACAAATTTTTAAGAAAATTCCATTCCATTACAAAGTCGTATCATTAAATTTGACCTGGCATTGAATCGGGACCGCTACCTGTCTCAATGCACTGTCTGCAATATTACTCATTCAGTTTCTAATATTTTTTAACTTTTTTTTTTATAGTTACTTTTTCCACAAACTTTCGAGAAGTTTTTCAGTTGTTCTAATAAACAATTTTGTATAAATAATTAAACATAAATTTTTTGGTCGAAAATTGCGTACTAAAGTTTAAAGCACCTTCTTCCTTCTTCTTCCTTCAGCCGTTCTCTACCCACTGTCGGGTATAGGCCTCTCTCAAATCTTTCCATTTTTCTCTATGTTGTGCTTGTTGATACCAGTTAAGTCCTCCGACTCTCTTCAGATCGTCGCTCCATCTCTGTTGGGGCCTTCCTATGCTTCGCTTTTCACCCCATGGTCTCCACCTAGTGATCTTGCCACTCCACTTATACGTCACTCTCGCTACATGGCCGGCCCAGCTCCATTTTCAGAGATGATATCCGTTTGGTGATATCATCCACCTTTGTTTGTCGTCTAATCCATTTATTAGTTTTCTTGTCCTTCAAAGAAACACTCAACATCTTCCTTTCCATTGCTCGTTGGTGGACTTGTAGTTTTTCTATTGTTCTTTTAGTTAAAACCCATGTCTCGGCTCCATACGTTGTAGCTGGTAAGATACATTGATTATAAATTTTGGGTTTTTGATCTTTGAGGAATGTTCATATTCAGTACATATTTCAATTTTCCATATGCTGCCCATCCCATACGTATCCTTCTTTCTATTTCAAGCTGCTGGTTTTCCTTTCCTATCGTTATTATTTGGCCTAGATAGATGTATGTGTTTACTTTTTCTATTGTTGAATGTTCAATCGCTATATTTTCATCATTGGTGTATTCGTTACTCATGTACTTTGTCTTGGAGAAATTTATGTCAAGTCCCACTTTTCTTGCTTGGTGGTGGAGATCAGTGATCATCTGGATCATTTCATTCTTATTGTTTGCTATGATTACAATGTCATCTGCGAATCTCAGGTTGTTTAGCCGATCACCAGCTATCAGAAGGCCATTTTCGTCCCAATTCAGTTCTTTGAATACATCTTCTAAGATCATTGTAAATAACTTAGGCGATATTACATCGCCCTGCCTTACTCCTCTGTTCACTGGGACCTTGTTTGTCAGTTCTTGGTTTACCATAACTTTGAGTGTTGCTCGTTCATATATTCTGGCTATCAGTTCGCTGTATCTGTGGTCTATACGAGCATTTCTAAGAGCTCTTATAAGCGCCCATTTTTCCACTGTGTCAAAAGCCTTGCGAAAAATCTACAAATGTGAGCCACATTGGTATATTATATTCGGTGGCCTTAAATCTTTTATTTTCGAAAAAAAACCCTTTGACAATTTTTAACTACTACATTATTTTACAAGATTAATTTTCATTTTTGCAGATTGGATGATTTTGTAAAGTTATCCTGTAGACAAGGATGCGTCATAGTTTTCATCAGTGGTCCATTTAACTTGATCCAAAATAATGTTAACATTTAAAACATATTTAAAAAAAATATATTCCTATAATTTAAAGTACAATAAAAATATATAATCGCCATTATTCACTTAATAACCTTTTTTAAATATACATACTTTTCGTAGCGCCCAGATGTATGTAACTCCTTAACTAATATCTAAATTCAGGGATGTCAAAGACACGGCCCGCGGGCCGCATCCGGCCCCCGGGACGTATCAATTAGGCCCGCGATCGCAATGAAGAATCATAATTTTTAACAACCGTATATTATATACTATATAATTAAATAAATAAAATGTTATAATAATTCAGTACATTTTTTTTATTTGAATCTGGCCCGCCTACACATTTTAAATTTAATATATGGCCCTCTGCAAAATTGAGTTTGACACCTCTGACTAAATCATATTTCCGCAAATAATTTTTAAATACCCCATGAAACTAACGTTAACAACAGTCTTACTTTTTTTAGCTACAAAAAGCCTTAACTAGCAAAAGATTATTCAAACGTCGCGTATTTAAGAAATCCAGTCATGTAAATTTTCCGTTCTGAAATCGCTTTCGCGTCTCCGGTTATATTGACAACCCTATTCCGTATTTACTGTACACAGGAAATCTATTAAGTACCAGAGGGGTGACGATACGAGAGAGGACTTTAAATTAATTTCCCTTTTGTCTGCCGCATAAATGCATTTTAATTGATGGAAGAATATAGTTAAAGATATACAGGAAGTGGACAACATAGAATGTAAAGAGTTTTGCTATTAATTTTTCACCTTGTTTTTGGATGGATACATATGGATACAAGAAATAAAAAATAATAATTAGGTCTTGTATATATTCCGTATGTTCTTAATATAATTTTGCTTCTGCTGCTGCTTAATTCAGCTATTACTGATTTGCGACTTTGTATATTTAATTTATCTTTATTACCCTTTTATTTTTTTTTATTATTTTTTTTTTATTGGTCTAGCACACGTGCTGCAGGGAAGTCCCTAAAACGCTCCAGGAGCGGCACGAGTGCGGAAAAAAAAGCGATTCACGTTGTTCTTGAATCGCTGTAAATTGTACTCGGTGGGAAACACAGCGCTGGGCAAATTATTCCAAAGGGATGATGTTCTCCATATAAAAGATTGCTTGAAAAGCGTCGTACGCGGAGTAACAAGCTGAACCTCATACGGATGCGAAGCACCAGCGCGACGTGTATTTCTAACATGCACCGCTTTGGGAGGAATTAAGCGGGCTACATCCTTCGAACACTTTCCATGAAAATACTTGTAGAACAGACTCAAGTCGCCAACCGTTCTTCGATGTTCCAGCGAATCAAGGCAGCCGGTCAATTCCGGGTCCCCAATCAGACGGACCGCTCTTCTCTGAACAGAATCCAACAAATGCAGTGTATGTTTGGGAGCGGAGCCCCAAACGTGGGGAGCAGTATTCCATAGTTGGTCGAATTTGGGCTTTGTAAAGAATTAACAGTTGCTGTGGGGTGTAAAGCTTTCTGATTCTAAATAATATTCCCAATTTTTGAGAAGCTCTCCTTGCTATGCCTGCAACATGTTCATGCCAAGACATATTTGCTCCCAAACTAACGCCCAACAAATTGAGCGACGATGCTAGGGGAATGGAGTGCCCCGACATAACTATGTCGGGTTCAGCAACGTTAACTTTTTTAGAAAAAACTGCCGCTTGGGTTTTTGTAGCGTTAAATTCCACTTGGTTACTGTCACCCCAAGATAGAATTTCTTCCAGGTCTTTGTTAAGTTGAACGACCTCCTGCTGTCTGCGGATATTCGCCTGAGCAGCCGATGTCCGAGCGTTCAAGGTGAATGAAGAGACAAGCGTACTGTCATCTGCAAAGCTATAGATTGGATTCCCGGTCTTTTCCAGCAGATCGTTAATGTAAATGAGAAAAGAGAGTAGGAGACAGTATGGAGCCCTGGGGCACACCGGCGTTGATAGTGAGGGTGTTAGAAAGAAATCCGTCGACCGCCACTCGTAAAAGAACGCTCTCTGAGGAAACATGAGAGCCACAAACAGAACCTTTCAGACATACCATAAGAGCGCAACTTAGCCAACAGTCCATCGTGCCAAACTCGGTCGAATGCCTTGGATATGTCAAGAGCAACCGCTCGAGATTCTCCAAAGTGTTCAATTGCGTTGTTCCAAACATGTGTTACATAAGTCAGAAGATCTCCTGTTGATCTATGTTTACGAAAACCATATTGGTGATCGCTAATAATATTGAATCGTTCAAGATATTTTAGAAGATGCTCATTGATAACCTTTTCCAAGACTTTCGATATTATTGAAAGCAGTGCAACTGGTCGGTAGTTATTTGGCAAGGACTTCTTACCTTTTTTAGGTATCGGCTGAACCGTGGCACATTTCCAGCAGGACGGAAATATTCCCTTTCTGTAGGATAGGTTAAAAAGTCTACAGAAAACTGGTGTTAGTTCCCTTGCACAGTTTTTGAGAACTATGGCAGGTATTCCGTCAGCGCCAGAAGCCTTCTTGGTGTCTAGCTTCATTAAAATACGCTTTATGATGCGCTGTCTGAAGACAACATCGGGCATCCTTGACTGCAATATGGGAATAGTAGGTGGTATTTTTCCTTGGAAATCGACAGTAGAATGTGAAGCAAAGAGTTCAGCCAACAAGTTCGCTCTCTCAACAGGTGTGGTTGCAATGGAATTATCTGGCCGTGTGAGTGGTGGTATCGTGGATTTGGTAAAGTTTTGACTAACTGCCTTAGCGACTGCCCAAAAGGACCTGGAATTGTTGGGACAAGCGAGAAGTTTGTTTCTAATTCGTTGATTGTGTGCCTCCTTGGTTTCGTCGATAATTCCCTTGCATCTGTTCCGGGCATGAACAAAGATGTTTCGATTTAAGGTGTTAGGATTTTCACGCCATTGTCGGTAGGCAATATGTTTAGAAGCAACAGCTTCTTTGCATTTTCGGTCGAACCAAGGCTTGCCGTTGGAGGAGCATTTCTTCGAAAAAGGGATGTAAGCTTCCATACAGCCAAAATAACATCGGAGACCTCCCTGGCGCAGTCAGATGGGTTATCGGATCGAAAACAAACGTCCATCCAAGGGAAAGTTCGAAAGTATTCCATGAGATCTTCCCATTTTTATAATATTACTTCCCAGATTTTTCTATCATGCCATTTCCATATTTTCCACTATCCAAGCTTCACATTCGTATATGCAACATTTTATGCAGATACTTTTAAAAAATGATTTGTAGCGGCCCTAGCTCTATGGCTATCGTGCCGGCATACGGTATCAAGGGTCCCGGCAGGTCAGTGTACTTATATATTAATTTATTTAGGCATGGGCTTGGCCACATACATAAGTAGCAGTTGTTGCAGAAATGTAATAACGTCCGTGGTAGCACTACCGCGTTGTCTCAAACGGTGCCATGAAAAACAATTGTATGTTTCGGAACTTGGACAAGATTGACGGATATTATGACATCCTCGCCGATATCCTCTCTACCTGAATAGGGAATTCAGGTAGAGAGGTGGCCGATAAAAAAATATATTTATGTTTTAATTGTTTGTTAATAATTGTTCACGGAATCTTTATTTGGTTTCTTTGTTGTACCATAACATTTTTGTGACTGTAATAAAAATCTTTCTTCGTTGCATTCTCGCAAGAGAACGGTAACAGGAGAAAGTGATAAAACTTTAGCTTATGAAGTCATTTTCTTATAGCACTTACTTCCGGTAAGTTAAGGTTAAAAACATTTAACCTAAAATAAAAAGAAACGAAGCAGAGAGGAATTGTAATCTTGTGTTCTCAAATTCCCAAAATGTTACGGTCCAACAAATTTCATGATGATAAGGTGATACACGGTATTCCTAAAACGTAGTTCACGTACTACCTGTGTAATGTAGAATATATTTTCCTCTTCTTCCCAAGAATCACAAAAGGTAAAGTTGGCACAGCAAAAATTATTGCAGCATCGAATTAAAAATCAATGCCAAATGTGAGTTACTAACTTTTAACAATTATAGTGCAGTAAAAAAATTGCACAGTCTACAACAACCTTATGATTTTATCCTCTCTGGGATATCACCAGGAGTATTGTCCTGAGTTTTGGACCTCGAAAAACTTGTGCTCTTTTGGTTATAAAAAATTTAAGTTTCCTAAACGCGTTTTGGAGCTTAGAATGTGAATAACTCCAGTAATATAAGTCGGATCGAGACAAAAAAAAAACAAACTCTTTATAATGAAATTTCCAATAAATTCTTGTTGTTGCTCAAGTGCGTACAGACCCTACAAAATTGAAAAAACTGGCAAAAAACTGTTTTTTTTTTCATTTTATTGTACAGGTCGACTATTGAACCTAGTGATCACAATTGAATTTGTTATTTAAATTTGAATTGCCCGCCATTTTATGCCATTTGGTCCAAGATGGATCTTTTTGTTAAAAAAAAATTTAGTTCTCGACGCCAGCCTTCCGATGCCATACGTTTTCGCGAACATTTAAAAGTCCTCAGGGCCTAGGTGCACAATTCTTTACTTCTCCTCTTATTATTTTTTTAACTGTAGTCGTATGATACTTCTACTATGGTGAAGGAGTTCTTCATTTTTTCTCGCTTTTTAAAGCAGCTATATCATCTGCTCGCCTAAGAATATTCTCTTCTTCTTCTTAAACTTTTTATAGATCTGATAATCTGTTAATTCCGAGATTATTGGATTTCTTAAGAGAGAGATTCCCAACTATCTCTCCATCGTTCTGGTGGACTTTTGCCTGCTGGTCCCTCTAGAGAGATCCTTGTTTTACTAAATATTGTTAGGGTTTTCATTTCGGCGGTGCGTAGTATACTTTTTGTTTTATTGGTATCTTCTCGTAATTCTATACAGCAGGTCATTAAGGGATTGATGCAAATCTTGTGTATTTTAACCTTGCTGTCTGTTCACATGTATTGATTGGTCCATACAACATTCCTTAAGCAGCCTGGGATAACTACTGCTTTATTAATTAATCCTCTAAGGTCTCTGACTGGGTCGTGATAGCCTGATACGTCCACACTAAGGTATCTGAACTCTGTTAACTGTTTTATGAGTTTATCTTTCCCTACTAATTTACACCTCTCTCACATTGTATATTTCCGCCTGCTGTGAGTTCCTCTATTATTCGGTTAATACAGTACTTCGAATGAGAGAAAAGAACGAATTCCATTCCACTCAAAATCATTCATATTTATGTAATGAACGCGTACAAACAGATATATAACGTTTCCTACATAGGTGTACTCAATTTTTTTGTGCGCACCTCTGAAGGATTATTAATTTATGAAAAAGTTACTATCTAGAATATAGCCTCTACTTCTTTTTGAAAATAGGGTTTGTCATATTATTTCATGTTGCAGCAAAATTAGAAATCAAAAAAAAAAGCTTTTTACTACTTAATTTTTTGAAAACGATGCGCCATCTTGTTAAAGAGAATAAGGACAGCCATTTTTAAAATATTTTTTTAATTTCGCTTTAATTTTTTTTATCTGAGATACCATGGTCTCAAATTCGAATAACTGTCTTCAGAGATCTTTGTTCTTTAAAACAAAGCCATGTAGTTATACCTAACTAATGTGAATGTCGTGGTCTAGTATAATAATCGGTTTCTACGTATTATACAAAGCTTAATCCGTATCTCTGTTAAAGTTGTTACAGTGTTAATAATTTTTTATTAATTCCTCAATCTTTCGTTCCTAAAAACTGGAAAGTGAAGCAAGATTTCAGCTTTTCTTATAGTCACCCAGAGTGTTGGTGTATCAATAACGGCTGATTGTACAGAGTTGTTGATTAAAATGGACCATCCTTCTAACGTGCTTGTTTTAAGAGTTAGGCGTTATAACGTTATTAAACAATTTTTCTAGGTTGTTGCAACAGAAACAATCGCGATTGTTTTTTTGACATATGACACAAACTTTATATTTTTTTAAGTAGACTATTCCGTATATTATTTTTCATTATTTTAGAACTGTTAATTCTAGAAACACAATCTAGAAGCGTTTTTTTCTTTCTTATTTTGCATAATAACACCATGAAATATATATTGGTATCATGTGATAAAAATGCGACGCTCTATTGTATTTTACCTCCACTAAAAAACTCTCTAAAAACGCTATATCTTCTGTATTTAACATCTTTACCTAATTCTTCAAATAAGCGAGTTACAGTTACATAATCAATAATCATGTACCATTCGTTTCTTGTTTTATACAGTTTACATGTTTCTTAATTCTAATGGATATTGATCTTCTAATTTTTTCCATCCAAATGTAGAGGACATTTTAAAAGTATCTTCGGTTTGTAAATTAATTGAACCTTGCGGTGATCTTAAAGCATTCCCTCCCAGTGTGTGAAAATTTTGCTTCTAAGATTTCTTATGTGATTTGACTATCTTACCTGTAGTTCCGTTTACATCATACTATCAAGAGCTATCTACCAGTAGATCTTTATTACTATCTTGTCTGGGGCTATAAAAGCGTCTAAAATCATAAGAACAATTGCTTGTTAGAGCACTGGTTAGCTTCTCTGTTTCTGACGGCATCGAATGCAAGCCCTTACCAATAATAAAATGATGACAGACAGTTTTTAAGGATTTATATGGGTTATTTTTCGGTAAACTGTGAGTCGAAAGGTACCGTTACTTTTCCTTTATACCAGTACTTCTAGAAAGGAAAGAAATCTATTAATGCACAGGTATAGACATTTGGCGCTCATCTAATCGATCTCAGAAGATGTTCGAATATGTATAGAGGAATAATATAAATATAAAACTTTGTTGTTTTCGATTATGAATATTTAATTATAATCGTACTTAAAGGTAAAGATAGCTTAAGCCTGCTTATTTAAGATTGTTTGCAAGCTACCGTTAAAGTTTGATGTAGGCAATTATCAGTTTTGTAAGCCAGAGGTTTACTTTGAGATATTCGTGCACACCGCTATATATGTGTATATTACATCAACAGAAATAAAGCACAGAATAATATTTCGCAAAAAGGCAGTTAAGAGACAACAAAGAATATTTTGGAGTATTTTTTCGGAAAATTATCACTTTTAAAACAATTTTTAAACGGAAAACAGTTTTTCTCGCACTAGTGCTGTAAATAAATTTTTCCGTACGATTTCAGCATAACGTGAAATAAAGGAGCTAATAAAGTATTAATTAAAATGACAACTCTTGCATAGCGTTTCCAAGGTCACTAAATATTTTGTCAACATTCCATACTTGTTACGCAAATTTTCAGAAACAACTAGTTATTTATTATTAACTCCACATTTTGCGATTACTTCTTCAGGTTCTACCTCTGATTTTTGTCTGCTCCTATAAAATTCTTCGATTATTTGTACCATTTCACTTCTATTTAATGTTATATCTCCTTTAATATTTGTAAGTTTTGTAGTTTCATTTCTGCTGACAGTCAGGTTACGCCTAAGTACAAAATTATCAACCAATTAGTAATTTACCTTTTTTAAAAAATTCACGAAAAAGTTTTTTTTTAAGAGCCGACTTAATCAATACTTCATATTAGCTCAACTGTCGCTCCGGCAATATAGCTGTTTTAACTTTTGTGGAGGAAACATTGGAGTCCTTGGAAATGGATATTACCATGTGGTCTTTTTCTCGATTTCTCCAAAGCTTTCGACTGCTCTTCATATCTGAATCTGTTGTATAAGTTGTTTACGTATGGAATACGAGGGCCTGCATTGTGGAAAAAAAATGGTGGTTTTGTTTCTCAGGGATTACCAATAAAGTTTGGTGTGCCACAGGAAAGCATTATCCTACAATTGATGTTTATTATTTATCTAAATAATTTACTTTTTCATACATTAATTATCAGAGGTCCCAAAATCCTACTAAATATAAGCTTTAAGTCTTGTGGCTTTGAAATGACATTCAAAATGCATAATTTTTTTAAGGCCCCCGGTATTTTTACATATGACATATGTTTTTTTTTTAAATTTCAGATGTTTGTGTTTATCGCTTTTTATTATACTAGAAATAAACTAATAAAATATAATTATCCAATACATCAGAAGTGTAAAAGCTTTGTGGATTCTATACTTGCTTTGCAACAGCAATGTTTTCATTCTCTATAAATTCGTTCGTTCGTTTTTCTCTCGTGGCTAGCTTCAGGCACGGGATTGTCCATCCATAATTTTCTCTGTTAATTGTGAACCGTTTTTCTCTATAATAAATAAACTTTGGAGTCCCAAAAAACAATCGTCATCAACTTTCCAGAACCTGAGCTTTCATTGTTTCCAGAACCTGAGCTTTCATTGTTTCGACACCTGCTTCAGGGGACGCTCTCTATAGAATACCTAAGTCTCACTGCCTCTGACAACCGTAAATATAACTTTTATCGTTCTTTAAAGTGGTCAAATATTTTGGCGAAATTTCTTCCCTTGTCAGTTTTCTGCTGTGGTGGGAGAAGTTTCAGGATCAATAGAGCAAGAACGTTTTTCTTGACTAAGACTTTATGTACACTATTGAAAACTATATCTTCTTTATCAGCTCTTCAATCTTCGATCTGATTGAACTAGATCCTCAACAAGCCTGGTAGTTTCCTTAGTTCTTGCCTCAACTGGTCTTGTTTATCTGGGGGCATCCTGAATGGAGTTTCAGCACTATCGAAAGCGAAAATCACTTAGAACGGCGACGGTAATTTGACAACTAAGCAAATTTTTATATGATAGCATTTTCATGGTTTAAAAAAGGCCCTCGTATTCACCAATCAAAACCCATTTTATTCTTAAGATACTACTTGCCACTCCTCAACCGTTTAAACTTCATATTATTACAGTCTCCAGTTTCGGACCATTTTCATCCTCTATATCCTCTACGTGCCATATTGAGGGTCGGTCGGGGCTAAACTTTTCGGGCCGCTTAATGGGTAAACTTTCTGAAATATTTTTCCGCAAAAGCTCAAAAAGTTGTCGAACTTGAATTATACCTGTCAGTTAGTTTAAAAGTTTTTATAAACACGCATTAATTTTTTATAACGTATTGATTGCGAATTCGGTAACTTTTAAAGAATTTTAAAATACTTTATTAAAATTTAAAGCTTAGAAACAACTATAGTCACGAATTTTGGACAATTGATTCCCTAAGTTAGAAATTGTAGAAAGAAATATCAAACTATATTCAGACTGTTAAAAGTGTGTTTAAATTTCTACAATATTTGCAACAGTAAAAATAGTCGATACCTAAGAATGCAAGAATATAGAGAAGAAAGAAGAAATTTACTAATGCGGAACCCACCAGTCGAGTTTTCTTTAACCAGTTGTTAGTTAGTTATTTTTCCTAATAGATGAGCAATTAATTAATTAAACATGTGGTTTAATATTCACAAGTTAACCCATAACAAATACAAAAATGTATATGGACAAATGTTTTAAATCTAGAATAGGAAAAATCGATAAAATATAAATTACCTTAAAAATCATCGTCCGTAAAATCAAAAGAGTAGTCAGAATATTCATTAGTTGAAATGATAAGGGGTTCTATAGCTTGTTCCAAAAGGTTATCGAGGTCCCACATTTCTTGTTAATGTGATTTATGGCGTTTTTCCAATCTTCGGTGCCAATCTTCCTGACTTCTAGTTTAAATGTGGAATTGTTCCTAGCTTCTTTTTCTAATAAGCTGTCGGCAATTATTGCAGCAGCGAGAATGATAACTGACGTTGCCCAAAACAGTGTCAAAGTTTTCCGGAATTCATTCTGTCATTTGTTTTGTAGCGAGTATATACTCTTCTGCGATTCCGACAGAGGACAGATATACTTCAGGGACGCGACTCTGCCAACGCCAGCCTTAGTCTTCTCCTACCTCCTAATATGGGGGGACATCAGGTCCTAAAAACATTAATCCTTCACCACATATCATCCTTACAACTTCCGTACCCTTGTCAACACGTTTAGCCGGCGTGACAAGGAAATGGCTAAAAACCCTAAAATGAACAATGAATATCGTATGTCGAATTTCCAAACGCATTTTAGACTAGTCCCATGAATTCTGGGAGGGATACAAATTGGAAAGCAAAGCACAGTCGTACACCCACAGCACACACAAAAGAATAACTATAAAATATATATATATATATATATATATATATATATATATATATATATATATATATATGTATATGCTTCATATACGGACATTGCTTATAGAATATATATCATTAATATATATATATCTTCTTCTAACGCGTCCCCTTCTTGCTCTCATCCGTTACGGACATTGGTGACATGCACTTTATCTTAGTTTCATTCTCTGTATATATATATATATATATATATATATATATATATATATATATATATATATATATATATATATATATATATATATATATATATATATATATATATATATATATATATATATATATATATATATATATACAGAGTGCCCCATATGTATGGAATAATGATTTCCAAAGCATTTATTAATGAGTGTATCAAAAAATGTTTAAATAAAAGTTATAGGGTGTTATACGGTGCACATGTTGGTGTTGACAATAAAATATTTTGAACTGTCATCCGTCATCTTAAATTTTTTTAAATTGAAAGCAGTGTATATTATTTTATTTGTGTCTGTTATTAAAAATTCTAGATATTATTTGTCTAATATATATTTTTTTTTTTTTTTTTTTTTTTATCACATGTGCAGGGAATAAAGCGCTCCAGGATTGCGGAAAAAGCGGAAAAAAAAAAATGTATAAATTGAACTGTTTGGGAATTATTGATATTTGAAATTAAAGAGATGAAATTAAAAAAAAAAATTAAGCTGTCTTGTGTCAAACATTTACTGTCAGGTAACGACTTAACGCGTCAAAAAATGATTTATTGGCGAAGACGTTTATTGCTACATTTTGTGAAACTACAATTTTAACGTAATATCATAATGGTACATTTAACAGAAACTGAAAGAATCACTTTTGTTAATGATGGTTGGTTGTGGAGACCGTAGGAGAACACAACAGAAGGTGTGTGATATTTTTAACACAGAAATCTGATTCGAGAACCTATTACCCAATCTGTAGTTAGCAAAACATTAAAACGATTTAGACAATCAGGTAATGTTGTGGATCGTTCTAAATCTGGACCTCCAAAAGTTAAAACAAGCGAAGATAAAAAGTTAGATGTTTTATTAGAAATTACAGAAAATTCCCATGTAGCCACTTGTCAGCTTTGCTTAGACCACAACATAAGTAAAGGTACCTTAAGTTGTATACTGAATGAAGAAAAATTGCATCCATACAAACTCATTCTATTGCAAGAATTATCTGAAGATGACTACGATAGACGCGTTGAATTTTGCCAGGTTATGATGGAACGAATCAATAATGATCTTAACTTAATTCATAATATTGTTTTTTCTGACGAGGCCATATTTTGTCCTAACGGAAGAGTTAACAGGCATAACTGCATGTACTGGTCTACTGAGAATCCCTACTGGATAATCGACAGTCAAAGACCACAAAAGATTTGTGGACGTCATATCATTGGTCCCTTTTTTATCGATGGAAATCTTACAGGACAGCGGTATTTACAGTTACTCCAAGAGCAACTTATTCCAACTTGTGCAGGTCTTTTTCCCGATGAAAATAATTTGGATACCCCTAACAGGAATCTGTGGTATCAACAGGATGGAGCACCTCCTCCCTATGAAATCAATGTTCGTAGATATTTGAATGTGATTTTTCCTAATCGATCGATAGGCAGAAGGGGTGCTATAGAATGGCCTGCAAGGAGTCCCGACCTTACGCCACTCAATTTTTTTTTGTGGGGTCATTTGAAAACCAAAGTTTACCGAAGTCGACCTTAAACTGTAGAAGATTTACAACAAAGAATTCAATCTGAAGTAGCACAGATCATTTACCCCGGATTCTCTGTAGAACTCTGTTCAGGCTGTTTATGACAGATTGGGTCATTGCCTCGCTGTTAACGGTAGACATTTTGAACAATTGTTACCTTAAAAATAAACCTAGAGTATTTATTAATAGTTTTTTTGTCTTTTTTAAATTTCAAATGTCAATAATTCTATTCAGTTCAATTTAGACATACGGTATCTTAGACAAATAGTATCTAGAATTTTTAGTAGTATATATATATATATATATATATATATATATATATATATATATATATATATATATATATATATATATATATATATATATATATATATATATATATATATATATATATATATATATATATATATATATATATATATATATATATATATATATATATATATATATATATATATATATATATATATATATATATATATATATATATATATATATATATATATATATATATATGTATATATATATATATATATATATATATATATATATATATATATATATATATATATATATGTATATATATATATATATATATATATATATATATATATATATATATATGTATATAGATATATATATATATATATATATATATATATATATATATATATATATATATATATATATATATATATATATATATATATATATATATATATATATATATATATATATATATATATATATATATATATATATATATATATATATATATATATATATATATATATATATGTATATACATATATATATATATATATATATATATATATATATATATATATATATATATATATATATATATATATATATATATATATATATATATATATATGTATATACATATATATATATATATATATATATATATATATATATATATATATATATATATATGTATATACACATATATATATATATATATATATATATATATATATATATATATATATATATATGTATATATATATATATATATATATATATATATATATATATATATATATATATATGTATATACATATATATATATATATATTTGGAAACCATATATATATATATATATATATATGTATGACCAAAATCATATACATATATATATATATATATATATATATATATATGTATATATATATATATATATATATACTTATTTAGTTCATGTATCACTTTGGTCAACACAGTGTTACCATATGTTTAAAAATAAATACAAATATGTAGTCTACAACAATTCTTTTAAATAAAAATCATAATATTGTAGTTTAAATATACCATTATTGCATAAAAACTCTTATATTATATAATAATTTATATATATATATATATATATATATATATATATATATATATATATATATATATATATATATATATATATACGTTGTTTTAACGATGACCTCTTTTTCAATGAAGATACATGAATTTTAACTTGTAAACAGTGTTTCTTCTAGATCGAGTGATAAGACTATTTTCCTTTGCAAAATTGACGTTACACTTAATAACCTATTATCGATATCCCATTTAAATTTTCAAAACAGCGATGTTTGCCTTAAGGTATCTGAAATTTTTTTCCCTTTTACTTATTTTAGGTAAAAAATAAATTTTAATAAATGGCCATTTTTTTTTTCATATTTTATGCAACATTATTACCTTTTATAACATTTTTCTCGAAATTATCATTTTTTTTTGAATAACCATATTTTTTATATATAATATATATATATATATATATATATATATATATATATATATATATATATATATATATATATATATATATATATAATTTCTTTTTTTCTTGAACTTTCTCGATATATATATGATTCGGTGCTTTTTTTTATTTTTTAGGATTTTGATTCCACTTATTAAAACAACTTATTTTATTTTATTTAGTCTTTACTGACGTTTCGCCAATTATTTGGGGGCATTCTCAAAGTACCTAATAAATTCAGTATTTTTCATACACAGGTCGTTATTGATCGAAATATTGGATGTTTGATTGAGGATAGAAAAAAAAAATCCGATATTTCGATCAATAACGACCTGTGTTTGAAAAATACTGAGTTTATTAGATACTTTGAGAATGGCCACAAAAAAATGGGCGAAACATCAGTACAAATTAAATAAAATAAAATAAGTTTGTTTTAATAAGTAGTTGGTTAGTTTAAGAGAAGTGAGAGCTGTAAAACTTTGTATCACTGCGACTTCTAACTCTTGCCTGGTGTTTGTCGGCAATTTAGAAATTAGGTTTTTCAATCTTCCCCAGAGATAGAAGTTCATGGGTGTTAAATCCGGTGATCTTGTCGGCCAACGGTTCGGACCTTAGTTGGCTATCCAGTTATTGTCGAAAAAATTATTGATAACTGCAGCGTTATAAGGGGGTGCCCCGTCGTGTTGAAAAAATATATTTCTGAGGTCCATTAACGGCAGTTCATCAACAAGAGGTTCTATTTGCTGCCTTAAAATTTCTAAATATCTCTGAGAGGTGAGTGTTCCTTCGTAAATAAATGGACATATAACCCTGCCTCTAAAAATTCCTGCCCACACATTAAATCCAAATCTGCCTTGATTTCTTTGCTCCACAACTAAATGAGGATTTTTTTGTGCCCACGTATAAGAATTGTAACGGTTAAAAATACCTGCTTTGCTTACATAAGCTTCGTCTGTCCAAATGCAATTTAATGAAAAATTCGGAACATGGTTACAATTCTCCAGAAACCATTGGCAAAAATCCATACGCCGTTGAAAAACTCTGTCTCTAAGGTGATGACCTTTTCTTTTCCTATTTGGCCTGAATTTGTGCTTCTTCAAAGTACGACTTACGTTAGTTCTTGGTAGTCAAGTGGATTCTTTTAACTGTCGGGTTGAAGTGCTGAGATTATTTCCAATAGTTCCTAAAACTCCTTATCCCTGTTTGATGCATAATTTTTGGGTCGTTTCTTTTCAAATAGGCCACTATTAACTAGGTTATGTCGCAATTGAGCGAATATATTCTTGAAAGGTTGATGCCTCTCTGGATACCGTTCGTAGTACAAATTACTTGCCGCTTCCGAATTTTCTCCGGTTTATAATAAACATATTATAATATCCTATTTTTTGTAATTTTCAAAATTCATTGCAATTTATTTGACAATTTAATAACTGATGCTGAAGTAAAATTTGACAACTACAAGTAAATAATTGAATTAAACCATATGGCCGCTCCGTCCAAAGCCTACTTCACAAAATGTGCACTAAAAACTGACAACATTTATATTTTGAAGTAGATTTAAACAAAATTAAAGTGTGCTATATTTTTAGAATGGTATTTTAAGGCTCTATTCGGATAAGGAAAAATATACAGGGTATCTCATTTAAAAAATATATTTTTGCGTTAATAACTATTAAAATATTAGTTGTAAAAAAATGTAACTTGCACTGTTGAAATGAAATCCACGTGAAAAAGTGCTTTGAGAATGTTTTTACAGAAATCAAAAATTTTCAGTAGGAAAAAAATTACAGACATTTTTCTAAAATGCAGATTTTTGAAAAACACCCCGTATATATGAAACGGTACTAAATATCAATATGCGGTTTTTACCATTGAGTTTATCTTAAAAATTGAGGCTCAGACACCGACATCAGTTTTCGTCTATCTCCTTCAGATAAAGGAGTTTACCTTTAAAAGTGTCCAATTTGGACCACCCTGTACATGTTATTGATTAAGCACACAGATGAACATTAGACAAAAATTGGTGTCTTTTTGAGATAAATATTTCACACAAATATGTTCTAAATAACCTTTACAATACGGGGAGTTTACAATTAACAAAAAAAAATAGTAAGATAACAGAAACATAACTTGAAAAAAATTGTAGCATACCACTACTTTTTTCAATATTTTAGAACTCAATGACCTACTAAACTAGCGTATAGAGATTTCAAATCTCAAATCAAAATTTTAGATCATTTTGAAACTCTTATATAAATCATATTTGGCGAAATGACTTATTTTTATAAGCACCATAACCTGGCAAAAATTCTCCGACTTAGCGAGCACCTCACATACCTAATATCTAATAATTTGTCGTGACATAAAATAAATATATATATATATATATATATATATATATATATATATATATATATATATATATATATATATATATATATATTTCCTAATGTATTAAAAACTCATTCCGTTCCGTCACACTATAACTATTATAATAATAACAAAAACCGTCAAAGTCTTGAGAGATTAAATATATAAACTAAATGTGTAATATCCTAGCTCTGAAATTGGCTTATTAAAATTAAGTATCAAGCTAACATCGTGTTATACTGACTGGTAGTAGAGCTAGTTTAGTTAAATTATAGTTAGTCGATTAGGACAAGTACACACTCCTCTTATCATTTTGCCCGTATCTCTGCTTTTATACGATCTTGCTTGTGTTATAGTCAAGTCCGTCCGCTTCTCTCGAAACCATAAAACTCTACTTACTCGCCCTATTAATGGCCTGTATTCATAGTCCTTCCTTGATATGCTTCTTGACCTTATACTTATCTTAAGTGATGTGTTTCGTTTCATATTTACTCAAGAAAGCGAGCCTTAAGGTTTTCTTAAGAATTAGGAACCAGGAAAGCTGATTTGAGATCTATTTTTAGGTAAGGTTTTTAATTCTTGCCAAAATTTTTATGTTAACATATTTGTTTAAATTGTACCTCTTCCTGTGCTTACTTTAAAGTTTTCCCTACTGACTGTATATAAGTAAAGAGTGCTGAACAAGTGATTGATTTAGCAGTAAAAAATGTTGCGAAAATATAAATAATAAAAATAAAAACAAAAAAAAAATTATAATTGCACAGTTTACAAATATTCCTGTAATTTTTATTTTTATTGAAAGTAAAAGACTAACAGGTTCAGGCTTCTGAGCCGAGATGCAGATGTTCTTAAATAAAACGACCCAAAAAATTTCTAAGATAATGTATTGCCTATTAATTTAACAAATTATTAAAAAAATGTATATTAACTAAAGTAATAAAATATTTATTTCTAATTCTAATTTAAAAAAAAAAAAACAAATCGAAACCCAGGAAAGAAAAAAGTGCAGAAAAATTAAAAAAAAGGAGAAAATAAAGTTAGTTAGTTAAAGCAGTCAGGTGAAAAAAGGAAAAAAGACGGAGAATTGCTCATTCATCCAAACTTACCATCACTGATTTAACAGTTCTCTGAGGTATCTCCTCCTAAACGTATGACAAGGAACAGCAAAATTTTGAAGACTCAAATTTAATGAATTTATTAGATTTCTAAGAAAAAAAAGGAAAATTTACTAAGAAAACGATGATGTAAAAATATATGTTTTATGTTTAGGAGTAGTTAAGGTTTTTCCACGACAATGTTAAATGTTATTTAATTACATAATTAACTATATATATATATATATATATATATATATATATATATATATATATATATATATATATATGTATATAGAGTTGAGTTTCGGCTCGCGATGTATGTACATGTGAATCGGACGCCCGAAAATAGTCAACTCGTTTCGTGTTTCGATCTTATTCATTATTTTGTCGATTGCAAACC
Source organism: Pachyrhynchus sulphureomaculatus (assembly GCA_019049505.1). Classification (NCBI taxonomy): domain Eukaryota; kingdom Metazoa; phylum Arthropoda; class Insecta; order Coleoptera; family Curculionidae; genus Pachyrhynchus; species Pachyrhynchus sulphureomaculatus. The sequence goes on from CM032453.1 coordinate 56,474,352, forward strand.
AAATTGCAAACAAGAAGGACTAAAAATAAAGCAGAGTGTAGTGTTAGATTAAGACAATAAGTAAAAAATTTGAAGATTTATGAGAATAATTTTGTGAAATTGTGTGAAGCTAACGAAATGATCAGCGACGACCTTGATCATTTTACTGTTTACAATGATAAGAAATATAAACAACAATTTTTTTCTTTTTCTCCCGTGTTTGAAAATGGAATATACGAGGAACACACGTAAAGTTTTTATAACATAAAGAACAATGGATAACGATGATTTTACCCCAGAAGACTCGAAAAGAGGTAGAGTCGAAGAAAAAGAAGAGCCAATGGGATTATTCAAAAAGACTAAAAAGCTGATAAGAACACCACCGAAAGAGAAAAACGAAAGAATAGATAAGATAGACAATTTGATAGAAATGATCAGAGAGCTAATGTCAGATATAAAGGATATAAAACAAGATCAGAAGAGATATCAACGAGAGTTGAAAGAACTAAGAAAGCAGAATGAAGTATTGAAAGAGGAAAATAAGATAATTAGAGAAAACATGAGAAGTATGGATTTGAAGATGAGTAGACTGGAAAAAGACAACGTAAGGAATAATATTGTAATATCGGGAATGAGATTTGAAGAGAATAGCCAACCAGATCTGAAAATGGTTGTAAAACATTTTATGGAGAGGAGTATGGACACAAAAGTACAGATTAAAGATGTGATAAAAATAGGAGCGACTATATACAAGATAGAACTTGGAAACACGGGAGATAAGGAAACTGTAATAAAAAATAAAAACAAACTGAGAAACCTAAGAGAGAGAGTTTATATAAACAACGATTTAACAAAAGGTGAACGGGAAATTCAAAAGAAATTCAAGGATATAGCAGAGAACCAGAGAAAGAATGGAAAAAGGGTGAAAATAGGATATCAAATCGTAATCGAAGGCAGAGAATATAAATGGGACATGGAGGAAGAAAAACTGGAAGAACAAACAAAGAATACTACGACCATCAAGTCAAAAAACTGAGAAAAAGGAGAGAGATAGGTAGATTGACGACGACCCTGGCAAAGATAAAGAATACGGAAGAGAGGACTAGTAAAAGGAATACAAATAAGAAGATAATCAAAGAAATAGATAGGAAGAAAGAAATGGGAAATAATTATAGAGTTTTTAGATTGAGAATACGGAATAATAGAGATATAAACGGAAAGGAGGATGAACTGACAGAAGAACAACAAATGCACTATGTAGTAATCACCGAAACAGAAAGAAAAGGAAATGGATGCAAAAAATTAGAGGGAAAAGCATACAAAAATCAACATAGAGACATAATACCGGAACAAGATACAGAACTCATATAAACAGAGGAAACTGATACAGAAGAAACAAAAGATGCAATCGGCAATTTAAACAGGATGGAAGGATATAGAAGGAAATATAGAAACGACAATTATAGAATAACTCAATTCCACGGGCCTTACACTCCTCAAAGGGTAGAAAAGCATATATACATATATATAATTATATATACGATATATATATATATATATATATATATATATATATATATATATATATATATATATATATATATATATATATATATATATATATATATATATATATATATATATATATATATATATATATATATATATATATATATATATATATACGATATATATATATATATATATATATATATATATATATATATATATATATATATATATATATATACATATATATATATATATATATATATATATATATATATATATATATATATATATATATATATACGATATATATATATATATATATATATATATATATATATATATATATATATATATATATATATATACGATATATATATATATACGATATATATATATATATATATATATATATATATATATATATATATATATATATATATATATATTTCTTATGTCTTACTTTAACGCACAGTATGTTTTTGCAATATGTCGGTAATACATGTATGCTCTTGAAAACGTAGTTTTGAGTAAAGAATTAAACTTAATTACCTTTATCGCTAAATTTCAGTTGGTACCTTACCTATTTTTATATTCATTTTGTTGAGATATCATAGACAATATTTTTATTACCACAGTATTATTGTTGATTTTGATGGATTTAATTTTAAAATATACGCAGAAGATATTTTCAGAAGTGCACTTTAATCAGAATTTATTGTGTTCTCAGCTGTGTCAGCAGACCAGTACAGAGAGTTGCGCGGAATAGATCCTAGATCCTTATTTACACTGTTTTCCATGTCATACTTTCTTGTCAATACTTTCTTGCCTCTAATAATTTCCTATCAGATATGTTTTTTGTTAACCTTAAATTATTTAAGATTACTGTATGACTCCAAGATTGTATTCCTAACATCGAGATACTAAGAAGATCAAACGTGACAGATGTAATACAACGAATATGCATATTAAGGTGGAATTGGGCGGGGTATATCGCAAGGCTGAATGATAACAGATGGACACGCCGTATAGTTGAATGGAGGCCTAGAGAACACAAAAAATGCAGAGGTAGACCACAGACAAGATGAACGGACGACATAAAAAGATTAGAAGGACACGATTTGATGCAAAAAGCAAACAACAAAGTTCATTGGAGACAACTTGGGAATGCTTACATCCGACTATGGATGGAATAAGCTAATGATGATGATGATTTGATTATGTCCAAGGACATGTTCGGTATTACGTGACTTTTTTGATCTTCCGTACCTCAATTAAGCTAAGTGTTCTGATTTGCTTCATATACTTCTTGTTACAATTATTACAACTTATCTATGTTCCACTACTTTCCCGTTCATTGGTGTTATCCAGTGGGCTTTCTAAGGTTTTATTTACATTGTCTGATGACTTATTGATAATGTGAGACTTACCTTATTAAATCACCTGCTACATTTGGATTATATGTTACTGAAACATAATTCGTGTATGTAAGAAAGATGGAATTATGGATATTTAACCTAAAGTTATGTCCATTTATTAATTTATTTATTAAATTTTCTTCATAACCATTAATCCTAGTTATATTCTCAATATGATTCCTTTCGTTTTAAAATCTAACTTTATTCAAAGGAAAAAAAACCTGAACTAACTCGAACTTTACTTGCTCAATAAACATAAAAGTACATATTTGCCCTCATTATTTGCACTCGTAAAAAATCATTTCGGATCAGAACTAGCTATTTTCGAATATCGGAGAAGTAATGAAGATTTTATATGACACACGAAACAGGTATTCTTTTTTCTTTTTCGATAAATCAATAACAATTTTCCTTTTATTTTTTAGTTACTCGTTTTATTGTTTATTCAAAAAACTTTTTATATTGCAAGTATAAGATTTTTTTATATTTAATATGTTTAGATTTGTCTTTTCAGAAATACCCTGAACAATGTAACGACAAATTTCCAGTTAAACTGGAATCAGTAATTTTTCTGTAATTTGACCACATATGTTCCAAAATATATATTTTCAAAACTAGCAAACTACCTTCTATGGCCATAATTTTCAGAAGAGATAAGTAAAGTGATGTGCAGTAGTAACGTATATCTTCTCTGACCTCTATGACTACCCCTTTAATATACTTTATATCTTTGACTATAAAATCGGCCCTTAGTCAACCAAAAGCAAGGAAAAATTCGCTTTGTACTGTTGAACCTTTACAATATTTTTTTATGGGTCTGGCACACGTGCTGCAGGGAAGTCCCTGAAGCGCTACAGGAGCGACGTATGTGCGGAAAAAAAAGCGATTCACGTTGTTCTTGAATCGCTGTAAATTGTACTCGGTGGGAAACACAGTCCTGGGCAAATTATTCCAAAGGGATGATGTTCTCCATATAAAAAACTGCTTGAAAAGCGTTGTACGAGGAGTAACAAGCTAAACCTCATACGGATGTGAAGTATTAGCGCGACGTGTATTTCTAACATGCACCGTTCTGGGAGAAATTAAGCGAGCTACATCCTTCGAACACTTGAAAATACTTGTAGAATAGGCTCAAGTCGCCAACCGTTCTTCGATGTTCCAGCGAATCAAGGCCGCCGGTCAGTTCCGGGTCTCCAATCAGACGGACAGTTCTTCTCTGAATAGAATCCAACAAATGCAATGTATGTTTGGAAGCGGAGCTTCGAACATGGGAGCATTATTTCATAGTTGGTCAGCTTTGTAAAGAATTAACAGTTTCTGGTTCGAAATAATATTCCCCACTTTTCAGAAGCTCTCCTTGCTATGCCTGCGACATGTTCATGCCAGGATATATTTGCTCCCAAATTAACAAATTGAGTGACGATGTTAGAGGAATGGAGTGCCCCGCCATAACTATGTCAACGTTAACTCTTTTTGAAAAAACTGCCGCCTGGATTTTTGTACCGTTAAATTCCACTTGGTTACTGTCACCCCAAGATAGAATTTCTTCCAGGTCTTTGTTAAGTTAAACGACTTCCCGCTGTCTGCGGATATTCGTCACAGTAGCCGATGTCCGAGCGTTCAAAGTGAATGAAGAGATAAGCGTACTATCATCTGCAAAGCTGTAGATTCGGTTTCCGGTCTTTTCCAGCAGATACTTAATGTAAATGAGAAAGAGAGTAGGAGATAGTATGGAGCTTTGGGGCACACGGGCGTTGATAGCCTCTTTCCCTGAAGTCATATCCAGAAGCAATAGGTTGCTTTATTACTTCCAGCCATGTACGTATACTAAATATTCGTAACCAATATCACCTTTTGTTAGAGAGTTATGATACCAATAGGTCGACAGACAGGCCACCGAATTGAGTTTTTTCATATTCTAGGAATCTTAAAATGTGAGAAATGCAAAAATTTTGGAGAGTAAATTTTTTCACAAATATTATACTTTTCTTGATGAAAGGAAGAAAAAAACTTTCTAATATGGCACTAAATTTGACATACCTGATATTCTTTTAAAAATAAATAAAAATTATCCTAATAACTTGTTTTAATAACATTTAAGATAAGAAATAATTTATATTGTTTGTATTCATGTTCATCCTGACCTTAACAGAGGAAAAAAAACTTTAAAATAGCTTATTTAAATAAAAAGTTTGTGCATAGACCGTTACAAACATTAAGAAAATTTTCCTCCTTCTAATAGACAATAATATGCTAAATTGTTGGGGATGCAGTCGGAAGAGGCCAATCAAAACTCATGTTGATTATTTGTCAAGCTTTGCGAAACCAATATATTTGTTCCTTTATCAAGACATAAACTAGTGAAACTAATTTTTGGAAGAAACATGTAAATCAGTGTTTTAAACCAAGCCAGAACATATATAAAATGCAACGTCTGTCTGTCCGTTAGTGCGCTTATCACTGGAGAACCACTTATCCGATTTACGTACTTTTTTTTTTAAAACATACATATGTTCTCTGCCCAGGTTATAGGCTATATTTTATTACGATAGGTAGCATACGGAATGAGCAGTGACGATAATAGTGAATGAAGTCGAAAAAAAGTTTGCCGCTAGCGCGTTCCCTTGCAATACACAGTCTAAACCATTAAATATGGAACAATATTATATAGCAGAGAATATCTATAATCTATAATATATATAAAATGCAATGTCTCTCTGTCTGTCTGTCTGTTCATTAGTGCGTTTATCACGCGAGAACCACTTATCCGATTTACGTGTCTTTTATATATATATATATATATATATATATATATATATATATATATATATATATATATATACATATATATATATATATATATATATATATATATATATATATATATATATATATATATATATATATTCTCTGACCAGGTGATATAATAATAATAATAATAATAATAATCTATATCTATAATATATAAAATGTGACGTCTCTCTGTCTGTCTGTCTGTTAATGCGCTTACCCCTCGAGAACCACTTATCCGATTTACGTGATTTTTTAAATTCATACGTATGTTCTCTGACCAGGTTAGTTCATCTATAATATATATATATAAAATGCAACGTATCGCTGTCCGTCTGCCCGTTAGTGCGCTTATCACGGAGAACCACTTATCCGATTTAGGTACTTTTTTTTTAAACATACATATGTTCTCTGGGCCAGGTTATAGGCTATATTTTATTACGATAGGTAGCATAAGGAATGAGGAGTGACGATAATAGTGAATGAAGTCGGAAAAAAGATTGCCGCTAGCGCGTTCTCTTGCAATACACAGCCTAAATCATTAAATATGGAACAATATTATGTAGCAGAGAATATCTATAATCTATAATATATATAAAATGCAATGTCTCTCTGTCTGTCCATTAGTGGGTTTATCACTCAAGAACCACTTATCCTATGTACGTATCTTTTTTTAAATTCATACATATATTCTTTGGCCAGGTTATATAATAATAATAATGTATATCTATAATATATATAAAATGCAGCGTCTATCTGTCTGTCTGTCCGTTAGTCCGCTTATCACTGGAGAACCACTTATCCGATTTACGTATTTTTTTTTAAAAAAAGATACATATGTTCTCTGGCCAGGTCTGCAACGTCTCTCTGTCTGTCAGATAATGGGAGGTAAGGTGAGATAATGGGAAATAAGTATAAATAATGGGAGATAAAGAGAAATAAGTCTAGGTAATGGGAGTTATGGTGAGATAATGGGAGATAAAGTGAAATCATGAGAGATAAAGAGAAATATTGCGAGATAAGTCGAGATAAGCCTAGATAATGGGAGATAAGGTGAGATAATGGGAGATAAGGAGAAATAACGGGACATGAGCAGAGATAAACCTATATAATGGAAGTTATGTAGAGATAATGGGAGATAAGAGAAATAATGGGAGATAAGGGGAAATAATGGCAGATATTTTATTACGTTAGGTAACATAAGGAATAAGCAGTGACGATAATAGTGAATCAAGTCCACGCGTGCGGAGCCGCAGGCACGGCTTATATGTATATATATATATATATTATATATATATATATATATATATATATATATATATATATATATATATATATATATATATGTATATATACAACTTTGGAATCTGTCTTTTTGTCAGGAGTGACCTCTCTTGTCAACGAGAAGAAGCTCTGGAGCCCCCAAACTTTGATGTTATGTGGTTAAAAATAACGACTCAACAAACCACAAGGTTCATCTGTATCCTGTATCGACCACCAAGTGATACCAATTTTCGAACACTTTTCGCTTCTCTTGCAGACACCATCGATCATTTACAAAGTAACTATCCAAGTGCCGAAATTGCCATCCTGGGCGACTTTAATGTCCACAATATCAACTGGCTCAAATATTCAAATACTACCGACGAACAAGGTCGTGAAGCTGAATCATTCTCAATCAGTTATGGCTTAACTCAGCTTATTGACGAACCAACACGGATCCCTGATCGAGACGGGGAGTTCGCCAGTCTTCTTGATCTGTTTTTAACTACCAATCCGGAGATTTACACGGTCACCGTAAATCCGCCGTTAGGTTTCTTCCGACCATAAACTGCTTTCGACATCGAGTATCCTGCCAATCAGTGACAGAGAGGCGCCTAGGCCGCGCAAGATTTGGCACTACAAATCTGCTAAATGGGAAGATCTCATGGAATACTTTCGAACTTTCCCTTGGATGGACGTTTGTTTTCGATCCGATAACCCATCTGACTGCGCCAGGGAGGTCTCCGATGTTATTTTGGCTGGTATGGAAGCTTACATCCCTTTTTCGAAGAAATGCTCCTCCAACGGCAAGCCTTGGTTCGACCGAAAATGCAAAGAAGCTGTTGCTTCTAAACATATTGCCTACCGACAATGGCGTGAAAATCCTAACACCTTAAATCGAAACATCTTTGTTCATGCCCGGAACAGATGCAAGGGAATTATCGACGAAACCAAGGAGGCACACAATCAACGAATTAGAAACAAACTTCTCGCTTGTCCCAACAATTCCAGGTCCTTTCGGGCAATCGCTAAGGCAGTTAGTCAAAACTTTACCAAATCCACGATACCACCACTCACACGGCCAGATAATTCCATTGCAACCACACCTGTTGAGAGAGCGAACTTGTTGGCTGAACTCTTTGCTTCACATTCTACTGTCGATTTCCAAGGAAAACACCACCTACTATTCCCATATTGCAGTCAAGGATGCCCGATGTTGTCTTCAGACAGCGCATCATAAAGCGTATTTTAATGAAGCTAGACACCAAGAAGGCTTCTGGCGCTGACGGAATAGCTGCCATAGTTCTCAAAAACTGTGCAAGGGAACTAACACCAGTTTTCTGTAGACTTTTTAACCTATCCTACAGAAAGGGAATATTTCCGTCCTGCTGGAAATGTGCCACGGTTCAGCCGATACCTAAAAAAGGTAAGAAGACCTTGCCAAATAACTACCGACCAGTTGCACTGCTTTCAATAATATCGAAAGTCATGGAAAAGGTTATCAGTGAGCATCTTCTAAAATATCTTGAACGATTCAATATTATTAGCGATCACCAATATGGTTTTCGTAAACATAGATCAACAGGAGATCTTCTGACTTATGTAACACATGTTTGGAACAACGCAATTGAACACTTTGGAGAATCTCGAGCAGTTGCTCTTGACATATCCAAGGCATTCGACCGTGTTTGGCACGATGGACTGTTGGCTAAGTTGCGCTCTTATGGTATGTCTGAAAGGTTCTGTTTGTGGCTCTCATGTTTCCTCAGAGAGCGTTCTTTACGAGTGGCGGTCGACGGATTTCTTTCTAACACCCTCACTATCAACGCCGGTGTGCCCCAGGGCTCCATACTGTCTCCTACTCTCTTTCTCATTTACATTAACGATCTGCTGGAAAAGACCGGGAATCCAATCTATAGCTTTGCAGATGACAGTACGCTTGTCTCTTCATTCACCTTGAACGCTCGGACATCGGCTGCTCAGGCGAATATCCGCAGACAGCAGGAGGTCGTTCAACTTAACAAAGACCTGGAAGAAATTCTATCTTGGGGTGACAGTAACCAAGTGGAATTTAACGCTACAAAAACCCAAGCGGCAGTTTTTTCTAAGAAAGTTAACGTTGCTGAACCCGACATAGTTATGTCGGGGCACTCCATTCCCCTAGCATCGTCGCTCAATTTGTTGGGCGTTAGTTTGGGAGCAAATATGTCTTGGCATGAAGATGTTGCAGGCATAGCAAGGAGAGCTTCTCAAAAATTGGGAATATTATTTAGAACCAGAAAGCTTTACACCCCACAGCAACTGTTAATTCTTTACAAAGCCCAAATTCGACCAACTATGGAATACTGCTCCCACGTTTGGGGCTCCGCTCCCAAACATACACTGCATTTGTTGGATTCTGTTCAGAGAAGAGCGGTCCGTCTGATTGGGGACCCGGAATTGACCGGCGGCCTTGATTCGCTGGAACATCGAAGAACGGTTGGCGACTTGAGTCTGTTCTACAAGTATTTTCATGGAAAGAGTTCGAAGGATGTAGCCCGCTTAATTACTCCCAAAGCGGTGCATGTTAGAAATACACGTCGCGCTGGTGCTTCGCATCCGTATGAGGTTCAGCTTGTTACTCCGCGTACGACGCTTTTCAAGCAATCTTTTATATGGAGAACGTCATCCCTTTGGAATGATTTGCCCAGCGCTGTGTTTCCCACCGAGTACAATTTACAGCGATTCAAGAACAACGTGAATCGCTTTTTCCGCACTCGTGCCGCTCCTGGAGCGCTTTAGGGACTTCCCTGCAGCACGTGTGCTAGACCAATAAAAATATATATATATATATATATATATATATATATATATATATATATATATATATATATATAGAGAGAGAGAGAGAGAGAGAGAGAGAGAGAGAGAGAGAGAGTGAGAGAGGACCATAGCATAGTGGTTAAGGTGTCTACTTTCTATGCCAGCGACCCGATTCTCGACTTGAGAAATAATAATAAAAAAGAGATAAATAAATAATAAATTAAAATTTACAAGTTGACGGTCGCGCCTCTCTCGAGAAGGCAGTGGCAAACCACCCGTAGTGTCAAGCCTAGTAAAGTCGTCTCACTTTGGCTATCCGGAACCGGCATTAAACTGTCGGTAGCCTTTGTATGTGGAAATACTTGAAAATGCACCAACCACAGGCAAAGGCAAGAGGGTTGCCTACGTCTGTGTCGGATATGGCACTACAAGAAGAAGCATTTTAAAATGTTTTTTATATTTTGAAAGAACCAAATATTTGCCATTTTGTTCGATAGCCTACAACACCATTATCTTGACACTGTAGAACTTCTACGGTTTTAGGGCGAAAAATTGTGACAAATGGTTTTCAAAAGCTCTTTAAACTAACTTAACAATATTCACGGAGTCTTGCAGAGATTGAAACAGGTAGTCTAACGGTGAAATATTTGTGGATGCATTAAAAGGTCCCAACCAAGCACTCTCAATTTTTGCTGAGTCATCAAAGATGTGTGTGGTCTGAAGTTGTCATGCTAGAAGAGGACACCCTCCTTGTTGATTAGTTTCAGCCGATTCTTTTCAATCGCTTGTTTTAATCTTGTCAATTGACTGTAAAGTACAGAATCATTCGTTTGGCCAGGCTGCAGAAGCTCGTGATGTCCGATTCCCTTCCAATTCCACCAAACATACCGTATCAATCTAGGCTTTACTATCGTTTGTGGGGCTTTTTCCTTTTCAACCCCGGTCTTTTTCGCATATTATTGTCATGCGTGATCACTTCTCATTGCACGTGATCCCCCGCTTCAAAAATGGGTCGATTGGTTTCTGTAGAGATTGGCAGATGGAAATTCGACCAAGTAAATTTTTTTAACGTTAAATCACGTGGCATTTAAACATTGAGCTTCTTCTTGTAACCGGCTTTCTCCAAATGATTTAAAACTAGTTAGTGATGGACGTTTAGTTACATGTCAGTTTTCCTCAACTTCTGCCAAAATTCTGTCAACTTCTTCTGTCATTGGCCGACCAATCTGAGAAGCATCATTCGCGTCGAAATTTTCAGAACGAAAACGACTGAATCATCTTTTGACTATTGATTTTAGTAACGTGTCTTGACCATAAACAGCACTTCATAGGCCCGCGCAGCACTTATGCCTTTATCGAAATAAAATTGTGAGATATAACTAACTTTTGCAGAAATTTCACTCATTTTTAAGACGCTCTAAATTAAGCCTGAATAAACGAATACCAACGATTTTTGCACGTCTACTAGTGTCAGTATCATATATGACACTAAAGCTATTTAACGAAAAATAGGCCTAATTTTTTAATAACCTATGTATATACATATATATATATATATATATATATATATATATATATATATATATATATATATATATATATATATATATATATATATATATATATATATATATACAGTAGAACCCCGATTAACCGAGTCGCGATTATCCGAGCTCCGGATTAACCAAGCCAATCTAAGAACCTGTTTATCCGAGGTACGCGCGTTTATGCTGCGTATTAACCGAGCTTCTAAAATATGTACGTACATATTTCTATTTAAAATCGTCGGAGCCTTCGGGGAATCCCCCTGGCCCGTGTGAGGGGTTCCCCTATTTATGTTTTTGGACTCTTTCAGCATGTAAATTTGCTTGAATGCAGTGCGTTATAGCGTTTACTACGGAGAAGTGCGAGTATACTCACATAACTTATTTGGTTGGAGTTCTGGTAGTTAAGTGCTTTGTTTGAATTTTTGTTTGTCGTATTATAATGGAGCAAAACAAGCGTAAAAGAATCGTCGTTCCTATTGAAGAAAAATTAAAAGCCATCAGAAGAATTGAAGCAGGAGAGACAATTAAAGTTGTTGCACGAGATTTATGGAGTAGGTGAGGTAACAGTTGGAGATTGGAAAAGAAACCGCACAAAAATAGAAGAGTGGTGTATAAATCAAGAGTCCTCATCCTCGGGAAGAAAACCAATGAAAACCGGCGAACGAAGCTTTATTCATGTGGTTTAACCAACAGAGATCAAAAGGTGTGCCTCTGTCAGGTCCAATTTTACAACAGAAAGCAATAATGATTAGTAGGCAATTCCCACAGATAGATTAGTTTACCGCCAGTTCTGGATGGCTTGACCGCTGGAAAAAAACGGTACGGTGTACGACAACTGACTGTATGTGGTGAAAAACTTTCTGCTGATGTGTTATCAATTGAGAAGTTTAAGCAGAACTTTAAAAAGCAAATCGAAGATTGTGGATACACATGTGATCAAATTTACAACTGTGACGAAACTGGTCTGAATTATAAAATGCTTCCATCAAAAACAATGGCATCTCGACAGGAAAAATCAGCTCCTGGGCACAAACGAAGTAAGGAAAGATTAACTATAATGGTATGTTCCAATGCATCTGACAAGCACAAAATCCCACTGATGGTGATTGGCAAGTCTGCATCTGGCATCCTCGAAAACATTAAAACAAATTATAGGCGTTTATATCTTGAACATCTGTTAGAATACACAGAAAAGGAGGCTATTATCAATGGGATGAGAAAGGTTACAATGAAAAATGTTATTTACTGGATAAGTCAAGCTTGGGATTCTGTGCGTACTACCACGATTCAAAAATCTTGGTCAAAAGTTATTGATTTTGAGAACTATAATGACAGTGAAGATGATACTACATTAAATAAATTACCTTTGAAATTGAGAAGCCATGGAGAAATGTCCTGTTCAAATTTTGACAGCGAGATAGAAGAAAAAGAAAAAAGTTTATTTGAATTAATGCAAAAATTAAAAGCTTGCGAAAATGTGAAAAGAGAAGATGTTGTTGAATGGATTACAGCAGATGATTTAACAGAAGAAATGCGTATTGAAGAAATAACGAATGCCTTTCAGGAAACCGAAAAATCAGATGACGATGACGAAGCGGCGGTGGATGAACAGTCTCCCACTAAGATCTCTCATCAAGAAAGTTTTGCTTCTTTGGAAAAAGCTTTGAGGTATATCGAACAACAACCAGAGGCACAGCGGATTTGCTTCTTCTTAATAGATGGAGAAACACTGCAGCGAGAAAAAGAAGATGCATTATGAAACAGAAGCGCATAGATACCTATTACACTGTTTTATAATATATGTACCTATTTATATGTTAAAAACGTTAATACATCGGTTTAAAGTAATGGTGTTTATTTTTTGAATGAATAAAAAACAAATCCGGATTATCCGAGTTTTCAGTTATCCTAGGAGGGTGCCCCCCCACGTTACCTCGGATAACCGGGGTTCTACTGTATATATGTATATATATATATATATATGTATATATATATATATATATATATATATATATATATATATATAATATATATATATATATATATATATATATATATATATATATATATATATATATATATACGAGGCTGGTTTGAAAAGTCCGTGCAAAGTCCGAGAGATGGCACCACCGGCGCGTATCGAGGTCATGTTTAGTTAGTAGCATCTCTTGAATGAACGCACACCAAGTTTCAGCCATAGTGGTCTATTTCTTTGTGTTTGGCATTCGTGTGAATCAAGGAAGTCGAGTGATTTTCAAGAAATGGACGAAAAAGAATTTCGTGTGGTGATTAAACATTACTTTATGAAAGGCAAAACGCCTCAGGAGACTAAAGAGAAGCTTGATAAACATTATGGTGACTCTGCACCTTCGATTAGAACAGTTTATAAGTGGTTTCAAAATTTTCGGACTGGCCATATGGGCACAAGTGACGCTAAACGTTCTGGACGGCCTGTGGAGGTTACGACTCCAGAAATCATTAATCAAATCCATGATATGGTGATGGATGACAGAAGAGTTAAGGTGCGTGAGATTGCTAGTACTGTGGGCATCTCGACTGAACGGGTACATAATATTTTGCATAAACATTTGGACATGAGAAAGCTATCCGCAAGATGGGTGCCGCGATTGCTCACGCTTGACCAAAAACGGAATCGTGTGAAGTGTTGCAAGGATGGTTTGCAGCTATTCCAGAAGAATCCGGAGGACTTTAAGCATCGTTTCGTCACTGTGGATGAAACATGGATACATTACTATACTCCTGAGACCAAACGACATTCTAAACAATGGGTTACCAAGGGGGAATCTGCACCAAAAAAGCGAAGACCGTTCCTTCGGCCGGAAAGGTTATGGCGACTGTCTTTTGGGATTCGCAAGGGATAATCCTCATCGACTATCTGAAAAAGGGTAAAACTATTACAGGTGAATATTATTCATCGTTATTGGGCCGTTTGAAAACCGAGCTGCAAGAAAAACGCCCGCGATTGGCCCACAAGAAAGTCCTTTTCCATCACGACAACGCACCAGCACACACCTCAGCAGTTGTGGTCGCAAAATTAATGGAAATAGGATTCCAACTCGTTTCACATCCCCCCTATTCTCCAATTTGAAGAAATGGCTGGCGGGACAAAGATTTTATTCAAACGAGGAGGTGATTGCTGACACTAATGGATATTTTGCAGACTTGGACAAATCCTATTATTCGAAAGGGATCAACAAACTAGAACATCGTTGGACGAAGTGTATAAGCCTAAAAGGAGACTATGTCGAAAAATAAAAAAGGTTTACCCCAAACACATAAGTAGTATTTATTTTTGCACGGACTTTTCAAACCAGCCTCGTATATATATATATATATATATATATATATATATATATATATATATATATATATATATATATATATATATTAACAAATTGAATAACTCAATGAACAGTATAATTATATGTTAGCTGAAAATAAGTCCAGACAGTGATGATTTACCAGTGTCTATATGAAGTCAGATCTACCAACCACGCTGTTTCAAAAGCTGTATGTTACAAAAAAAAGAAGTAAACAAGGAAATCTTCAACTATGTATATGTCCTACCCCGAGAAAACCGCGGTAATTATTGTCCACCAGAATATAGTTACAATGTTGCTTAATAAAAAATTCTGAAACCAAACAACTCAAACAAAAATATTTGACAAGAGGATAAATATATTTTTGTTTACAAAAGCACGTTATGTTTATCAAGAAGGGAAAGTATAAAGGAATTAAAACTCTGAACATAATGTATACTCAAGGACTATATATTATAAAGAGCCACGCACGCAATTCTGCACAAAACTGAGATAACAAAAATTAATATAAATACTGTATTTTAATATTGTTTATACAAACACTTACTTAACCTACGACAACTCATTGAAAAGTCTAGAGAATTTAGTATTCCAATGTATATATGTTTCATAGTCTACAAGAAGGATTTTGATCGAATCAAGTGGAATAAATTTTGGTTGGTTCTTGAAGAAGTTGGAGTACCTCAGCACCTGATCACCCTCATAGTTAACTTACATGCAAATAATACCGGGACAGTAAGACTAAAAGATGCATTATCAAGAAAGTTTCAACCAAACGAGGTGTAAGACAGAGCTGCAAATTATCTCCACAACTTTTTAAAATCTATAGAGAACGCATGAGGAGAGTGATGGAAGACGCTGACTATGGAATTTCTACTGTCCTCCTAGATAGTAACGAAGACGAAATTCTGGACTTCATTCGCAAGGTTGAAGAAGAAAGTAAGAGGTAATAACAACAGACCAAATATACAAGAAGTAGATCGTTTTGAAGTGGTTGATGCGTATATATATATATATATATATATATATATATATATATATATATATATATATATATATATATATTTGGAATTCACGATTACGAAACAGAAATAAGACGATGTGAAATGCCAAAAGTAGCAGTTTTTCTGATTTTTCCAATACTGATGTACGGGTGCTATTCTTGGACGTTGAGGCAAATGGAAAGAAAGAGATCCAAACAACGGAAATGTTTTGTTAGAGAAAAATACTTAATATCATATGGGACTAATTAAACATCAAACAAAGGCTATCCAGTATCATCCAACTTAGAACCTCCAAATATTTTGGACACGTTATGAGAAGAGGCCCAGAAAATCTAGAAAAGCTGGGCATCCAAAGTATAGTGGAGGGTGGGGGGCAACGCGGCGATCTCCTCCAAGGTGGATAGACCAGTTAAAATCATCAACAGGAAGATCAGTGCATGACCTTATAGATGAAACTCAGGATAGAGCAAACTGGGAGCCACTTACGTGGGACGTATCAGAGGCCACTACATTCCATATATCCAGAAGACGGCAGAGAGAGATACAAACATTAGGTCGCCTTATGCAACCTCTGCATATCGTCAAAAAAACGCTACAATACAACAAAGGTTTCTTTCATTTGTCATTTGCCGTTATTTTTAGTGTTCAGTTATGGGATTACTTCGGTGTCTGCCTGTCTGTCACACCTGATTTTCTCCGAAACTATTTGACATAGAAGTAAAAATATGGCATAAATATAGAAATTGATGGTCCAATCACAGACATTCAATTTTGAAAGCTAAATTTTGACTTAAGAGGTTAGCTTGTGAAGGGAGGGAATTTTTTCTAAAGTCCTCGAGTGGGGAGTCAAATGAAAGCTTGTGAAAATACGAGTTCAAAAATATATATGATGTAATATTTGCGCAAACTTTTCTACATATTACTTCTAAGAAAATGGCCAAAAATCGTCGTCCTCCCTCTCTATCTTGAAAAGTACTGATCAAAAAATTTTGGTAAAAAATTCTAGAATAAATATATAATAAAAGACTGTTTTTAGTCAATTTCCACTGGTTTATTTAAATTGCGATGACGCGTTTTGCTGTCGATGCAGCTTCTTCAGATCTACATTTTACACTGTCAAGTTAGGTTTAATATTCACAGTTTTATATAATTTCTTAATTATAATATTACACCTAATTAAATTACATTGATAGTATTGGAAAATCCACACAGATTTGGAGTTAAGAGAATAAATTCAATAATGGTGAATTGCTTAAATCTACCTGGTCGTTGAGTAAAGTACCTGTAGCCCTTAATCGATTTATTTGCATAGTCTCTAAAAGGTTTAGTTTTAAACTTTTTTGTTCGGTGTGTAAAATTTTGAAATTCTTGTTAAATGTGTGATTTTCTGTTAATAGATGATTAGCATATGTTGAATTAGATTTTCTATGGATGAAACTTTTTTCGTGTTCTGTAATTCTTTGTCTAAATGTACGTCCAGTTTGTCCGATGTATGTTTTAGGACATGACCCACATGTTAATTGATAAACCCCTGATTTATTGTCTTTATTGATTTGTGGTTTGTAGTTTTTAAGGTATTTCCCTATAGTATTGTTAGTCTTGTAAGCTATGTTGATATTTTTTTGATTTAAAAATTTCCCCAGTTTTTCCGTTGGTTTGCCGAAATAGGTTAAGCATTTAAAAGTGGTATTTTCTGTCCTTAAAACGTGGGTATATTTCTGAGATAGCCTTGTTTCTAAGTTTTTTCTTAACGATACTATTGATTAAAGTAACCGAATAACCGTTGTTAACGGCTACTTGTTTTATGTAGTTTAATTCTTTAGTAAAATTTTCTTCTGATAAGGGGATATTAGTTAGTCTATGTATCAAACTATGATAAGCGACAAGTTTATGATGGTTAGGGTGGTGAGAACTATTGTGAATTGTGGTATCTGTATGACAAGGTTTGTGATATATTGCAAATTCATGTTTTTTCTGGCTTTACTGATTGTTAAGTCTAGGAAATTGATTTTCCCTTCGACTTCTTCTTCCATTGTAAAACTGATATTTCTATGTAAGGAATTAATATACTGTAAAAAGTGCGCTAATTGTCTGTCCGTACCTGTAAAGCATACAATTATATCGTCTACGTATCGATACCAGTATAGGCAATTACTACTATTGTTGTTATGGTTGTTAAATATCATTGTTTCAATACTGTCCATGAAAATTCCGGCAAGTAATGGACTTAATGGACTCCCCATAATTAACCCTTCCTTACTATTGTAGAATGTATTGTTAAATGAAAAATAATTTTGTCTTAGGCAAGTTCTTAATAAATTAATTATGTCCATTTTTATAACTTCATTTACTTTGTTTTTTGTTAATATGTTCTCTATTAAAATTATTGTTTCGTCTGGAGGAACACTTGGAAATAAGTTTTTGACATCAAATTGTGAAAATCACACATTTAACAAGAATTTCAAAATTTTACACACCGAACAAAAAGGTTTAAAACTAAACCTTTTAGAGACTATGCAAATAAATCGATTAAAGACTACAGGTACTTTACTCAACGACCAGGTAGATTTAAGCAATTTACCATTATTGAATTTATTCTCTTAACTTCAAATCTGTGTGGATTTTCCAATACTATCAATGTAATTTAATTAGGTGTAATATTATAATTAAGAAATTATGTAAAACTGTAAATATTAAACCTAACTTGACAGTGTAAAATGTAGATCTGAAGAAGCTGCATCGACAGCGAAACGCGTCATCGCAATTTAAATAAACCAGTGGAAATTGACTAAGAACAGTCTTTTATTATATATTTATAATGAATTTCCATCAAGTAGAAGCTACAACAATCCAAAATTCTAGAATAGTCTCCATAAAGTATAGATTAACCAAAAAATATGTGCATAATGTTTGATAATTTATCAGGTATAAAAAAAACTATGTGTCTTGACAATATGGTGTAGGTTTTTTTTCGTAGAAAGTTGTTAATTTAAATGGGACTATGAGTTACGAAATATCATCATCAATATCAATACATATTCGGTACAATTATTAATGTACTCATATACTTTTCAGTATATTACTACTTTAAACATTTGTATTTTAAAGGCAATCATAATACGGAACACTAATTGCGCAAGACCAACTTGTATTTAACCGGTGTTTTTTCTGTAAGTATTTTTTAAAAATTTTTGGGCACCTTGTATATCAGAAAATAGCTTTACATTAGTTTTACTTGCTTATCTAGACGAGACGCCACTGGTTCAAAATAACACGAAAAATCTGAACGATACATAGAAAGTTCAACAAAAAGAAACAATAACAATACTCTCAAAAAAGTCATATTTTCAAATTGTCAGATAAGCTAAAGTTGAAATTTGTAGGAAAATATTTTCGCAAATTTTTTTCATCAGAAAGCCGCAAGTTTAACCTGCAGGAAAATTGAATGTCGCGCTTACACAGGATATAATGAGAATAGCTGGGAGAGTATAATATAGAGCTTTCACAGTTGGGGTTGGCATTGTGCTGGCTTTGTTGGGGTAAAAAATTTGGAATTATTGAATTAGTTTGTGAGCAACAGTGCTTTCAGAGGTTACTGTCGGGAATATTAAATTTAGGAAAATATATTTTTTAGGGACGGACCCTATTTTTAGCTAATCTCCCGACAAATAAAACATATATTCTAGTAAGTTTAGAAATAATTATATGTGGGTCTTTAATTAAGTCGAAAGTTAACATGCAGGTAATGAGACAAGTTTGTTGTATAATGAGTTATTTTAAAACTTACTACGAGTATTCATAGCTAGTTGGCCTAGACCACTTCCCATTGTTAAAAACAAATGCGGTTGCTGTGGTTAGTAGTGTGACATTTAGTGAATACGTACAAAAAGTTTAGTGGTTCAGATTTTATTGTGCTTTTTATAGTAAATTTTTGAAGAAGATATGACCCATCAAAATTGTGGATTTAGTAAAATCTAATATCGACCAGTGATAAAGTATCACTTTTTAAAAGGATTGACCACTACAGAAAATTACGTCCACATGCATAATACATTGAAGAAACAAAGTCCTTAATTGCCTCAAATTAGGCTGAACCATATAGCAGAGACGAACATTTCTTACGATCGTGCTTCTCACAATGTTCATTCTGATTTGAAATACGAGAAAATTATCACCTAAATGCATCCCTAAATATCTGAATGCCGACCAACGGTGGGTATTTTGAGCGATTGTTGCCTTCCGCACACGTGCCGCTTCTATAGCGCTTTAGTGACTTCCCTGCAGCACGTATGCTAGACCCATAAAAAAAAAAACGACTGAAAGTCCCAACATCCATTGATTTGAAGCAGTTTTCGAGAGGACTCATCTATCTTTTTGGGTCGACTAGTAACTATGGACTAAAGTGAATCCATTATTATGATCAAGAGACAAAAAACAGTCGAAGGATGGGATGCCTCTCACAGATTACTTTAAACATGACAAAATAGTGAAGAGAGAGAATATTCTTCTACATTATGAACGAAGCTTCTTCACAAAAAAATTATGGAAAACCGCCGAGGAAAAGTGTGTGAAGGGCTGTTTTTTTGAAGAAAAACAATATGTCTGTTTACAAACCGCTCGAAGTTTTGCAAAAAATAAACGAATTAAGTTTTGAATTGATTGATCGTTTCCCATATTTTCTTATTTAGCTCCCTCACACTATTAACTATTACCAAAACTTTATTCATCAATACAGTCTCCCTCAAGAGCGATACAATCAGTCCAATGCTTTTCTAACATTTCTTTACCTTTCTCGTAGAAGGATTTGTCTTTGCCTTCAAAACAGGCCTCAGTCTCGGCGATAACTTCTTCATTGAAGCTAAATCCGTTTCCCGCGAGCATTTTTTTTGAGGTCTGCAAATAAATAATAGTCGCCAGGGGCCAAATCTGGAGAATACGGTGGATGAGGAAGCAATTCGAACTTCAATTCATGTAGTTTTGCCATCGTAACTATGTGACTTGTGACACGATGCATTGTCTTGATGAAAGAGCACTTTTTTCTTGTTCATTTGGGGCCGTTTCTTTGCAATATCTGCTTTCAAACTTTATATAATATTCGCTATTCATGGCTTTTCCCTTCTCAGCATAGTCAATGAAAATTATTCCATACGCATCCCAAAATACAGAAGCCAAAACCGTTCCAGCCGACTGTTGTGTTTTTGGTCGCTTCGGGCGGCTTTCACCGACTGCTGTGCACTCAGCTTACCGCCGATTAGATTCCGGAGTGTAGTGGTGGATCTATGTTTCATCCATTGTCGCATATCATTTGAAAAAATCCTTTTTATTGCTCTAAAACAGGTCCAAACAGCGCTCAGAATCATCAACACGTTGTTGTTTTTGGTATACTGTGAGCAAACGTAGTATCCATTTTGAACAGAACTTTCTCATGCCCAAATGTTCAAAATATGACCAACACGTTCTTTTAATATCTTTAGGGTGTCAGCTATCTCATGCAGTTTCACTTTATGGTCATATAAAACAATTTTGTGGATTTTCTGGATGTTTTCTGATGTAACTACCTCATTTGGACGTCCAGAGCGTTCAGCATCATTTCTATCTGTACGACCGCGTTTAAATTCATCATACCAGTAGATGATGAGTGAATTTTCAGGGGCCTAGTCCCTGTGACACTTATGAAGCCATTGCTTTGCTTGAACGGTGTTTTTACACATCAAGAAACAGTGTTTAATCAACACACGAAATTCGATTTTTTCCATTGTTTTGAAAATATCAGAAATAACGTCACTAAAACCACTGTAACTTGTAAACTAATCGTCCAAATGTCATAAAATTTTGACACGTATCGTTTGAAGGTTGGTACTTCCTAAAAATCATATGGATTTTTTGAAAAGGGTGACATCTATGTGTCAGACCAAAAACTTTTCAGCCTACGTGTTATATAAAGTTGAAAGGAGATTACATACATAAGCAATTTCTGTTTTTGAGTGGAGCTTGTTCTTGAGACGTCAGGCTAGAAATTTATTAATACGCCCCCGTGAAACGTTAAAATCTCTGTCAGCAATGCTACATACAGGCTGGCGAGCTGTGTTGTATGAGTAAGGAGCATGTGCCGTATTGTATTAAACAACAGGTACAATAACCATGACAATATCAAAGTTGTTTTTTTCTTACGACTTTGATCTACTTTTACAAGGCAGTTTCGAATTTACGTTACATCGCAAACTCTGGCAACATCAACAGAAAGCAGCCCTGTTATTATTGAATGCAGTTGCCCATAATTTGCCGGATGTAAAAGTATATTTGCTGCATGTAGGTGTTATGACGATCTACTAAATTTAGGTTGGGTACAGCAATTATTGTATTAATTTAACAATATTGCCGCCATCTTTTTTTTTAATAATTTTTTAACCTGCTTGTTATATGTAGTTTTTCATAGTCCTATAATTGGAAGGTGGTATCTATGATAATTATTTAGAAGAGTACTAAAAGATGAGACATAAAATTTGCCCACTTTCTCCTGTAAAAAAATTTTGCAAATGAAATGAACATTGTTCATTTTATCGCTTGAATTCCCTTGATAACTGGGATTTATCTGCAAAACTTGCAAAGCTTCGAAAATCATTCGTATTAACAGGGTGATAATTCTTCTAATAACTATCGACATATTTTAAAATATTTTAAAACTTATTATTATATTATTGCAGGCGACACTTAATAAATAAAAACAAATTGAAATGTGAATTAGGAGAAACAAACGGCACAAAATTGGTTTCAGTTAAATAAACTTGCACTAAATGAATATAACAAGTGCTCAAGTGCAAGTTCCACTAGCGCAACTAGTGTTCTGTACGTTGATTGCTGTTAAAATAAACATTTTTGTTACAGAGGCATAAAATGATCAATGACTTCATAAAACACACCCCAAATGAATTTTCAATGAAGTTGTTTTCCGATCTTTACTGATGATCTTGAAAATTTTTTTTTATATACCAGATGAATTATTGAAGGTAATGCATTCAGATAATTTTCGTTCAATCTACACTCTGTGGAGAATACTCTAGAGTTTTTTCAAAATTTTTTGAACAGTACTTTTCGTGATAAGGGGGGGCTGCGATTGTCGCGATTTTTAGTGTTCCGTACGGAACACTTATAAGATCACTTCGGTGTCTGTCTGTCTGTCTGTCTGTCTGTCTGTCTGTCTGTCTGTCACACCCGATTTTCTCCGAAACTATTTGACATAGAAAGGTGCAATTTGGTTATAATATAGGAATTGATGGCCTCATCAGAGCCATGTAGTTTTGAGAATTAAATTTTGACTTAAGGGGTTAGTTTTGGGGGGTGAAGTCGGAAGCGAAAAAAAAATTTTTTTTACTAGGTCATCGAGTGAGGTGTCCAATGAAAGCTTGTGAAAACACAAGTAAAAAAAATATATATAATATTATACTTGCGCGCACTTTTCTTTGTATTATTTTTAAAAATTCGCGAAAAATCGCTGTCCCGGGCCTTATCTCGAAAAGTACTTATCAAAAAATTTCGAAAAAAATTCTGGAATATTCTCCACGGGGTGTAGATTGAACGAAAATTATCACGAGTGCATTACCTTTAATAATTTATATGGTATATAAAAAAAACAAAAATTTCAAGGTCATCAGATTTCAGTAAAGATTGGAAACAAACTTTGTTGAAAACTCATTTGTGGTGTGTTTTGTGAAGTCACTAATCATTTTTTTTACTAGGTCATCGAGTGTGATGTCAAATGAAAGCTTGTGAAAACACGAGTAAAAATACATATATATATATATATATATATATATATATATATATATATATATATATATATATATATATATATACATATATATATATATATTTATATATATATATATATATATATATATATATATATATATATATATATATATATATATATATATATATATATATATACATACATATATATATATATATATATATATATATATATATATATATATATATATATATATATATACATACATATATATATATATATATATATATATATATATATATATATATATATATATATACTCGTATATAATGTAATACTTGCGCACACTTTTCTTCGTATTACTTTTAAAAAATCGCTGTCCCCTACCTTATCTCGAAAAGTACTGATCAAAAAATTTTGAAAAAATTCTGGAATATTCTCCACGGGGTATAGATTGAATGAAAATTATCACGAGTGCATTACCTTTAATAATTTATTTGGTATGTAAAAAAAACAAAATTTCAAGGTCACCAGTTTTCAGTAAAGATTGGGAACAAACTTTGTTGAAAACTCATTTGGGGGTGTGTTTTGTGAAGTCAGTGATCATTTTATACCACCCTAACAAAATTTTTTCAACGTACGGAACACTAATTGTGCAAGTTCAACTTGCACTTGACCGGTTTTTTTTAAAAATAATGCAAAGAAAAGTGCGTGCAAGTATTAAATAATATATATTTTTGAACTCGTGTTTTTACAAGCTTTCAGTTGACACCCCGCTCGATGACCTGCTATTTTTTTTCACTTCCGATTTCACCCCCCTCCAAAACTAATCCCTCAAGTCAAAATTTAACTTTCAAAACTGCACGGCTCTTATGAGGCCATCAATTCCTATATTGGCAACAAATTTCAACTTTCTATATCTAATAGTTCCGGAGAAAATCGGATGTGACAGACGGACGGAACACTAAAAAAGAACCAGTCTAATATTTTCCCAAATCATAATAGTGATGACCTCTAAAGTGTAAAATATTTGGGGATGTATTTTGATCAGAAATTAAGCTGTAATTGCATGTTAAAAAATTATGCAAAAATATATTTGTGATTCGTGACATGTCTAAATTGGTGGATATATTGCTTACTAGTTATTTTGCTCTATTTGAAACGTACTTTACTTATGGTCCTATAATTTTGGGTCATGCTAGTGGTTCCTCTCGTATCTTTGGATTACAACGTAAAGTACTTCGTGTTATGATAATGATAGGATAGACAGACGATATTAGAAGTGCTTTTGTTCAACTGAGAATTGCTACCTTGTTTATATGTTTTAAAATGTTTGCTATATTTTTACGATAACATACATGACTTTACCAAACAGACTAACAAACACAATTACAATACTCGAAGACGAACAGATATTAAAATTGACTTCCTAAGACTAAAAGTTTATTATTCAAATATTCGAAAATATAAAATCGTTATCGGGATTCAGTTTTAAGCAAAAAATTTAATATTTGCTCATTTTGAACGTATAATACGGCATAAGTGAATATAAAAAAGCTAGCTATCTGAAATTTAGTGTATAAAGACTTTTTTATGTTCGAAAGTAATTTTGTTATATGGTCGTCTCCAGTGTGTTTACTTGCCGCAAAGTTCTGAATCTCTGTGTTTATCTTGTATTATTTACTTATGTAAAAATCAATATAAGTTACTAGAATTGTACAAAGTCCATTTTTCAACAGTTTTTTACTGTTCTCTCATCTTATCTTAGGACGCGTTTCGCCATATCACGGCTTTTTAGCTGAATTAGGATCGATGGAAAAAGAGAGTACTTATGGCAGTACTAGCGCAAAGAATAAGTAAGAAACAACTAATTTGCACCTCTGGCTGCCCTCTGTCGGGGGCTGTTCAAGGACCGATAGAGGAATTGTTCAGAAAGTTGCTAACAATTACGACTTGACAGAGCTTTATAGGGTTCTATTCCCAAGTACATAAAAATCAATATAAACTACTAGTTACACATCCTCATCCGTTAATCTATCTCAGGTCGCGTTTTCCCGAATCACTGCTCTTCAGCTGAGCTAGGATCGACGGAAAAAGAGAACGAAACTTATCGCAGTACTAGTGTAAAGAATAAGTAAGATACTAATAATTTGCATCTCTGGCCTAATTTGTGGTCTTGAACAGTCCCTGAGAGAGGGCATGTGCGCCTTTAAAACTAGGCTTATATCGGCTAGGGTTACAAATTATTTGTATTTACGTATGTGTTTTTAATGTTAATTTTGACATGTTCTATTCTGTCTTATGATTTATTATATGTTGTTTTGTTTATTTCCGCAGTATGTTATTCTTCCGTTATATATATACGGTCAACGATTTTTGTAAATTTTTAAAATTCCAATGTTTAAATGTGTTTTTGGTAAATAATCTTCACTCTACGGCCATAGATTGTTAGTTTACTCTATTGGCTGTGAGAGGATACTTTTTTTTTATCCAAGAGTGTCGTCTCCCTGTCCATAAACAGCTTCGCCTTTAGAGCTCTCTGTTTTTCCCTAAAGAAACTCCTCTGATTTTTAAATAGAATGTAAATTTTTAATATTCGAATGTATAAATGTATTTTTTGGTAAATAATCTTCACCCTAGTAGATTTAAGGTTCCTAGCTTCTAAACTATGACTTCGCATTTATTTTTTGTTTCGTATAAAAAAAAATCACCTCTAGTTATCAAAGTTTCTGTTAATTCCTTTGTTTTGGGCTATTCTAGTATTTTATGGGAAAGTTCTTATTTATATTTTTCTAGTGGATATTTTTCTAGTGGCCAACCGAGACTGCTCTAATTTGTGCTTATTCCTAGCATATGTTCAATTTAATCCCGTTAAAATCTAAAAAAGTATTTTTCCAATTAAGGCGTTCCCCATCTATCCTTTTTATTGTGACTCTAATTTCTTTTGCGTGCCACGGCAAACGATAAATCATTATTAGACCTCTTCGGCGTTACTCAGTATGTCTATTTCCTTTATACATTTTTCTTTTTCCACAAGTCCCATTCATGGTTATTACTGATCTTGTTTTGTTCAATTTTAAAATCACTCCAAACCTGTCATGAATTGAAGATGCTTTTAAAGAATATAAATAAACAAATATACAATTAATACTCAATGTTGCCAAAATAGTTTATACATATATTGAAATGGGTAATTTCTTGGGTCAAATAAAATGCGTTCATCACTTTTTTTTCGCAATTACAATATCAAACAGTGACTTATAGTACCACGCGTGTCTAGGCATCTGGTATGGGGTCACTGGGTTGTAGGTTTTTGCTGCTGGCATATTGATTTGACCTGAATGCCTCTTCGATTATTAGATTGACATGATTTGCGTTCTGCTGTTATAACTTGTTGCTTATTAAATAGTCTGAATATCCAGATTACGGTGTATCTGGTTGTTCTAATATAATAAACTAGAAAAGGTTGTTTATGATGGCTTTAAGACGTGTAACTATGTCTAGCAGCCATACAGAAACCCTAGCTTCACAATCTTCTTGTATCTTATCGAAACAAGAGGTTGCTGGAACTATTCAGGGGTGTATACAATCGCGATAACGATAATGTAGGCTAAAACACTTAACGCTGTTTTACTATTCAAGAGTGAGACATCTGTGACTCGAATTCTTACTAAACTGAGAGAAGAATATCGCTTGGGTCTTTGTCGGATTGATTTTGATTATCCAACAATCGAAGCAAACCGACAACGTGTTCAGGTGTGTCTACAGCTTTTAAAGTTGCTTCATTGACAACGCCATCTGAATACCGTAAGGATATCGGGCGTATAAACCTTAGACCATAATGGCGTTAATGGAAAGTTTTGTTAGATTCCGTTTTCCATTGTCATCTCTTGTGAGATCACTCCATCAATCATGGCTCCGAATCTTCTATCCAAGATAAAATTTTAGATCAGTTTTGTTCTGTGTGAAGCAGCTCGTGCTATATCCTATCAAAGGGCTTGTAAACATCTTACAACGACTCAGGGTGTTTCCTCTTATTAAAAGAGGTGATGACCTGTTGGGCGTATTTGGTTTGTAACCGTAAAACAGCAATTATCTGGCTTAACCGCCGTACTAGAACTACCCAATCTTAACATAAACATAAGTCAAGACGGGAGACATTTAATCGCAAATTTGTAGACTGCGGAGATTATGGAGGCAGATAAATAGCAGGAGCATATATTGGTGATAAACAAATCTTTCGTCACAAGAGTTACCGTCATAAAATTAGTCAATGTGGTATGCTGCAACAGTATCAGTTTCAGAAAGGCGTTAATGAATTGATTCCATGCTATTTGAACACGGCTGAAAATTTGGGCGGGTAAACAGCACACATCATTATTTTCAAGTTTCTGGGATATACTTTTTATAAATTATACGAAACAGTATGTTTATATAAAGTTCTTTAGGAACATTTTATATACAAATTAGTCAAAATAGATAATTTTTAAAGTTCTAGAATATTCTACCCACAAATTAGATGAAATCAAAACATTTTAACAAATTTCTAAAACATTATATGTGGAAATTACCTCATCAACCCCAATATATATAAGCAATTTCGTACATTGTTGGTATGTTAACGGTTCAAAAAAAGAGAGACATTTTTTTTAAATTGACACTCATTAGAATCGATTTAAATCGTTTCTTCGACCCCCCAGAAACAATTGTTCAGGCTGAATTCGACTTTTTTAAGAACCTTTTTTTACAGCTCAATATGCAAATTTTTGCGGAAAAAAAATGGAAAAAAAAACTAAATTGCCGTAAAAAATGTCTTAAAGTCAATACATAATATACCGTATTATAAGTTCATCCATGCAATTTATTTATTCATCGTGAATCCTGGTAATGTTTTCCTCTTGTATATAATGGCCATTTTTGCCCATTTTTTGCCCATTTTATATCTTTTAATTAAATTAACGTTCAGGTATAGTTTTCTTATGTCCTTTGACCTGCTGACTTCAAATTTTTATGTACCTTGTTAATATGAGGATATCGTTTCCAGCTTATGGTCAAATTTTAACTGCTTTTTGGTCAGAAATGATCGTAAATTAAAATGACGTATTTAAAGATATTAATCTTGCAGCCAATGTACATAAGAAAAGTGTACCTAGACGTTAATTTGACTAAAAGATATAAAATCGGCAAAAAAAATGTGCAAAAATGGCTATTATATATGGTAAAAGAGGAAAACGTTATCAGGATTTACGATGAATAATTTCAATAAATTGAATGGATAGACCTATAATACGGTACATTATATATTGATTTTTGACACTTTTTTAGCGCAATTTAGCGAGTTTTTCCATTTTTTTTTTTTCCGCAAAAATTTGCATATTGAGCTGTAAAAAAAGGGTTCTTATAAAAGTCGTATCCACCCATGAATAATTATTTTTGGAGGTCCAAGGAACAATTTAAATCGAGTCTAATAAGTGTCACTTTCAAAAAAATTCTCTCTTTTCTGAACCTCTAATATACCATTAATTTATTCGTTCGTGAAGACTGTCGTCTCTGACAAACTTTCAATTGATTAGAAAACTACGAAGGGACGAAAAGAGTTTTTTTCTGCATCATGATAATATACCGGCACATAGTTCGTTCTGTATACAACAGTTTTTAACGAAGAATTCCACGGTCATCCCCACTCTGACATCGGACTATTTCCTCATATGAAGATGAAGTTGGTGAATCTCTACTTTGAGACAGTAGGTAACGCTAGAGGTAGTACCTCGACCTTCTCAAAAATGTTCGCTCAGTGAAAAGGATGGGGGAGACTGGGGGGGGGGGGGGGGACTGGTGCATTTGTAGAATATTTCGCTCCTAAATCAGACGGTATTAATGAGATTTTAGAACATTCTCTTAGTAGAGCGAACGAAATACTTACTTTCTATCAAGTTTAAGAGTCAAAATAAAATAGATATAGAAATATAAAAGGGGAATTAGTAGGAAGTCTTAAAAAATTCAACCCACAATACATTTGAAAACAATATATGTTTTGCTAGAATCTTCTATATTTAAATCAGTTAAAGGTGATATTGTTTACAAAGCTATGAAATATTATACTCCCAAGATACAGGAAATCGACATATGTGCAACTGCATAAATAGTAATATTTTCTTAATTTATTCGTAGAAATAAAATATAAGGCAGAAGGCAGTGTGCATATGATAAATTACCAACGTACTTGTCCGTTTCTGGCATGTATCTAAAATAGTCGCGGTTTAGGACTAACCGAAATTGTCTGGAGATTAGCGGAACTCTTCAAAGGACAAATCATTTTATTAGATTTCTTTCGAATTTCTTTGTCCTGTTCTTAAGAATTACGTTCATGTTTACTCCCGAAGGAAACTCCTGAAGGGGGAATTCTTGTTGTTATTTGTCAAAGATCTCGAAAAGTAACTTTAAGAGGAGATTATTTTAGGAAAATTCCTAAATTGAAAATAATGTGACATTTTTTGGGTTATTCGATTTTAGGTGAATATGAAGAAATAAAAATAAAACGGTTAAAAATACAAATAGAAATAAAGCTAAAGTTACTTATTTATCTTTTTGAAGTGACATATCCGATTCGGACGTAGGCGACCCTTTGCCTGTGGTTGGTGCCTTTTTAAGTATTTCCAGAGACGAAGGGTACCTACAGTTTAATGCCATTTCCGAAGACATGATACTACGGTTAATTTGCCATTACCTTCCCGAGAGAGGCGACCGTCAAGTTGTAAATTCTATTTTATTTTATTATTTATTTATCTTTTTTTATTATTATTTCCCGAGCGGAAAATACGAACTCAGATCGCTGGCGTAGAAAGCACACCAAAGACCTGGAAGAAATTCTATCTTGGGGTGACAGTAACCAAGTGGAATTTAACGCTACAAAAACCCAGGCGGCAGTTTTCTCTAAAAAAGTTAACGTTGCTGAACCCGACATAGTTATGTCGGGGCACTCCATTTCTCTAACATCGTCACTCAATTTGTTGGGCGTTAATTTGGGAGCAAATATGTCCTGGCATGAACATGTTGCAGGCATAGCAAGGAGAGCTTCTGGGAATATTATTTCGAACCAGAAAGCTTTACACTCCACAACAACTATTAATTATTTACAAAGCTTAAATTCGACTAACTATAGAATACTGCTCCCATGTTTGGAGCTCCGCTCCCAAACATACACTGCATTTGTTGGATTCTATTCAGAGAAGAGCTATTCGTCTGATTGGAGACCCGGAACTGACCGGCAGCCTTGATTCGCTGGAACATCGAAGAACGGTTGGTGGCTTGAGCCTATTCTACGAGTATTTTCATGGAAAGTGTTCGAAGGATGTAGCCCGCTTAATTCCTCCCAGAGCGGTACATGTTAGAAGTACACGTCGCGCTAATACTTCACATCCGTATGAGGTTCAGCTTGTTACTCCTCGTACAAACGCTTTTCAAGCAGTCTTTTACGAGTATATGGAGAACATCATCCCTTTGGAATAATTTGCCCAGGACTGTGTTTCCCACCGAGTACAATTTACAGCGATTCAAAAACAACGTGAATCGCTTTCTCGGCACACGTGTCGCTCCTGTAGCCCTTTAGGGACTTCCCTGTAGCACGTATGTTAGACCTATAAAAAAAAATATATAAATTTTAATACAAAAAAGAAGTTCCTCACTTAATAGATATAGTTAGCATTTATATTTGTCCACAATTTTGTAGTTAATAATTAGTCGCTTGAATATACTTATTTCCAATATATTTAAATTCTACATAAAAGTAACGCCATAAATTTAGAGCTTAAAACTGACACTAAACGTAGATTTGAAGGTTATGTTATGTCCAAACTAAGGACAACGTGAGCTGCTTTAAAAAATATTTATTCCTACTTCATTGCTTTAATTCGAACATAAAAGCAGTTTCTCAACAACTACGTACGTCAAGTTTTATGAATATAATTAGGTAAAAAATCTCAGCCAGGTCTACTTTACCATTACTCTTTGGAGGAGATATTCATGATATAAATGTTCCAATATATAATAAGGAGTTAATCAGTTTCAGGTTCTCAACTTAGAAAATTAAACTTTCTTTCTACAAACATTATTGATTATAACAAACTTTCAAACTAACATTATGGGAAATTATCTTTTTAAGATCGATTTTAATTTTTAGTACTCCCTCATGGTCCACCATTAGCCAGACTGAGCTTAAAATATATCAGATAATACAGACTTTGATGTATCGAGATAAACTTTAAATAGATTTATACACTGAGATCTACAGATAGGGACATTTTTTTGAACGTTTCTTTCTTTCTTTCTCTTATATCTTTTTACCCTGCCAGGTATCGGATAATAATTTGTCTATGTATCTGCAATTGTAGGTTCCATCCTTTTTATCCAGTCCTTCCACTTATCCCTATCCATCAACATTTTGTTCATTTCTTCTATCGTTTTCCCCCTTTGCTTTTCCTATCTCTTCAATGCCTCTCATCCAGGTTATTCTTGGTCGTCCTCTTTTTTGCTTCTTTGCTGTTTTCTTTTCCAGTATTCTTTTTAGTATTCTGTCGCTGTTCAGCCTAAATACATGCCCATACCATTACAATTACTTTTTCTCAATTTTTACTGACTCTTGTACTAGTTTCCCTTTAATTTCTTCATTTTTGAGGTAGTCCAGCTTAGTCTTTCCTACTAGCTTCAGGAGATATTTCATTTCTGCTGCGATCAGTTAAGCCTATGTTTTTGTTGTATTGTCCAAGTTTCACTTAATATAATATCATTGGATTCACTATTAAATATATTTATATATACATTTTTAATTTTATTCTTTCGTTTATTTTCTTTTTCCAAAAAATTCTGCTGTTTAGCGAATAATAGATATTGTCTGCTTTTTTAATTTTATTGGCTATTTTAAGGTCTATTCTTCCATCGTTTTCTATTATACTTCCTAGATATCCTCCAGGGCTTGGTTCTTATATGTAATATTATTTTGTCCTTGCACTTCCCTTTTATTTATATACATTATTTTGCTTTTATCTACATTTACCTCCATTTTAGCTTTTCTGTTTCTTCTATCCATACATCTATCAATTTAGCACTAGGTCATCAGCATATAATAAGCTATTCATTCTGATTGGCATCATATTTCTATATCCCACTGTCGTCTGTAATTTGGACGTCCTTTGTCTCAAATTTTTGAGTAGTTTATGCATTACTATTATAAAAATATACGAACACAAACTGCCTCCTTGCTTCATTCCCTTCTAAATTGTAAATGTTTCTGATCTATTTCCATTTACTTGCACTTTTACTCGTGTTCCTTTTTGTGCTGACTTTATGATTTGTATTAGTTTTTTAGGCGTCTCTAATAATTTTAAACAGTTTTCTACCTCTTGTCTTTGTACTGAGTCAAAAGCCATCCTTAGGTCTATAAATGCGAGTATGAGTTCTTCTCCCGTCTCTATTTTCCTTTCTATAAGTTGTCATAATTCAAATATATTATCTGAGGTTTGCCTCTTCTCCCTGAATGCTGTTTTCTCAACTTCTAGTTTGTTTTCTACGTTTATTTTTAGTTTGACTTTATATACTCCCGGTGATAGGCAAATTGGTCTATAGTTATCGCACCAGGTTCTGTCCCCTTTTTTGAATATGGGCATTATTAAATTGTTTTTCCACTTCTCAGGTGTCTTATTCATTTCCCACGCCTCCGACAATATTTTATACAGCCAATCTATCCCTTTCTTTCCCATGTATTTAATCATTTCTGGGTCTACTTCATCTTCGCCACTTGCTTTAGCATTTTTGATGTAATTTATTGCCTCTTCCAGCTCATCGATTTCAATTTTATTTTGGTGCATTTCACCTTTTTATTGTCCACCAGCTATGTTTACTTCTATTAGCTGAATTCTGTCTTTTTCATCTAGATCTCCAGACTTCCATTTTTCCAGCAGAATTTGTTTTAATTATGTTATTTTCATCCCTTACGCCAGAATCTATTTTCTTTCTTTTCCCTCTTAGACCTTTGATTGTACTCCAGAATTTTCGATTGTTATCTTTGTATTCTTCATTAAAAAAAATCTTCCTGTTTGTTGTTTGGCTTTCTTCACTAATTCTTTTGTTTCTCTTCGTTTCTTGTCGTATATTTACTTGTCTTTTAGCTCTGCTTGCTGCTTGTTTTTTATCTTGTACTGCTAGTTTAAGTTCTTTTGTCCACCTTGTTCTTTTTCTTCCAGTATTTATTATCCTATATCCACAAACTTGCTGTGCTAATTAAAATTTCTTTTAATGCTTGTCATCTATTTTTAAACATGTGAACAAAATTATTAGTTATTGTTTCGAAAGAGCTGATAATTTAACAAACATTTTAATAACTCAATCTTTCAAATAGTAAATATAAATTACCCAATTATTTTTTAAATAGAAACTTTTAATATTTATAAAAAAGCATTAAACACCATTTTATTTTTCTTTCTCTTTAGTCCTCTACACAAGTTAAAATAACCAAAGCTAGTCTTGGACATTCGAAATTATACAAGATACTTTTACGCTCTATAAACAACAAGAAGTCACGAGATCTGACTTGGAAACTATAGAAATTCCCAAGGTAATAATTCTCTTGTATGTTATAACTTTGTTTATTAATAAAATTCCACAATTTATATATAACATAACTTATACGCCTCTATTCTCCTTCACCCTTTATTTTTCTCCCTTTACCCATTTAGTTTTTATAGCTTCATTTCTTATTATTATTTGTGTACCGTTTTTATCATTGTCTAGGGTTTATCGTTATTATTTATGATAATCTATGATTTAATTATTAATTTGAAATTTTAACAAGCAAACATGTATTTAAAATAACAGAATAGTCCTCCGTAGTTTATATACAGATAATATACAAAAATAAGATTTATATTTTAAAAATTTACGTCAAAATATGACATTTGTGACAACTACCGGTTCTGATAATACTTCTATCAACCAAAAATGTCGTTCTCGTCTATAGTTTTTATTGCCAATTTATCAACTAAAAAAGCCTTTTTTGTTTTTATAACTTCTCCGTCTTAATTTTCGCTTTTCTTATCTTGAAAAGATAATGTCTGTATAAATTTCGACAAATCTGTCTACTTTTTTCAGATCTTCTCTTGCTCGTTTCTCTCTCTTATCTGCAATCAAAATTATAACTTGAATGTCAGCTTTCTATATCTCTGCGGTCGAAAATAATGCAGTAAGTAAAATAATAAATATTTAAAAAATATCTAATACCTTTTTAGTATTCCGTATGCAACACCTATAAGATCACTTCGGTGTTTGTCTGTTCGTCTGTCTGTCCGTCTCTCACACTCGATTTTCTCCGAAGCTATTGACACAGAAAGTTGAAATTTGGCACTAATATAGGAATTAATGGTCTCCTCAGAGCCGTGTAGCTGTGAAAGGTAAATTTTGACTTGAGGGGTTAGTTTTGGGGGGTGAAATAGGATGTGAAAAAAAAAATTTTTTACTGGGTTATCGAGTGGAGTGTCGAATGAAAACTTGTAAAAACATGAGTTTAAAAGTATATATAATGTAATATTTGCGTTACATCGCTCGCTCGATGTTTCTTTTATCGGTTTACTGTTGTTTGGGATGTTTTCAGTGTTCTGTGGTGTCAGAAGCTCAAAGTGTGCCGACATTGAGTTGCCTGTTAGTAGAAGGTAAATAGTTGGTGTGCTTTTTTGTGCTTATTATTGTTGGTCTGTCTTTAAAAATTATTATTGTTCTTCCTTGTTTTGAGAAGATATCATCAGCACACACAGCATCACATGACTCGGGTACCTTGGGATCGTTTATGCTGGTACTAGGAGAATCCTGGGATGCCCCTAGCCCCTGAGGGATTATTATTATTATTTGGTACTTACGGGTACCTCGGGATCGTTTATGCTGGTACTAGAAGAATCCTGGGACTCCCCTAGCTCCTGAGGGATTTTTATTATTATTTGGTACTTTTGTTCTTCTGTCTCACATTTGGTCAATGTTGTTCCATGTTTGACTGATAGACTCAAGCCAAGTCAGCACAAACGCTATTACCATTGTGTATTAAGGAATGACGTGACAGTGTTACATGTTTTCAAAATCACTGGCTTCTGACTGTTTTTGTGTATGTTTGTGTTGACTCCTAACTGTACTAAGTGTGGTGTGAATGTTGTTGGTGTAAGGCCTGTGGCTGATATGACTAGGGGGACAATGATGATTTTTTCTTGTTTCCATAGTCTTTTTTACGTGGCTTGGTTTGGCTCTGGTGGTTGTGCTTGTCCCGCATCTATGTCGATTGTGTTTGGGATTGATTTCGGTGGGTCCAGGCAGAGACTAATTTTTTTCTTAGTGATTTCTTTGTCAGGTTTTGTGATTTTGTTAAAGCAACGCATGACGAGTTTGTTGATTTCTGTGGTGCAACTCATGGGTTGTGTTGATTTTACCGCCTTGGTGGGTATCGGCTTACTCGCCGGCACAACCAGCAAGTCCATTTTCTTTTGCCCGGTCTTCGTAGTTCTGGTCGAGCTGCCATTTCCTGCGACGTTCTCTACCGCTACGTCGCTCGCTCGATACTTCTTTTATTGGTTTACTGTTGTTTGGGGTGTTTTCAGTGTTCTGTGGTGTCAGAAGCTCAAAGTGTCCCGACATTGGGTTGCCTGTTAGTAGAAGGTGAATAGTTGGTGTGTTTTTTGTGCTTATTATTATTGGTCTCTCTTTAAAAGTTATTATTGTTCTTCCTTGGTTTGAGAAGATATCAGCACACACAACGCAACATGACTCGGGTACCTCGGGAGAATCTTGGGATTCCCCTAGCCCCTGAGGGGTTATTATTATTATTATTATTATTATGATTTATTGATTAACTGAAAGGAGTTGAGTGCTTGATTGGAATTATTTCTTTTATAATAATAATTTTTCTTTAAAACGTGTTATATTCTTTTTCATTTATACAGCAAAATCGGAGTTTATTGACCTATTAAAGTAGCGTCACATTGACGTTTTTTCAGGACGACAATTGCAATTTTAAATTTCTTCAGAAGGTTTTCTTTTTGATTATTAAGCTTTTATGTAGGCTATATTTAGTGAAATAACTTATTTTACCTCTTAAAATACCCTGACTTAAAAACACCTCTAAAAAGAAAATGCCCTCACTGACTGACTGACTGACTTAACATCGCCCAACTCAAATAACTGACTTTAAAATTATAAAATAGGCACAACCTCATTAAGAATCAATTGTTATATGTCTCGCTTTTAAGGGGTTAAACAAGAAGGCGAGAGTTGGGAATGCAAAACTCGGTATGTAAACTTTAAGGTTTTGAGACACGTATATTTTCTGAAATTTTACCTCCAAATGGGGCAAAAGTGAAGTAACTTATACCTTATTTTAATTAGTGTCTAGCACAAAAGACATCAAATTCAGTGCGAAAATTAAACTGCCTCCTGTTGTACCAATTTTGATAATTTCACTTATAAGCGGGGGATCATTTTTTAGAAATATCTTACTAAACTAATGATAATAAACAGATTCGTGCTCAAGTATTTTCTGAAAATTTTATAGTAACACTTGGATATGAGTAGAAAGGAGGTTATTGTCTTCGTACGCCCGGCGCCGATTTATGGAAAACTGTTGGATATATATTTTTTTTTAGTGTAGAATGGTGTAGTGCATGTCAAAAAGTATACCAACGTATTTGACATTTGGTAGTGAAAGCGACGCTGGACGCCGCGACGCCAAACAACTTTTTTTTTCCATCGACATACTTTTTGCAGAATGAGATTGGAAAGCTCTAATTTGTTTTAACATTTTGTTCTTAAACTATTTTTTTCTTATTTTTTTTGCAGAAAAGTTATGCAGCAAAAACTCTCTCAAATATTATTTTTTTGTCATCGCGATTGTCATTTATCGGCGGTTATTGATTGTTATTGGCGGTTTTCAAACAATTTATCTAGTAAACATCTATCATACTTTAATCTGACAGTAATTATACCAGGTGTACAAGTATGAAATGGGGATTTTTTTTTCTAAAAAAACATGTTAAATTTGGAAGAATGATAAAAAGTGCTTTATTCAAAGTATGCTCCATCGCTTGTTATACATTTTTCCCATCTTTCGGGAAATTTGTGAATACCACGCCAGTAAAAATCTTCCCCTTTTGCTGCAAAACCATTCATCGAGCCATTTTTTCACATCGTCGTACGAACCAAAGCGCTGCTCAGTAAGTGCGTGACCCATCGATGCAAACAAGTGGTAATCGGAAGGAGCCAAGTCTGGTGAGTAAGCCGCATGGAGTACGTTTAGTATTAACCGTTTCCCCAGGTTTCAACAGCTTATGATGGACCACGCCCCTCTGGTCCCACCAAACACAGAGCATCGTCTTTCTGCTAAAGCGATTCGGTCTTGCGGTCGATGTGGATGGTGCGCCTGGGTCTACCCATGATTTTTTGCGCTTGGGATTCTCAAAATAAATCTACTTTTCATCCTCTGTAACTATACGATGCAAAAAACGACTTCCTTTTGTACCGAGCAAGCAAAATATCACACGTGTTTTTGCGCTTTTCCATTTGCCTGTCGTTCAACTCATCTCTCGTAGCCGATTGGAAACAGCTTGTTGACTAACGCCCAATTGCTCGGCGAGTTGTTTTTGTATTTGCGAAATCATCTTCGTCCAACAATGTTTGCAATTGCACATCTTCGTATTTTTTTTGGCGATTTTTTCACATTCCTTGTCTGCAACATCGAAGTCACCACTTTTGAAATGCCGAAACCATCGTTTACACGTATCTTGCGATGGAGCATGTTCACCATAAGCTTCTCGAAGTATTCAGTATGATTCAACAGCAGTTTTCTTCAAATGAAAACAAAAAATTAATACTGTCCGCGAATGCTCTTTGTTCGGTATAAGTAGTATAACAAACGTGCTTCTGGACCACCTCGATGGCCACTTTTTCCTTCAGCAGTGGTCCATGACCTCTACTTGACCTTTCTACAAGAAGTCCTGAAAAATGTCCTGAAATCTGCAAGAATTGCTGAAAATCCGAAGAAGTAGTCGTCAATGACGTCACTCGTCCAGTGGTTGTTGAACAGTGCCCTTTTGGCATATTTCCTGAACCTCTTGAAGAAGTGTATACCTGTTTACCTGTTTACCTGTACCTGTGTCACCTGTATACCTGTAATTTACCTGTAATTTACCTGTAATATCTGAAGAAGTGTTCAATGACGTCACAAGTCCAGTGGATGTAGCTCAGTGCCTTTTAGTCATTGAAAGACCTTGGGGACTTAGAATAAATGTGTGTTAAATGTTGTGTATTAAATGAAATAAGTTAAAAAAAGTCATGTCTGTAGTAGGATTTGAACCTACATAAGTTGGTTTCAATACTGCAAAACCTGGGGACTTATCCCTACTTAGCCAAATAGGATTCGTAATAGAGAATGCAATTGTTGGGATGCCATAAAAAAAGGAATGTTGAAAGCTGTGCAAGAAGTAGTCTTCAATGACGTAAATTGTCCAGTGAATGTTGAATCAGTGCCTTTTTGGTAAAATAAAATTTGTCTAAGAGATGTTTTAATGTTAGATGTGAATATGTGTAAGCTTATTAGTTAAGAAAGTGCAAGAAGTAGTCGTCAATGAGTTAAAATTTGTCAAGTTTAGATGTTTGAAAATGTCTTTCTAGAGGTAGATAGTCTGCAAGAAGTGATCGTCAATGACGTCACAAGTCCAGTAGATGTGCAAACAGGGTATCTTAACTTCATTAAAAACTTTGTAAACTTTCATTTGAGGAGAAGTTGCATTAGTTTAGATGCTTATTGGTGTGGTCTTATCAGAGTAGGCGTAACTAGATAAGAAATGTTGTATTTGGTTGGTTGAATGTGTAAAATTAGATAAGAATCTGTGTATTTGGATAGGTGAGCTGTGAAAATGGGTGTTGTCTGTTGGAAAAGGCATGTATTTGATAGGTTGTTGTGTAAAAGTTGCTAATAAGAGTATAAATTTGATTGGTTGAAGGGTAAAAAATGTGTGTTATCTATTCGAAATTGTGTCTGATAGGTTGAATTGTAAAGGCAAAGAAGTAAATGTATTAAAATTAGCAATGATACAATGTAAAATCTTGTAATTTGAGCGAAAACAGTAAATAACTGGCGCCGTAAAGTCGGTAAAAAAATGTCGAAGATAAGGCAAAATGTAAACAAAAAGTATGACTTATGCTAATTTCCTTGAATTGAAACCAAGTAAACACTTTGGCGAATTATTCTAAAAAATAGAAATGACGTGATAGCTAGAATGTTCTAAATGGTCTGATAGGTCACAAAATAGATAAGAAAGGTCAAAAATAGTTGATAAGGATATGTTTTGAATGCATACAAGTGTATTAAAATTGATGAAATTTGTTAGCAAGTAAAATAAGTATGAAATGAGCTTATTGTGAGCTCGTTGAAATGTTGTGAACTCGTTGGATTTTGCTATAATATGTTATATGAGATGAAAGCAAGTTAAATAAGTAATATTTGTCAAGAATCGTAAAATAAGTACGAAATGAGCTTAAATGAATCTCAAATGAGTTTTTGCTTTGTAATAATAGTAAAATATTAAATGAGCCTAGCCTTTTACCGTATAAGAGTAAAAGTTGTTGTTTGTTTTTCACAAAGAGTTAGTTTTGTTGAGCTTAGTTTGGTCTCGTTGTATTGTAAATTTTAGTAAAATATATATGTAGAGAGAGATGATCCTAGCCTAGTCTGTACTCGTATTATGAGAGGAGAATAAAATACAAGTATGAGCAGATATTTAAGACAATATATTAATAAATTCTACAAATTGTTACTAAAATAAAGTAGATACAAGAAACTATAAAATAATTCATTCGAGTCATCTGTTACTAGTTTTGTAAAAGGTTTTGTTGAGCCTAACAAAAGTATAATTTGGTCTCGTTGTATTGTAAATCTTAGTAAAATATTTGTTAAAAATGAGCTGAGCCTTTGACTCGTTGTGTGGGAACGAGAGGAGAATAAAACATACAAGTATGAGAACACAGATTTAATAAATCTATTAATACCAATGAACAAAAGAGCCTCGTCTAATTTGTTTAAAAATCTTTACAACTATTCTTCTATACCTTGGAGAAAATTTGAAAAACTACTTACTTAAATACTTAAAATATAAAATCTCTATAAAACAATAAAACTAACTAAAATCTTAAGATGTAAATGTAGAGCCTGGTACGAAATGATACAAAAAACCTAAATTAAATGAGAGAGTTCAACAAATTTGATAAGAAAGATCAAATATTTGTCGATAAGAGGATGTAATAACTATATATTTGATTAGAAATATTAAATAAATGCGAGAGAGAGTTCAACAAAAACAGATAAGAAAGGTTAAAATTAGTTGATAAGAGGATGTAAAATGTATTGGATAAATTAATATTTTAGATTCTTACTTAAATACTTAAAAGTACAAAAATATACAATAAAACTAACTAAAATGTTAAGATGTAAATAATATGTTGCCTGGTACGAAATGATACCAACAAAAACCAGTTGTTAAGAGAGTTCAACAAATTTGATAAGAAAGATCAAATTTTTGTCGATAAGAGGATGTAAAATGTATTGGATAAAGTACAAATTGCAATATTATATGCTTTACTAATAACTATTTGACTAAAAATTATGAAATGCTTATTAGTATGTATAAATGAGAGAGTTCAACAAAAACAGATAAGAAATGTTAAAATTAGTTGATAAAAAGTAGATTCGAAAGCATTAAAAATAATTGAAAGACCAATAAATTTGTCATAAATTTAAATGTGTAAAATATTTTGTTTCCAAGTTACTACTATCACTAATTAGTTGATATTTGTATAAATCAAAATTTTTTTCCAAAAGAACAAAGATTTGTCAAAAACTTTGGAACTGCTGTTGTTGCTACTGTTGTTGCTACTGTTGTTGCTACTGTTATTGGCAGAAGACATTTAGTTAAATAGAGAGAGAGATTTCTTTATTTCCAACAATTTCGATAATTATATAGTAGTTTTACATTGGATAATGCACAATGCCATGGATTAATATCCTTATGAAAATAACATTCTGGAATCATTTTAAATTTACTTAATTTAGGTTCTTGTTCAATGGGAATGTTGTGTATATAGTCCTCATTTAAGAATTTCTTTAAAATATTCACTTTTGCATTTCCTTTGACGTAAATTCGATATGGAGTTTGATAAATTTTCAATACATCTTGTAAAATGGGTTCGATATCGTTTATTTCAACAAATCCATTTTCCCAACATAGTCCGTGATATTTGTCTGACCAATCAATCAATTTTTGATCTTTAGCATTAGATATCATAGTTCTCGAGAATGGTGGTTTAAATAAATAATTTGCACAACGATGACCATCATAAATTGCCAACTCTTTGATTACATATCCAAAAGAACAATTATATCCTTGAATGTCAATAAACACATCTGATTCAATCATATTGATATCGAATGACTGACTAACTGAATAATAATATTTTTTGTTCAAGTTAAACGTTTAAACTGATGACTATATTAATAAATAATTCGTTCTATTTTATATTTTAAACTTATAGATTTGTTTTGCTTAATTAGTTTTTGCTTTATTGCAAAAAAACAAGTCAATAAAAATATAATGATACGAGATAAATCTCGAAAAACATGTTTATAATAACAAATATTTTGCATGATGCAATCTTATATTTTATTTCAAGAATATATTTTTACTTAATTAGTTTTGATTTATGTAAAAACAAAAACAAGTCAATTAGTCTATAAAAATATAATGATACGAGATAAATATCGAAAAACATGTTTTTAATAACAAATGGAAATTTTGCATGATACAAGTGGTGATTTTGTTGAATTTTATACTGATAAACGTGTATAATTAGTATATATTTCTAAAAAATGCATATCGGATGATTAATATCCTGTATTTAATATATAAACACCCATCTTATACCGATTCAATTACAATTTTGTTTGTTTGTGTAATACTCACTAGTTTGAAGTAAAAAAATGCTCTTTTTCGCAGTCGAATTAATAGATGATGATATATCATTAGATATGATATATGTGTTATTAAAAGAGTTATTCAAGTGAGTATGAATAGTAAAATTCACCTTTCTAAACTTTTACTTGTTTCTTGTCTAACATATTATTATTATTGATTTTCAGAGATATTTTGTTTGAAATAAGAAGAGGACAGTACATGATTCATGTGTGTTTGAAGGAGGAACCGACACGAGAAAAATGGGAGGAATTTGACAAGTTACCTGTGAAATTTTTTTTTTATGCTGAAATTCTTAGTTAGTCTTTAAATAAAATACAAATATCTTATAAACATTGCTTTATTTTATAAACAAATTAACAAATTACTAGAGCTTAAACTTATGAATATATACTAATAGATAAATCTTAAAAAACTAATAATAGATAAATATAAGTTTCTAAAAAATATCAAATGATTATCATATGATTAATATCCTGTATTTAATATATATAAACACACAAGTCAATTACAAATAGAGAAGAAGAAAGGCAAGTTGATATTGATTCTCAAGAATTGTTCAAGAGAGAAAATTA
This sequence comes from Pachyrhynchus sulphureomaculatus, assembly GCA_019049505.1. Lineage (NCBI taxonomy): Eukaryota > Metazoa > Arthropoda > Insecta > Coleoptera > Curculionidae > Pachyrhynchus > Pachyrhynchus sulphureomaculatus. Next base: position 56,517,376 of record CM032453.1, read on the forward strand.
TACCATTTTCAATTTTTATATTAACACATTATAACGCAAAAAGCAGAAGAGGAAAGTCTGATCAAAGTAGCAGTTTTTCGAGAAAAAGAACCTTTTGTTTGTTGTGTGTAAAGATTCTAGTTAGTTTGAAAGCAAAAATATGATTTTAATATTTGAATCTGAAGATTTGAATGCCTTATCGACAAATATATTATTACTCCAAGAGTTATTCAAGTGAGTATGAATAGTAAAATTCCTAAATCATCTTACTAGCAATATATTTATTTTTCAGAGATATTTTGTTGGAAATAAAAAGGGAAAGGAGACGTATTCATGTGCGTTTGGAGAAGGAACCGACACAAAAAGTATGGGATGAAATTGCGAGACTTCCTGTTAAAAAAGTTTTTTGTATGAAAAGGATGTAGTCTTTAATAAATTCCAAAATACCTTATAAATATTGTTTTATTTTATATAACCAAATTATTCCTAGGTTAAACTTTATATACTAATAGATTAAAAAACTAATAATAGATAAATCTAATACAGTTTGTATTATAATAGGTAAAAAAGACTCTTAGAGGTACAACAACAAACGTAAAATTATTCAGAATCGGAAGAATCTGAATAGACTAAATTTTTAAAACATTGATTAAATTCGGCAATGTCAATATCTGTTTGCGGTTGTGCACAATATTGTCGTGCACCCAAAAATTGAGCAGCGGGAATCTTATATTTTCCCAAAGAACCAAAATTGTTTGATTTTCTGATAACACTTCTCTTTAGAGTCGTAATATTTCTTTCGATCGATGCATTTACCAAAGGACATATAAGTAATTGAGCAATTTTTCGATACTTTTCCAATAAGATATTTTCATCCGATATAAAATAAATAATTAGAGGTCCGTTATAGGTTGCATCTACGATACCTGTTCGTATAGTTCCTATAGAATTCGTAGAGGATCTCGCAAGAATTTGTCCATAGAATCCTATAGGAATATTTACTTTTTCAATCAATTCAATCTTTGTAGCTTTCCCTGCGGGACAAAATGTGTCGTGTTTAATACAAAGATCGAAACCTGCATCTGATTTGTATGCTTTCCAACAAGAATTATTTCCCGGAATAATTATTTTCGATTTGTCGTCATCGTCGTCATTAATTATTTGAATTGCTCTTTCTATACGTACATACAAGTCGGAAAAGTAAGTTTTATCATACATTTGTGGATAATGGGGTAAAAAGACATATTGGTTGAAAAGGTTGTATTTGGATAATAAGGTGAAAAATTTAAATTGAGTCTTTACATATTTTACGGCTGAAATTAAATCTATCTCTTGTATTTGCATACTTTTCCAAATAATGTCCTTAAGATTGTACTTATTAGGGATAACAATTACCGATGGAAATTGTTCAAATATTTCTGTTGGAATTTCCTTTAAACAGTCGATGATATTCTTTTCATCAAAATTTTCAATCGAGTCAAATATTAATGAAAAATACAATTGAGATAGTGGTGAACGTTCAAATAGTCTATAATTTTGTTGTTGTTGTTGCATTTTATTCACAATTGTTAATGTGTGCAGGTTTTGTCTAAAAGTCTTTAATGATTCCCTACTATTTTCATGTTTAACATCATTATAGAGGTGTACGTTTTCAAATCTCTTGAGAAATTTGAGTAGTCCCATATGTGTAAGACCATCCAAAAATATATTTTTAGCAAGTGGAAATTTTTCCTTAGGAGTAGTAGTAGTAGTAGTAGTAGTAGGAATTGTTGTATCCATATCAATGATTAGATTAGATGAAGATGTTGTAGGCATGGTAGATTCAACGTTTAAAGAGGACATACTGCAAACAACAACAATTCAAATTAGATATGATGTATAAATATAAAACCTGTTAAACTCACCTGTTTAAGTAATTACACACACACAAAACAAAATATATGTTGTGAGAGAGGAAAACGCAGACAATTGCTTGTATTTACCAATTCAAATCTTTTTATAACATAAAAGAGAGTTCAAAACAGATAAGAAGGTTAAAATTTAGCAGATAAGGAATAAAGTCAAATACATTGAATGTACAATATAATTAATATAACTCGTGTTTTATGCAATGATATAAGTATTAGCAGTATGTAGTTAAAAATAACAAAAAACAATTTGTACTGAAAAAGGTTTTATTAAGTAAAAAAGAGAAAACTATAATGATTTAACAACAACAATTTTCAATTTGATCAATGTAGGGTTTCATTTCTTGTAAAAAGGTGGGACTGATTCCTCGTTGAAATTTTTGAATAAATTTCCAATTAACTCGTTCTCTATGTCGACGGATAAAATCTTCAGTCAAGTTTTGATGGATACTGATGGCATTCCAATCCAACATTCCGGCAAATTCCTCCATAAATCGTTCGTTTAATTGCTGATATTGGGAGATAAGTTGCCAATTGACTTTATTGATACAAGTTCGTATTAGATCTTCGTCTAAATGTTGTTTTCGTGAAATGATGTTCCAATTGACAAAATCTTGAAAATAAATGATAAATTTCGCAGGTAAATCGGGAAAATTGGATATTTCATTCCACCAAGCTCTTAGACAAGCCATTATTTTTAGAACGTATGTGTCAATAGCAAGTATACAAATAATATGATTGTATTTGATGTATGTTTTTATATATAATTAACAGGAAATGGATGCTATCTGTTTCCTTGTCTTGCAGCAGCCTCTCTCTCGATTCCTCGTTCTTCTTTGCCAAAGGAAAGAAGGTAAGCAGGTACGTTCTTTGCTCCATCGTTCTGTTTGATTCGATCTTTGACCACACACGACAAACATTTTTGATTTCGTATTTCACTTTCACCTTTACATTGTGGACATTTTACTCGTACAATAACTGGCATTTTTGAATGAATGATATGATGTGTATTATTAATGAAATGTTTTATACAAGTTATCTCTCCCTACTATTTATAGTTGTAATTGATAGAAGCATGGAAATTAGGCTATTTTTCCTATATACAAAATTAATTAAACAATATGTACAATATTTACGTATTCTAACTCGATCTCGATAGTAACTATTTATATTTTTGTTAACTGTACATCCACATTTTAAACAGTTAAATTTTACATTTTCCATATTTTTTAGAGACTTCAAGAGGTTCTCGGGAGGAGAACACGATCTCTATAAAAACAGATGCTAAATAAGTTTTTGATTCATTTAGCATTCGCTCATATTGACCACACTAATGTTATCTACCTGTCTATTGTTTGTTCTCGTTATTGTTGTTGGTCAAAGTACAAACAACTACGATGCTGATGTCAATAATACTTGTAATCAAAATTATGAATATTTATTAGAGGATTATCATTCACTTTATAATACCAGTTTAAATCTGTATCAGGAATGTATTAAGTCACTGGACAATTATATGGATTTATACGATAATGAACAAGCTGTTAATGATATTTGTATGGGAAAAATTCTAGAATACGAATACCTGGCTGCGAATTTAACAATGTCGTTAAATTATACGAAACATATTGCACTGCTTAAGGAAAATATCAAATTGGAATCGGATTTGTATTTATTGAGAACCAATCTAACGGAAACATTGCAAATTTGTCAAGAAAAATACAAAGTAGCATATGTCGTAATTGCCGATTTAAAGGAGGAAATTGAAAATTTTAAAAGTAATTTGACCGATCTGACTCGTGAAATCTATCAGTTAGATAACGATGTGTCCAAATGTCAAAAGGAGTTAAAACAACAGAGGAAAGACGAAACGAAAATTTTCGTAAATCTAAAAGACTGCTTAGAACGAGAAGAAGTACTTTTGGACTCGAAAGACAAATATATTATTCGACTGTCGACGTGTAGAAGACAAAATAGAAAATTGCGAGAAGGAGAAAGTTAAAATTTAATTTGGTGCATACTCATTGCATAGTAATATAATTTATCATTGTATGTGCTAATCTTGACATTATCTGCATGGAATTTTTTACTTATTTATGTAGTAGTTGTTGAGAGAGAAACACACAGAGTTCCATATGCAAATTATCAAAGACCTCGAACTCGAATACGGGTTTATTGTAATCAGTGTGCTCGTATAACTATGTGGTATCTTCTTGAGGAATAACAATTCAGTATCTTAGAAATAGTCTTAGAAATAACAATTGCTGCTACCATGAACTTTACTTATTTATGTAGTGGTTGTTGGAGAGAATCGAAAAGTATACCTTTTCAACCACATATAGCTCAAGTCAATTTAATCATTAGACGTAATAATTCTGTTCGACAACTTCGGCCTCGACTCAGATTACGAGATTATTGTTATAAATGCGAACGAACGACTATTTGGTATCTTATCGAAGAATAATCTCAGGAAATCACATAGTATGTAATTAGTTAATACTTGCAAAATTGTATTCAGTTATAAAATAGACGATATGTTTAAGTAATAACATGTTTTTTATTAAGTTTACTAAATAGTACAAATAAATAAAACACATCTATCACATTTTATGATGATTCAATTCGGTCTCTTACATTCTTGGTTTCATTTTCCAATTTGTTCTTTTGTCTTTCCAAAGTATCTTTTGGTATATAGCCTAGACTACGTACAGTTTGCCATGAAGCCCTCTTTGTAAAATCGAGTACAATTGGCACAATAAGTATTCTGATTATAAGATTTATGACCCAAATATGTTATTTTACTTTGACATGAAGGAATTCATTCTTTATCGATTTCTATCTCGTTTTCTATTAAACTTTATTATTATTAAAAATTATTTCATTTAAACCTTTTTGATATAACGAATCAAGACAAATTTTATTTTACTCCTACTACCCAAGTCATTTTCAGTTGAAACCAATATTAAAATGAATAACTAAATACTTTCATGTATCTTTATATCTAACTATTATTCGTAAATAAAACAAAGGTAAATGTTTTACAGTTTATTAGTAACTTGAAAACAAAAACTTTTTACGTTTACAAACTATAAGGTATATTTATTATTTAATATATAGGATTTTATCCCTGGATACTTTTGGATTGCATCCAAAAAATGTCTTTTCATCCTCTGCACTTTCTGCCTCTACGTGTAGATACTTTATCGGTAATATCCAGGTAATTTCTTCCAATTTGGTAGTTGGTGTTTCATCCCCGTCCAAGAATACATTAATTTGATTAGTATTATTTACAATTTCAATTTTATGCACACCACGTCTGTGAAAGAAATAAAAGATATAATAATCTATATATTAATTAAATCAGTCATTAAAATCAAAGCTAAATATATAAGTAGTAAATTATATGAAACAATACTCACACGAATAAGTTTTTTATTAATATATATAACGTTTTGATAGGTAACACTTTAATGTCTTCAGATTCAAAAATTATCAACATTTTTAAAAGCAACTATTTGTTTCACTACACAACAAATAAATTTGACTCTGAGTAAGAAATTTTAATGCTTATATAGTAAATACAGGAAAAAAAAAAAAAAAAATCACGTCATTTGATATTTGGAAAATTTATGTGACTAGAGCAATAAATTAATGATATCTTGTTTACTTAAAAACCTTATCAGACAACATTTTTACAGACAAAACGACTCCACTAGTTTACATATTTGCTTATTTATAATAGACTAATTGACTCTCATGACGACTATGTATGATGTGATTAAATCCCCTATATAATAGGTGTATAGAAAGGTATTAAAATCAATACAAAATTCATTCGTCTAATAGTTACTTGCTCCAATACTTAATAATGCCGCTTTTTAATGAAGAAGAAGTAAATGCCAACAACGTTATTAAAAGAAATATAGAGTTACTAAGACTACTGGAATTAACGCAAATGGAAATTGCCGAAGAAGAGGAAGAACATTTACCCTTAAATTTATTAAGAGAAAAATTACTACAACAAAAAGTTCAAGTTGATGAAAATGATGATGATGATGATGATGATGACAACGATGATGAAATCCCACTTAGTAAATTAAAAGAAAAATGGATAAAGGAGAAAATGGATGAGGATGAAGAGATGATTGAACAAACAGAGAGTGAAATGGATGTGGATGATGATGATGATGATGATGATGAATATTTAAGTTGGGAGGATATAATTAAATTAGGATACCAGATATTATAGTTTAGATGTTAGATATTTTATAAATACCTTTAAGAAGAAAATAGATATTATTATAGTTTAGATGTTAGATATTTTATAAAATACCTTTAAGAAGAAAATAGATATTTCTCTCGTACAAAACTTTTGTTTTAATAATTTAAACTTTTCTAGAGACCTAACTATTTTTTATTCCATTCCCTAAAAAAATACAAAAAATAAGATTAATATTGAAATCAATTCAGGTAAACAATTTTTTGTGGAGAGGTCATATTATATATATATATATATGTTTGCTTTGTAAAAGTTTTCTTAGTTGTAAAGTAACTGTGACACGATGAAGTTGGATGTTCTCGATATTCAGGGATTTAACTTTTTATTTGCCGCCGATGATGATAATCATGATGTGTATGTGGAAGAATTTCATGCTAAAGAAATTACGATATCAAATGGTTTACAGACAAGTCATTATGTATTGAAACCCAAAATACCCTTTGCTCAATTATCTCGACTCAATAAAAGAGCTGTTTGTAAGACTGAAAAGGAACTTGGTTTACGATATTCTTCCGGCTATGTAGATTACAAGCAAGTTGGAGAAATTTTAGATAGAGTACTGGACAATATTGATGTATTGTATGTGAAAGGAAAACATGTTTTTCGATTCGTTCAAGACAACATTGCTGCTTCTACTACTAATTTGCATACTAATCCCAATTTCAAGATGATTGATATAGATACTTTAAATGTATGGAACATGCCAACATTTAATCCTACAAAACCTTCCTGTTTAGATCATAATCTAATATACAATGCTAAAGTTCAATGTAGTACTACAAATTGTATGACACTATTGACATGGCTTTCGATATTCATCCCATAATATCAACATCATATGTGTTTAATAAATTTTTTAAGGAATTTTTCCAAAATGTTAACTGAATAATTTGTAGAAATATTATTGAAAGAGCGAGTTTAATAAATATTTTCAATTTCAAACATGTGTGTTTTATTATTTCCTATTTAAAATACTAAAAGTATTAAGAACATAAGAACTTTATACTAGAAAAACAAAACATTAAATATTTAAGGATATAAGGACTTTATTAAGACAAATATACATATATCTATTACTTAAAAAATAAAAGGTAATAAGAATTAACAAGGAGTTTCTAATGGTTGCCTCTTTGTTCTCGTTGTCGTTGTTGGTATTCTCGCTCACCAATCGGTCTTGGAATTATTGATTGTACATGTTTATCTATAAGATCATGTGTACCAGTCTTCCAGATATCCTGACATTTCGAATGCATTCCTTGTTGTCCCCCTGAAAATAGGTCGTTATCACGAACACCACATGCTATACATCCTCCATTTTGATATAAACCGACTCCACTTAACAATTTACCAGGTGTTAATTCGACAGCATTACGATTAATCCAAAGTCCATTTCTTTTTGTTACTACATATAATTGTTGACGATCTTCACTCATTGTTTATTTGATTTTTATGTTTATCAAATACTGACTATTAACCAAACATATCCATTTAAATATACCTATCCCTTCTCAATCGTTGTTTTTTTAACCTTATCATCAAGAATTATAGGAGAATCTCAGTATAACACATTAAATTGTCAAAGATTTCATCTTATTTGCAAAATGAATTTATTCAGTCAAGATGATTTAGTATATAAAACTTGTAGAAAAATTGATGATTTTGTCAAGAAATTAGCATGTTGTTGTGAAACAAGGATTCGACTAATATCTTATCGAGAATATTTAACACCTTTTATCGATCGCAAACAAGTTACGACAAATAATTTAGAAACACATTACGTATCATGTGTATGGTCACATCCTGGAGTTCGAGAAGGACCCGATACATGTGAATGTTTCCATGTTAATATGGTACTAAGACGTGTCAATGAAGAATTGTCAGCGTTGTCGAATTCAAACAAATGTATCCAATGTAGTATTTATTGCAATCATAATAAGAATAATAAGTTAATTGAACAATTATCTAAACTAGTTGTAAATCTATCGAGCTGTTTTAAAAAATAAATTTTAATACAATGTTAAATAAAATTGCCATCTAAATATTACTAATTCTTTTTTTCCAATCACCAGATTTTGTTATTATTATTTTTATATATTGCAGTTTGTTTTTAAGTAATAGCGCTAATTAAGTCATAGCAAATTTTCCAATCACTTTGTTATTATAAACATGTTTTTCGACATTTATCTCTTTAAATTAGTTTTTGTTATTTTTGTCTATAGCGACTAGTCGACTCCATACATCATTATTTAGATAAGTGGTAATTTTCCAATTTAAATTGCATTTATACTGATAAAAAAACGTGTATAATTAGTATATGCATATCAGATGATTTGTATTTATTATATAAACACATACATGTCTTATGTCGAATCAATTACAAGTTATCAACATAGTAACATATAACTGATTTAATCTCTTTGGAAATTTTATTAAAACAGAAAATTGTCAAATCATACACGATGACAAGTTCTCAATGTTCATATAATCTAGTAATAAAATGTTCACGAAGTGGTGCAACGTTAAAGTTTTGTTGGAGTGCTGAAATGGTACAACTGAAGAGCTGGTCCCTGATGTTAACTCAATTAAGTAAATCAAAGTGTAAAAATTGTCTACAACCTTTAATTATGCAAATTTCTTATAAAAACAAACCTTGTGCATTGGTTAGACCATTACACGAAAATCTGTTCATTGGCAAGGAAGAATATGAATGGCTCAGGGACACACTACTTCATAATAATTTTTGTATTAAGATATTAGTTAATTTTATATAGAGATTTTATTTTTTTTTAAGTATTTAAGTAAGTCAATAATTTAAACCAATTTGCTTTTTAGTAGACAAATAATATTGATATTATATTTACAACCTATTTCTTAGTTTATTATTAGTCAAATCTTTGTTCTTTTGGAAACAAATTTTGATTTATACAAATATCAGAATTACTAAGTAATGATAGTAACTTTAAAACAAACAAAACAGCACAACCTATTTCTTAGTTTATTATTAGTCAAATCTTTGTTCTTTTGGAAACAAATTTTGATTTATACAAATATCAACTAAGTAGTGATAGTAACTTTAAAACAAACAAAACAACCTTTACGTGTTTACATTTACCTAAAACGAAATATCGTAAATTTATTGGTCTTTCAATTATTTTTAATGCTTTCGAATCTATTTGTTGAACTCTCTTAACAACTGGTTTTTGTTGGTATCATTTCGTACCAGGCAACATATTATTTACATCTTAACATTTTAGTTAGTTTTATTGTATATTTTTGTACTTTTAAGTATTTAAGTAAGAATCTAAAATATTAATTTATCCAATACATTTTACATCCTCTTATCAACTAATTTTAACCTTTCTTATCTGTTTTTGTTGAACTCTCTCTCGCATTTATTTAATATTTCTAATCAAATATATAGTTATTACATCCTCTTATCGACAAATATTTGATCTTTCTTATCAAATTTGTTGAACTCTCTCATTTAATTTAGGTTTTTTGTATCATTTCGTACCAGGCTCTACATTTACATCTTAAGATTTTAGTTAGTTTTATTGTTTTATAGAGATTTTATATTTTAAGTATTTAAGTAAGTAGTTTTTCAAATTTTCTCCAAGGTATAGAAGAATAGTTGTAAAGATTTTTAAACAAATTAGACGAGGCTCTTTTGTTCATTGGTATTAATAGATTTATTAAATCTGTGTTCTCATACTTGTATGTTTTATTCTCCTCTCGTTCCCACACAACGAGTCAAAGGCTCAGCTCATTTTTAACAAATATTTTACTAAGATTTACAATACAACGAGACCAAATTATACTTTTGTTAGGCTCAACAAAACCTTTTACAAAACTAGTAACAGATGACTCGAATGAATTATTTTATAGTTTCTTGTATCTACTTTATTTTAGTAACAATTTGTAGAATTTATTAATATATTGTCTTAAATATCTGCTCATACTTGTATTTTATTCTCCTCTCATAATACGAGTACAGACTAGGCTAGGATCATCTCTCTCTACATATATATTTTACTAAAATTTACAATACAACGAGACCAAACTAAGCTCAACAAAACTAACTCTTTGTGAAAAACAAACAACAACTTTTACTCTTATACGGTAAAAGGCTAGGCTCATTTAATATTTTACTATTATTACAAAGCAAAAACTCATTTGAGATTCATTTAAGCTCATTTCGTACTTATTTTACGATTCTTGACAAATATTACTTATTTAACTTGCTTTCATCTCATATAACATATTATAGCAAAATCCAACGAGTTCACAACATTTCAACGAGCTCACAATAAGCTCATTTCATACTTATTTTACTTGCTAACAAATTTCATCAATTTTAATACACTTGTATGCATTCAAAACATATCCTTATCAACTATTTTTTGACCTTTCTTATCTATTTTGTGACCTATCAGACCATTTAGAACATTCTAGCTATCACGTCATTTCTATTTTTTAGAATAATTCGCCAAAGTGTTTACTTGGTTTCAATTCAAGGAAATTAGCATAAGTCATACTTTTTGTTTACATTTTGCCTTATCTTCGACATTTTTACCGACTTTACGGCGCCAGTTATTTACTGTTTTCGCTCAAATTACAAGATTTTACATTGTATCATTGCTAATTTTAATACATTTACTTCTTTGCCTTTACAATTCAACCTATCAGACACAATTTCGAATAGATAACACACATTTTTTACCCTTCAACCAATCAAATTTATACTCTTATTAGCAACTTTTACACAACAACCTATCAAATACATGCCTTTTCCAACAGACAACACCCATTTTCACAGCTCACCTATCCAAATACACAGATTCTTATCTAATTTTACACATTCAACCAACCAAATACAACATTTCTTATCTAGTTACGCCTACTCTGATAAGACCACACCAATAAGCATCTAAACTAATGCAACTTCTCCTCAAATGAAAGTTTACAAAGTTTTTAATGAAGTTAAGATACCCTGTTTCCACATCTACTGGACTTGTTACGTCATTGACGATCACTTCTTGCAGACTATCTACCTCTAGAAAGACATTTTCAAACATCTAAACTTGACAAATTTTAACTCATTGACGACTACTTCTTGCACTTTCTTAACTAATAAGCTTACACATATTCACATCTAACATTAAAACATCTCTTAGACAAATTTTATTTTACCAAAAAGGCACTGATTCAACATCCACTGGACAATTTACGTCATTGAAGACTACTTCTTGCACAGCTTTCAACATTCCTTTTTTTATGGCATCCCAACAATTGCATTCTCTATTACGAATCCTATTTGGTTAAGTAGGATAAGTCCCCAGGTTTTGCAGTATTGAAACCAACTTATGTAGGTTCAAATCCTACTACAGACATGACTTTTTTTAACTTATTTCATTTAATACACAACATTTAACACACATTTATTCTAAGTCCTCAAGGTCTTTCAATGACTAAAAGGCACTGAGCTACATCCACTGGACTTGTGACGTCATTGAACACTTCTTCAGATATTACAGGTAAATTACAGGTAAATTACAGGTATACAGGTGACACAGGTACAGGTAAACAGGTAAACAGGTATACACTTCTTCAAGAGGTTCAGGAAATATGCCAAAAGGGCACTGTTCAACAACCACTGGACGAGTGACGTCATTGACGACTACTTCTTCGGATTTTCAGCAATTCTTGCAGATTTCAGGACATTTTTCAGGACTTCTTGTAGAAAGGTCAAGTAGAGGTCATGGACCACTGCTGAAGGAAAAAGTGGCCATCGAGGTGGTCCAGAAGCACGTTTGTTATACTACTGGTATAAATTTCGACATATTGAACACAACAACTATGCACACATTTTTCCAATTTATTACTCGTGCGCCTCTGATACTTGTTGATGACACAACAAAATGGCGCAGTATCAAATCCTTATAGCACAAACTGCATTGGTGCACCATCTGTTGTCTGAAATCCGTATTTCATACACCTGGTAATAATATGACTTACTATGCTGTTGAGATTTTTCCTTTAATAAAATATCGTAGGGCAATAAACAACAAGAAGTATTTTTACTAAACCACAAAAAAACTAAGTAACTTACTACATATTTATAAAATTAAATGTTTGAAACTTAAAAAATAATAAAAAAAAAAACATCAAAAGAAATTTTCTATATGTCTTCCTTCTTCTATCATGCATTTTTCCATTCTTTTCTTTAATGTTTGATGAGTGGCTTTGTAAATAATTTCTCTAGATATACTATTGTAAGCATTTGATTTTTTTGGCCTTTAAGTGTTCAGTATCATTTGTCGCAGTTTTGTATACAATATCTTTAAGAGTCCCTCACAAGCAGAAAATCTATCGACTCGACGTGTGGTCTGGGGACTTAGGTGCCCATTAAATAACTGGGCTACGAACCCAAATCCATCTTCGCTGAAACCGTTCCTTCAAATACTCTCTAATAGCAGCAGTTGTATGAGGTGGTGCTTCGTCATGTTGATGTCACAGATGCCTTCTTAAACATTTCCTAATAAAACTGGTAGAGTATTAACCAAGAAAATAAGGTACATTCAATTGCCTGCTTCATGCCTGATTGAATTATATGGATGGTTTTGAAAATATTGCATAATTTCGGCTACTTTTTTTTCTGTTAAAACAGTTTCTTGTTTAGAAATACCTTTCTGCCCAGAACATTCATCCATATAGCTCCTCAAATTTCCTTCTAATCGTAAACATAGTATGATCCGGGATATACCTTTCGGGGTAACGTTCTCGATACAGTCTAAGGGCTTTCTGAGAATTTTTTCTTGCTTCTCCATAAATAAGTATTATATCTACTTTTTCAGCGTGGGAAACTACTTCAAGCAGAAGCTATTAACACAGTGTTTACTTAGTTTAACACTATTGAATTGAATAGGTGTACAAACAAGAGCGTCAGAGTAAAATATGACAGTCGCCTACTAGATAAATTGTTTGAAAACCGTCAAACGTGACATACGATCCATGGCAACCACATTGACCAAAAAAATAGTACTTTAAAGGGTTTTTGCTGCCTAACTTTTTTGCAAAACAAATTAGAAAAAAATAGTTTAAGGAAAAAATGTTGAAAAATATTAGGGCTTTCCAATACCGTTTTACAAAAAGTATGTCGATGGAAAAAAAATAGTTCTTTGGCGTTGTGGCGCCCAGCGTCGATTTTACTATCAAATGTCAAGTACGTCAGTATACTTCTTGACATGCATATCCAACAATTTTCCATAAATCGTCACCGGATGTCTAAAAACGATCACCCTGTACAAAATGCCAATAATTCACAACTTTCTAACCTTATAGCAGTCATATTTGATATTAAATTTTCTGTAGTCGGGTTCAACAATTTTTCAAATTCCATCTTTCAAGAAAGGAACGATGGAATCATTTTTTAGGATACTGAAAACGTTAAGGTCTACGCGGACCGATGCTAGTATTACATATCTTTAATTCAAAGATATATTAAAATTGTATATATTTTAAAACAAATTTAAAAATTTGTGAATCCTTATTACTTTGTAATTTTATTTTTCTCTGCATAGTATTTTGTCCTCCATTAGTAGAAGGTGGAACAGCAACTTTCACGGCATTGATTAGATGATAAATCATAGTTGTTGGGATAAAATTGTGTTTTGCCTACGATTGCGAGAAGCATCTTTAAAGATCTTTACCCTTCAATTTCAAAATCATTGATTGAGACTGGGGAGGCCCAAGTCAAGTATGAGCATATCTGACTAGTTATTTACCGATAATATCTGTAGCTTTATCTATATGTCAAGAAAAATGGATTTCATCAGAGACAGAAAAAACTGACAGTGTTCTAAAAAGCAATGGAAAATGTTGTAATTTACGGAATTACCCGATACTTGATAAAAATACATTCTAAATTAATAGAAATGAAATAAAGTATTTTTTCTTTGGGTAAATTACAACTATTAAAGATTTTGAAAGAAAATATATGAATTGGAAACATGATTTTATAGGATAATAGTATAGGATAGCTATCAACTAACAATATACTATCAGGAATAAAAGTTCAATAAAGAGGAATTGTTGACCACTAATTAGTTTAATTTGTTATTGCGAAGAGTATCCTATCTTTAGAAATTGCAATTAGTTAAATTTATGGCCTTTATTGTCTAAATTCAGTATTTTAAAATTTGAATCAAATTGGATGATTTTAAATGCGAAAAATTTTGGAAACAGAGGTCATAGAGTTAACTATCTGAAATTTTTAGATATAAATAAACGTAAAAATCAGGACGTTCTTCTCGATGACCAATTAAAGGTCAATAATCCTCCTTTTTTGAACCTTTATCACTAACAGTATATTGTTCGTTTATAGTTTCATATGCTACCACCTTATAAAATCTTGAATACATATACAACATTTAAATCCATATCAAATATTTTAGTAATTGAAAGTCACCCAAAAAATGTTATATGTTGTCGAAAGTCGCCGTAGTTGTAAAAAATAAAGTAAAAGTTTTCAAAAAAAACTTTTGTCTTATTTCTATCAATTTTTACCGGTTTATAATAAATCAAACTTCCAGATAAAATAGTAATAAGGATCCACCAGTAGTAAGTGCGGTTTTATTCTAAAAACTGCCACAGACAAAATAGCCAGGTTACTTACAAGACCAAATATTTTAGTTAATTAATTATTAAATTAATTAAAGAATTAAGCCAAGAAGTCACACAATCAGAGAATTAAAAACAAACTACATTTTATTAATTATTTATATAATACTTTACTATATATTTCTTTTTTCTAATTTCTCTAGCGTAGGTTAAAATTTTAACAATGCCTGGATGGCATCAATCGAGGAATCTTTTAATTTTAGTAAGTGTGAAAAATATGTAAAACTGGCCAATTCAACCAGCCGACCAAGTTGTTGGTTTGCTCAACCATATATATATATATATATATATATATATATATATATATATATATATATATATATATATATATATATATATATATATACAATTAACTCACTTTTTACAGTATATTAATTCTTTACATAGAAATATCAGTTTTACAATGGAAGAAGAAGTCGAAGGGAAAATCAATTTCCTAGACTTAACAATCAGTAAAGCCAGGAAAAAAAACATGAATTTGCAATATATCACAAACCTTGTCATACAGATACCACAATTCACAATAGTTCTCATCACCCTAACCATCATAAACTTGCCGCTTATCATAGTTTTATACATAGACTAATTAATATCCCCTTATCAGAAGAAAATTTTACTAAAGAATTAAACTACATAAAACAAGTAGCCGTTAACAACGGTTATTCGGTTACTTTAATCAATAGTATCGTTAAGAAAAAACTTAGAAACAAGGCTATCTCAGAAATATACCCACGTTTTAAGGACAGAAATACCACTTTTAAATGCTTAACCTATTTCGGCAAACCAACGGAAAAACTGGGGAAATTTTTAAATCAAAAAAATATCAACATAGCGTACAAGACTAACAATACTATAGGGAAATACCTTAAAAACTACAAACCACAAATCAATAAAGACAACAAATCGGGGGTTTATCAATTAACATGTGGGTCATGTCCTAAAACATACATCGGACAAACTGGACGTACATTTAGACAAAGAATTACAGAACACGAAAAAAGTTTCATCCATAGAAAATCTAATTCAACATATGCTAATCATCTATTAACAGAAAATCACACATTTAACAAGAATTTCAAAATTTTACACACCCAACAAAAAGGTTTAAAACTAAACCTTTTAGAGACTATGCAAATAAATCGATTAAGGACTACAGGTACTTTACTCAACGACCAGGTAGATTTAAGCAATTCACCATTATTGAATTTATTCTCTTAACTCCAAATCTGTGTGGATTTTCCAATACTATCAATGTAATTTAATTAGGTGTAATATTATAATTAAGAAATTATATAAAACTGTGAATATTAAACCTAACTTGACAGTGTAAAATGTAGATCTGAAGAAGCTGCATCGACAGCGAAACGCGTCATCGCAATTTAAATAAACCAGTGGAAATTGACTAAAAACAGTCTTTTATTATATATATATATATATATATATATATATATATATATATATATATATATATATGTATATATATATATATATATATATGGGAGATCACAGTTTAAATAACTTAGTATGTATAGGACTTTGGTGATGGCTATCGAATTAATCGCTCACTTAAATTCGGTAGTTAAATATTTCAAACGTGGGAGAATCCATCTGGGAAAACGACGCGACGATATCTTCACTAAACATTTTTAACGCCTTTGGGTCTTACCCTTAGCTGAGAAATAAGGCAATACTTGACTAGTACAGAACTGAGGACACCAGAGTTAATCGGTGTATCTAAGATATATTCAATTTAAATTTATCTCCCGATGTCCTTCCTTATTTGGGTTAGAATATTTCAAAACTTGATAAGAAAAAAGATGGAGCAAAGGACAAGAATGTGATTGAACCAAACAGTTATTATTTGAATGAGTAACAATTATAACAAAGTAAACTGGATACGTCAATGTAGAGTTATACTTATTATACTACAATTGCGACTATTGATCATAAAATGCCAATGCTAGTCGAAATGTTACACATATGAAATTTTTATATTTTGGAGACTCTCAAGCAGTCGTACCTGATATATTCAATTCATTGGTAGCCGACCGGGTTCATTTTGCGGCGACGCGACGATTTATTTATTTTTTTTTATGGGTCTAGCACACGTGCTGCAAGGAAGTCCCTAAAGCGCTACAGGAGCGACACGTGTACGAAGAAAGCGATTCACGTTGTCCTTGAATCGCTGTACATTGTACTCGGTGGGAAACACAGTCCTGGGCAAATTATTCCAAAGGGATGATGTTCTCCATATAAAAGACTACTTGAAAAGCGTTGTACGAGGAGTAACAAGCTGAACCTCCTACGGATGTGAAGTATTAGCACGACGTGTACTTCTAAAATATGCCACATCCTTCGAACACTTTCCATGAAAATACTTGTAGAATAGGCTCAAGTCGCCGCAACTGCCGCCTGGGTTTTTGTAGCGTTAAATTCCACTTGGTTACTGTCACCCCAAGATAGAATTTCTTCCAAGTCTTTGTTAAGGTAAAGGATTAAGAAAGAGAGTAGGAGACGGTATGGAGCCTTGAGCTACACCGGCGTTGATAGTGCAGGTGTTAGAAAAAAATCCATCGACTGCCATTCGTAAAGGACGCTCTCTGAGGAAACATGAGAGCCACAAACAGAACTTGCCAAACATACCATAAGAGCGTAGAGCCAACAGCCCATCGTGCCAAACACGGTCGAATGCCTTGGATATGTCAAGAGCAACCGCTTGAGATTCTCCAAAGTGTGTGTGGCGATAGTTATATTTTCAGTGCCTAAACTAATGCTAGCCCCAATAATTCCGAGACCTTTTGGTCAATTTTGGTCAGTTGCTAAGGCATTATTCAAAATTTCACTAAATCCATTATACCACCATTCACACGGTCGAATAATACTATTGCACCAGCTGAGAAAGCCAACTTGTTAGATGAACTTTTTGCTTCATATTCTACTATCGATTTCCAAGGAGAAACACCACCAACTATCCTCATAGTACAGTCAAGAATGTACGATATTGTCTTAGATAGCGTATCATAAAACGTATTTTAGTGAAGCTAGACACCAAAATAGCTTCTGGCGCTGACGGTATACCTGCCATAACTTTTCAAGCTATCCTACAGAAAGGGAATATTTTCTTCTTGCTCGAAATGTACTACAGTTTAGCCGATACGCAAAAAAGGTAAGAAAACCGTGCAAAACAAATACCGACCAGTCACGCTGCTTTCAATAACATCGAAAGTTAAGCGGTCAATCATCATGTGCTAAAATATCTTGAAGGATTGAATATTATTAGCGACCATCGATATGGCTTTCGTAAGCAAAGAAGATCTTCTAACTTATGTAAAACATCTATGGTACAACGCAATCGGACACTTTGGAGAATCTCGAACGGTTGAAACTTGATATATCCAAGCCAATCGATCATGTTTGGCACGATGAATTGGTATATTAGAAAATTTCTGTTTATCACTCTCGTGTTTCCGCAAAGAGCGTTCTTTACTAGAGTACACTATCAACGCCGGCGTGCCTCAAGGTTCCATTCTGTTTCCCACTCTCTTTCTCATCTACATTAACGATCTGGAAAGGATCAGGAATTCAATCTACAGCTTTATAGATAATAGTATGCTTATTTCTTCATCCACTTTGAGCACTCGAACATCAATTGCTCATGCCAATATCTGCAGATAGCAGGAAGTGGTTCAACTTAACAAAGACCTGGAAGAAATTCTATCTTGAGATGACAATAAACAAATAAAATTTGTCTCTACAAAAACCCAAGCGGCAGTTTTTTCTAAAAGAGTTAACGTTGCTGGACCTGACGTAGTTATATCGGGGCACTCCATTCCTCTAGCACCGTCACTCAATTTGTTGGGCGTTAATTTGGGAGCAAATATGTCTTGGAACGAATATGTTGCGCAAGCATAGCAAAGAGAGCTTCTCAAAAACTGGTAATATTATTTCGAACTAGAATGCTCCACAACAACTGTTAATTCTGTGCAAAGCTCAAATTCGACCAACGATGAATTGCATTTATTCGATTCTATTCAGAAGAGCTGTTAGCCTGATTGGAGACCCAAGACGGACCAGCAACCTTGATTCTTTGGAATATCGAAGAACGGTGGGGGCGACTTAAGTATATTTTAGAAGTATTTTCATGGAAAGTATTTGATGAATATAGCCCGCTTAATTCCTCCCAAAGCGGTACATGATAAAAATACACTTCACATCCATATGACGTTCAGCTTGTTATTCCTCGTACAACTCTTTTCAAGCAGTCGTTTATATGAAGAATCTCATCCCTTTGGAATGATTTGCCCAGGACTGTATTTCCCCACCGAGTACAATTTACGATGATTCAAGTCTAACTTGAATCGCTTTTTTTTTCGCACACGCGCCTCTCCTGTAGAGCTTTAAGGATTTAACTGCAGCACGTGTGCTATATCTATAAAAAATATAACATTTGTAAGAAAATTAAATAATGCCCGTGATGACGAAAATACGTAATTTCTGTTGTAAACTAACTATTTTTCATTATTATATTACTATGTTCTTTTGCCCTTTAGCGCCACCTATGAGTTTAATACAAAGCCATAGTTTAACAATAACCAATTCTCAATAAAAGATATATTATGTCCACTTACTAATAGCTCAGTAAAACAATTACTTTCTACAATTTTTTTTTTGTAAACCTCTTGACAGCACGGAGAAGTCGGCAAACTCTATTATCATTAGCATAATAGATACATATTTGTTAGCTAAAAAAGCTATGGTAAATTTTAGAGAGTAAATATATAAAATAATAGGCAGTCGGCTAGAGAAGACATTATTACATTATTATTATTGTTGTAATAGTAATTAACAAAGGGCATAAAGGGCATTATTATTAACAATAACATCAAGTATTAAATATTTTTATTATGAGCATTGATATTATTATATTCATACCAAGCTAATATGTATTATAAAATTTACTTAATAAAAAGTTAGAAGTTTTATCGCGTGTTATTTTTGATCTACTTACAAATCAGTAAAGCAACGGTCGGTTACAACATTTTTTTACGAATCACATATATCTATGGGAGAGATCTATATTTACTAGAATTAAGAGACGTGAAAAATGGTTAAACAAAGCAAATTGTACAACCCACTGTAGCTAAACGTCAATATTCTTTAGCATAGGCCATCAGTGTAAGAGAAACCTAAGTTCTTGCTTCAGCCTCCAATTTCTATAAACGACAGTTTAGGGACTTAATTGAAATTTACAAGCGTCCTAATAACATTAACAGAGATGCGGGTACGTGCAAACAGATTATAACACTGGCTCATAATTTAGTGAATAAAATGAGGTTCTTGCCTTGTAACTTCTCGGAATCATTCACAGTTTTAATGTCGAAGGAACATTGTGTAATCGCCGGTGAAACGTCGGAAACATTATTAAACGGCCTAATTTTTTTAATAAGTGGTAAATTAGTCACATTTCCTACTCGTTATTTTGATTGGTTTCTCTGTTCTTTATTTTGAAAGAGTTTCTTAATACAGAAACAAAAAAACATTAGTTCGATACTAAGTCATAAACAGTTTTTTTTTTTTAGGAAAATTGAACGTTCAAAATATTGTAAACAACATTATTATATTAAACAAACATAACTTTTGACGCAGGTGTTTGACCTAAAAAAACAATACTTCATTATCACGTGCAACTAGAGGAAATAGGTCGCATTTTTTTCCATTCAATTCCAAGCATAAATATTAAATATTGCATTATTATTTGTTACATACAGTTAAATTACACGAAATAAAAGTAAAACTGTAATTCATTTCTTTCACTCATACATTTATTATTAGAGCTACTTCCATTAATATGCCCCTTTTATAAATTTAGAATTAATTTATCTTTGTTCCGGGGTTTTTTCTGATAAATTGTTAATATTATTAAATAAAAATATTTTAAAATAGGCATTATGACTAATTTTGAAAAACTATTCCACGATTTTCTTACGGAACTACATATATATTTCTGGAGAAAGTACAGGTTTCCTTGCATAAAATTGGCCTTTTTGAAAATAATTTTGAATTTTACGCCAAAATGCTGGCAGGTGTTATGGCGTCTGTTCATGACGTCACGCCTTTGTAAACTCCATGTCAACAACAGTGAAGTATACAGTGTCTATACAATAATTTTGTTATTTTGTGTGTTTAAAATGAATTCTAAAGTGTATAAGTGGTGTGCGGCTCCTCTGTGTAAAAACACATCGATAAAAACTCCTAACAAGTTATTTGTTTACGTTCCAAACAAGAAAACGATAAGAAATAAGTGGCTAACTCTTGCACGGCGAGACTCAGCAGTTATTTCTCCAAATTCTTCAATTTATTTATGTGAAGACCATTTTGATGTAAGTTTTAATTTAATATTTTATTATTATAAATAAGGTGTGTCGTAATAATCTTGTTTGAGAAATTGTTAATTATCTAAACAACACCTTTAGATAGTCATATCACTATTGAGGTTAGGTTTTATTTCTTTAATGTAATCATCCAGTACTGTTTATTTAATAGATACTTTATTCTTATTCCAGTTGCCAAATGATATGGAGAATTACATTCAGTATATATCAACATTTTCATAACAATCATAACCTAACCTAAAACTAATAAAACCATGGCATAGAAATAAAGTGCAGTTTTTATGGGTTTTTGAGTTTTAAATTGTAGTTTTAATACATATATACTTACATAGAAGTTTTGATATTTCTAAATTGTGTTTGACGCAAAAAACTCACCAAGCATCAACAAATCAATTCTAGGTAAATTAGAGCTGTTTGCCTTGATAAATCCGTCTTCCATCGCTAACGTTCCTTGGTTCTAGTTTTTGTAACACAAAACTAGGCAACTCGATATTTTAAAACTACAAATAATTGATAAACGGTGCAGAGATTATCGTTAATACAAGAGAAGTTCCACCGAAATAATGTTTACTTAGGCGTGACGTCATTCGCTCTGATTAGTGTTCCACATAACAAGGCGGATTGCTGTATTTTGCATTTTTATTTTAACAAAAATAATATTAATCTCACTTTTAATATAAAAATAACAACATTTTTTAGAAACTTTTTACTCTAATTCATTATTTAAAGTCATAATTTCGGTGATTCATTATTACTGTCATCACGCCTGTTATTATCTACTCAGCAAATATCAATTACATATTTAAAACTTAACAATAACGATAATAATCATAATAATAATACATAATAATATTAACTAGCATTTGTGTCAATCACAATAATAACTAAATTAATAAAATAAATTAAAAAAAAAAACAGTGACAAGTTAATCAATCCACATTTTTGTTATCTACTTCAGTTGTTTTTTTTTATGTTGAATCCAGTTCCAGAATTGGTTAACCTATACATTTGAGGTATATTTCCCATATATAAAAATAGAGGACTTATTTTTGTATACAAAAAAATCCTTGTTTATCTGGTGCAGTAATAAGAATAAAGAAAAGTTAACTTACATTACAACGTTTCATTTAATATGCTATGAAATAACACTTCAAATTAATAGTTATTAAATAGAACGTCGAATCCTATTCGTAGGCGACGAAGCATACGAAAATATTTTTAGGTTGGTTATGACTTTGTTGGAGAAAGATATTAAGAACAAAAAGTACTTCTCGAGTTCCAAACCCTTCATGAAAACTGAGTCTTCTTGAGGTCTACGTCACCTTTGTGCCTTATTCTTCAAGGGAGGATAACCTTTAAAATGTTGTAGTATCTTATCAACTTGTGATCACTGTATTTACTTGTGCCTTGTTTTTGCGATAGTGATATAAATACAGCCTTCAGTTATTCGTCTGGTCCTTTCCCAGCGATGCATACCGCATTAAAAATGTTAACCACTATACTAAATATATATAATTTTAGTCATAACGCGCATGACAAAAATTTGGCCGAAACATAGTTGCATATTTTTAAAAAAACCGGTCAAGTTCAAGTTGGACTTGCCCAATTACCGTGTTCCGTACTGTCATTGCTTTTAAAATAGAATCCTTACCTATGCTCAGTTAATTAGTTCCTTGACATCTTAAGATCAAATATATATTTTCACGTGTTTTCTTAGTGAATAATGTATAATAGTCATAGCCTCTTAGCTATCTAATAGCTATATAATCAGTCTAGAATTTAGTTGGTTAAATGTTAAAATAAATATTTATTATTTAAACATTTGTTTAATTATAAACATATAAAATAAAATTATTTTCCCTTGGTACCTAATACAGTAGCTATCACTCCCGGTTCAATTCACAACTTTCGATGAAATAAACCTTCACTATTTTGGCAGCAACTAGTTTTTTTATACCAGATAAATTATCAAACGTAATACACTCGTGATAATTTTCGCTTAACTTACACTTTTTAGAGACTATTCCAGAATTTTTTCAAAATTTTTTGCTCGGTACTTTTCGAGATAGGGTCGGTAGACAGGAGTCTTTGGCTATTCTCTTAAAGATATACAAAAAAAAGTGTATGCAAGTATTACATCATATTTATTTTTGAACTCGTGTTTTTATTTTATTATTCAGTTGACACCTCACTCGATGGCCTGGTAATTTTTTTTTTTTCACTTTCGATTACACCCCTCAAAACAAATCCCTTAAGTAAAAAAATTTGACTTTTAAAACTGCACGGCCCTGACTGGGCAATCAATTCCTATATTTATGCCACATTTCAACTTTCTACGTCAAATAGTTTCAGAAAAAAATCGAGTGTGATAGACAGACAGACGGAGTGATCCTATAAGTGTTCCGTATGGAACATTAAACATGAAACAGCATATAAAATTTTATTCTAATATTTCCAGTAATTCCCATTGGAATAAACTATAATTTTGAAATAACTTATTACTTCGAAATAAACAACCGATGACTGTGTTTTCATTAAATACAACTTGAAACGATCCACAACCAACGTGACCTGCTACTTCCACGCACGTGCCGCTCTTACAGCGATTTAGGTATTACTCAGCAAACCGA
Organism: Pachyrhynchus sulphureomaculatus; assembly: GCA_019049505.1. Taxonomy (NCBI): domain Eukaryota; kingdom Metazoa; phylum Arthropoda; class Insecta; order Coleoptera; family Curculionidae; genus Pachyrhynchus; species Pachyrhynchus sulphureomaculatus. Next base: position 56,541,242 of record CM032453.1, read on the forward strand.
GATTGTCTTTATCGCTCACATTGAAGTTATGAAGACGTATCAAATTTTATAGCTTTAAATTTGTATTTAAATAGATTAGAACTTCTACTTTAGACTAATCTATATTTGGCCAAGTTGGGAATGTGGAATCTTTGGCACAATGTCACTACTCAGTATATATCACCACTACACCAAACACTTTATTTTTGCACTCGACGCGCGTTTCGCTAACCATGTTAGCTTCATCAGGAGCGATGATTGACTAAAGCTAAACTACAAATCTACCCTATTTATACTTAGCCTAACCCTTGAATTACTCAGGCAGAACTAGTGGCATAGGCAAGGCCATCAGTTCTGGTCAAGTAACCAGTAGAGGCGACTATAAGGAATAAGCGCTCTGTCTTTATTTAAACTACCTTTACATTTTATAATTTCCATACTTTCGTATGCGTTCAACAATCTCCTATCAGATACATTTTTAATTAATCTTAGATTATCTAATGTTACAATATGATCAGCTTCAAGGGCATGTTCGGCAATACTAGACTTTTCTGTTCTACTGTATTTTAATGTTAAATGTTCTTTAAATCGTGTTTTAATTTACCTTTTAGTTTGCCCTACATATTTTTTGTCACAATCATTACAACTAATTTCATAAATTCTACTTTTCTCACAATTAGGAATCTTCTCTTTGGAATTTCCTAAGATATTCCTCAGATTGTCTGATGACTTATAGACTAAGGTGAGGCATACCTTATTAAATACCTTATTGAGTCCCTTGCTATATTTCGGATTATATGGTATGGAGACATACTTGGTGTTATTTTCTTCGCGTGTAAAAAAGGTGGAATTCTGAATATTTAACCTGAACTTTTGTCTATTTATTAGGTTGTTTACTAAGCCATCGTCATAACCATTAACGCTAGTTATATTTCTAATACGATTCCTTTCGTTATTAAAGTTTACTCTATTCAGAGGAAAAGTGGCCAAACGATGAACTAAAAAATGTAATAAGGCTAATTTGTGTTGTTTGCAATGAAATGAATCCTTAGGAATATATCTATTTGTTACTGTGTGTTTCCTATAGATATCGAATTCTATCTAATCTATTATTATTTTTAATAATTAAAATATCTAGAATGGGCTGTTGTCCTTTGTTCTCAACTTCGTAAGTGAATTTAATGGAACCATACCGGTTATTTAATTTGGAAACAAAGTCATCAATATTTGCTTTCTTTGTATCGAAAATCGCGAAAATATCATCCACATACCCATACCATACCCTTGGGAAATATTCAAATTCTTGACTGGCTTCGGTTTCAAACTTACTTATGAATAAATTGGCTATGAAAGGTGATAAGCAATTACCCATAGCTGTTCCTTCTTTCTGAGCATAAAATTGACTGTTATATTGGAAATAATTTTGTTCCATACAAAGTTTAGTTAATGTTAAGTATTCATGAATAATTTCGTCCTCAAAGTCATTCATCCTAAGTAATTCTTCGAGATATTGTAAAGTTTGTGGTATTGGGAGCTTTAGTCAATCATCGCTCCTGATGAAGCTAACATGGTTAGCGAAACGCGCGTAGAGTGCAAAAATAAAGTGTTTGGTGTAATGGTCATATATACTGAGTAGTAAATTTGGCCAATAAAATTTTGTACTATACATATAAAATTCAAGAAAGGAAATTCTAAAAGTTCCTTTTCGTATTTTTGTGTAAAATTAGCATTCATTAAACAGCAGCGTGGTTTCTACTGAAAACATCCATAAACAGTTCATTATCGTTTATCCGTTATAAGATAAAATATGATGACACATGTTTGTGGCCTTTTCACACGCGAAAGAAAATTGGGCCATTACCAAAAAACAGCCCCGCCTTGCATTAAATATTAATACGATGAGCTGGCATAACGATGGAAAAAAAAAAATTAATATGTATTATTATTTTACGTTTTACTCACGAAAACAACTTTTAATAATCAGGAATTCAAGCAGATCAGCAGAATTGTCTATTTTTTTTTGTCATAAAATCTTTATTATGTGACTACATATCAATAAAAACTCCTTTATTTCTTTAGACTAGAAAACATATATACAATACGTCACTAAAAACAATTAACAGAGTGTCTATAATAAAATATAATGATAAAGCATTAGCGCTATTATGATTGCATTATCGAACTCTATATTAAAGTAACCGGTCAAGTGCAAATTGAACTTGCACAATTAGTGTTTCGTATGTTAATTGCTTTTAAAATAAAAAATTTTGTTACGGTGGTATAAAATGATCAGTGACTTCACAAAACACACCCCAAATGAGTTTTCAACAAAGTTTGGTTCCAATCTTTACTGAAAACTAATGACCTTGAAATTTTTGTTTTTTTTTATATACCAGATAAATTATTAAAGGTAATGCACTCGTGATAATTTTCGTTCAATCTATACCCCGTGGAGAATATTCCAGAATTTTTTCAAAATTTTTTGATCAATACTTTTCGAGATAAGGTAAGGTATTTTTCGCTATTTTTTAAAAATAATACAAAGAAAAGTGTGCGCAAATATTACATTATATATATATATATATATATATATATATATATATATATATATATATATATATATATATATATATATATATATATATTTTACTCGTGTTTTCACAAGCTTTTATTTGATGACTTGATGACCCAGTAAAAAATTTTTTTTTTCACTTCCAATTTCACCCTCAAAACTAACCCCTTAAGTCAAAATTTAACTTTCAAAACTACACGGCCCTGATGAGGCCATCAATTCCTATATTAGTACCTAATTTCAACTTTCTATGTCAAATAGTTTCGGAGAAAATCGGGGCGTGACGGACAGACAGACAGAACTAAAAAATACATGCTTAAAATGTTGATACAAATTTAAACAAAACAAAACTCTTGCGCTATTTACAATAAATTATAAAAATGTTCGTATCTATTTGCACAACTTGAAGAAGGCCAGAATACTCTTAATATATATATATATATATATATATATATATATATATATATATATATATATATATATATATATAAATGCCGCTGGCTCTGGAAATTATCAAATTGTTGCCCTTACAGAAACATGGCTCAATGATTGTGTGATGGATTCTGAAATTTTTCCTCCAAATTTTATAAAATTCCGAAGTGATAGAAAGTTCCCTTTGGTTGACATGCAGAGGGGTGGTGGTGTAGTTCTAGCCCTCGGATCTGAATTTTCCGTATTTCCATTAGATATGTCTATGTTTGACCGCCTAAAGATTATTGATATAATTGGCGTAAAAGTCTTTTTAAATAACGTAACTCTGTATATCTTTGTTTTGTATATTTCTCGAAGAGTATTGGTCCAGATATACAAAATATTATTTGAGACTTTATTGTCTTTACCGTTTGTTATGAATAATAAATTGCTAATTATGGGTGACTTTAATATACCCAATTTTAATGTACCTGAGAATACATTGCGTAACAGTAGTAAAAAAATAATTGAAAATTTTCTAAACTTTTCCGGTCTATCAAATTAACGTCATAGAAAATTCCTCTGATAGACTTCTTGATCTCGTGCTCACAAATAACGATGGCAGTGTTGAGAGAGCCATGGATATTTTGACAGCGGAAGATAATCACCATCCTGCTTTAGATATTTTTTTAAAAGTACAGTGTGAATCCAAGAAACATAAGTAAAAGAATTATTCAAACTATTGTAATTTCAAGAGAGGGAATTTAGTAAACCTATATCTTAACTTTTCATATATTAACTGGGCCTTTCTGACTCAATTTACAGATGTAAATAAAGCCTGCGAAAGATTTTATCAAACAATTTACACTACTTTAGATATACATGTTCCTAAGACACAAAAGACAAATAAATATTATCCGCCTTGGTTTACTAGTGAAATTATACAAAATATCAGATCTAAATACAGCTCTTGGAAAAAATTCAAAAGAACGGGAAATTTATTCGAACTAGAAAAGTTTAAAAATCTGAGGCGAATCATTAAAAATGACACAAAAGCTTCCTACAAAACATACTCTTTAAATATTGAAAACAACATAAAAAATGATCCTAAAAAATTCTGGCGCTATATTAATGACAAGAAGAACTCTCATGTTATACCAACCACAATGTCTTATAATAACAACATCCTTAATAATCCCAGACATATAGCCGAAAGTTTTGCATCCTTTTTTCAAGACTCTTATGTAATGTCTTCTCAGAAACAAAGAAACGTGGAGAACAATTTATTCCCATCACAGAATCCTATTAACATGAAGAAAATAACGGAACAACTTGTTTTTAAAGTATTAAAAAAGTTAAAACCGACAGCTACTGTTGGTCCAGATAGAATTCCTGCCTTCTTGTTAAAAGACTTCGCCTCTGTTTTTGCTCATCCTCTTACAATATTATTTATCGCTTGACACATCTATGTTTCCAGACACATGGAAAACATCACGTATTACGCCTGTTTTCAAAAAAGGTGACAAGAGTTGTGTAACAAACTATAGACCGATAAGCATTATTAATAACTTTTCAAAAGTCTTCGAAATCATATTACATGATTATTTATATAATTCAATTGGCACGCAGATATCACTGCAATAGCACGGTTTCGTGAGAGGCCGTTCAACGGTTTCAAATTTATTTTGTTTTACGCAAGACCTTGCCGAATCACTTGATGGGAGTGAGCAGACCGATGTGATTTATACTGATTGCTCTAAGGCCCTTGATCGGCTGGATCATGGGATTCTGTTGGACAAGTTGTTCGCAATTGGCTTTTCGAGTAAGTTATTATCTTTTTTTAAATCATATTTATAAATCGCTCGCAGTTTGTACAGTGTCTTGGTCAGAATTCTTCTAGCTTTGTTGCCACATCGGGAGTGCCGCAGGGATCACATTTGGGACCACTCATTTTTAATATATTTATAAATGATCTTACTCAGAGAGCGGGTGTTGAATACCTACTTTATGCTGATGACGTGAAGCTATACTGCAGAATCAGAGATCTGAATGACTGCATAAGGATGGCTTTAATCTTGTAAACAATTGGTGTAGTATCAACAAACTCCTTTTGAATGTATCCAAGTTCAGTGTAATTACCTTCACAAAAAAACTGAGTCCCATACAATTCAATTACAGTATGAATGGTCAGGTCCTAGAGCGATGTCAGTCGGTGTCTGATTTGGGTGTTTTGCTGGATACTGCCTTGTCTTTTCGTGGCCATATTGCAAAGATTACGGCGGAGAGTTTTAAACTATTGGGTTTCATCATACGTAATAGTGCCGACTTTGTTGAATATGATACTCTAAAATTGCTTTTTAATAGTTTCGTGAGATCACGGCTTGAATACTCAGTTGTTGTTTGGTGCCCCTTTTATCAAGCGCACATTCAAAATATTGAAAAAATTCAAAAGCATTTTTTAAAGTACGCCAGTTTGAAACTCGATGAAGTATATCCCGAAATAGGTTATCCCTATGAAAGTCTCTTGGATAGATTTTCGATGGAAAATTTAGAGGCACGCCGAAACAAAGCCCAAATTATATTTTTACATAAGATAATATCAAACAAAATTGATGCAAACAAAATCTTGCAGTGCCTGCCTTTTCATGTACCTAGAACCGCGGCACGTAGTGTGCAAACTTTTAATTTACCAATCCCAAGAACAAATGTCCTAAAATTTTCTCCCCTTTTTCAAATTTGCGAGAAATACAATCAAATGCAGAACCAGCTTGATATTTTCAATTGCAGCGTGACAAAAATAAAAAAAAAAATGTAGTTTTAAAATATGTTGTTAATAAGCTATAATATAATTTTAATATATTATATAATATAATTTTAATTAGGTTTAGTACATTTCATTATGTTATTTTCCCATTCTGTAATTGGAATACTGTAGAATGTGGTGGATAAATAAATAGATAAATAAATATATATATATATATATATATATATATATATATATATATATATATATATATATATATATACATACAGAGTGCCTTATATGTATGGAATAAATAATTCCACAGTATTTATTAATCAGTGTATCAAAAAAATGTTTAAATAAAAGTTATAGGGTGTTATACGGCGCACATGCTAACATTGGCAATAAAATGTTTTGAACTGCTAATTCTAAGAAATTACTAGATCTAGATTTTTTTAAATGGAAAGCCTGTTAATTATTTTATGATGATAGAAGATTTTTCTATATATATATATATATATATATATATATATATATATATATATATATATATATATATATATATATGTATACATACATATACAGGGTGCCTTATATGTATGGAATAATAATTCCACAGTATTTATTATTCAGTGTATCAAAAAAATGTTTAAATAAAAGTTATAGGGTGTTATACGGCGCACATGCTAACATTGACAATAAAATGTTTTGAACTGCCAATTCGAAGAAATTACACCATCTAAATTTTTTTTAAATGGAGAGCCCTATTAATTATTTTATTTTTGAGTCTTACTAAAAATTCTAGATATTATTTGTCTTAGATACCGTATGTCTAAATTGAACTAATTTGGGTAACAACGCGTCAAAAAATGATTTATTGGCGAAAACGTTTATTGTAGTGTTTTATAAAACTGCAATTTGAGCGTAATATCATAATAGTACATTTAACAGAAACTGAAAGAATCACTTTGTTAATGATGGTTGGTTACGGAGACTGTAGGAGAACACAACAGGAGGTGTGTTTTTTAAAGCAGAATATCCAAATCGAGAACCTATTACCTAATCTGTAGTTAGCAAAAAAATTAAAACGATTTAGACAATTAGGTCATGTTAAGGATCGTTCTAAATCTGGACCTCCAAAAGTTAAAACAAGCGATGATAAAAAGTTCGATTGATGTTAATGCTTACACCAGAGTTTCTGTACTAAAAAAAGATATTCTATCGTACACAGTTAGCATGTAAGTGCCAGTGTTTCTGGTGTTTCAATACTTAAGTACCGTCTAATTTCCAGATGATTATTCAGCTGGAGAACCATCCCTCGATAAACAAAAAAGGCAGTATTTTATTTTTATAACAGTAGCATCTATACAGTTAACAACTCAATAATGTTTTTAACCTTCTTAATATCTTTATTATAATATCATTGATATATAAATAACTTTCTTAGATAAATACAGCAACGTATTTCCCATGAAAGTTCTAGAACGTTCTTCACGAAAGCATTTAAAAATGCAATAGTTATTATAGGTATGTTGTCACTGAAGGAACAAAGTGACGACTCCTATTTATTCGACTAGTCTCTGTCATAGATTATATTCTATGTTATAAACACTATATATATATATATATATATATATATATATATATATATATATATATATATATATATATATATATATATATATGTATAAATATATATAAATAAATTGTGAAATTACAATACAAATTAAAATAGCTTTCCAACTACTGTTGGTATTAATATTTTTGAAAATAAATGCTGAAATATTAACTCCTTGACATCTATTTTGAGTTTAACTATTTTTATATTTATATTTGCAATATTTGACTTTGTAGAAATAAAAAGCTTTCCGAAACAATTACAAAGTAAGTAGCAATTTGTTATTTTTCATAGAGAATTCGTACATGTATTAATACTCTTTATAATTGACACACACATAACAAAGATTAATGATTAAGCAAATCCGAAATGTATTTAATCATTCTTGGCGCTTGGAAATAAACTTATTAAAAATAAACCGAGATGATTTCAGAAAAATCCAGTCTGAAAACTCTAGATGACTCCGGATGTAAACAAAACCAAAAGAAAAAAACCATCTCGACTTTTATTTTCAGTCTGCCGGTTCAAACAGTGAAAGTTTACACGTCTGGAACCTGGAAGTTCAAATCGATATTATTTAAATTCGTTTTGTCATGTCTCTTCTGTGCACGAAAGAATATTACATTCTGGTTTTTATTAAATCAAAATATTTAAATGATCTGTAGGGAATTTTAGGCATGAAATCTAATAATATCGAATTTTATGCTCATTTGGCGGCCTGTACGATTTCATTCTAAGAAAAACTTTCTAAAATTAAGTTGATGAATTCCTTGACAAATTATTTGTTTGAGCACGTTACGTAAAAAAAAAATGTTCAAGTTTATTCCGAAATTGTCAACGTAATACCGATAATGTCATTTCAATTTTTTTTTTAACTCTTTTGGTAAATTGGTAAAGTAATTAGCATAGCGTCGTCCAATAAAAAACCCCTCCAAATGGGCTTTACATTTATGAGGATGGGGACATATGCCTTCCTGCACTCCCAACTTGGTTAGTACTTAGGGCCGGTAAAATTAGTCTTTAACCTCAAAATAACAAAAAACAACAAAACATCTTTAAGTCACTATTAATGCAATAAAAATAATTGTTCTTTTAGTTTAAGATGAGATATACTATCCCACAATGTATTCGTTTATGATTAATCACATAACGTTGCTTTTGACTATTATCATTATCCTTGTAATTATGATACACACGTCCTAAGAATTGTATAATAATTTCAGCGTGTATGTTTAATTGTTAAAAATAATAAAATATAATTAATTTTAATTAAAATAAATATTATGTATATGTAAATTAAATATATATATATATATATATATATATATATATATATATATATATATATATATATATATATATATATATATATATATATATATATATATATATATATATATATATTTAAAAATTTTAACTTGATGATTATAGAAAATCCTTTAAAAATGTACTACGTAAGATCTGACTATTTCAAAATTTTGAGTCGCCAAATGTACAGTCCTAAGGATTCTGTAGAAAATACTATATAATTTTTACTATTGATGAAAATGAGCTCAGTTTTTGAGGAGTAATATTTACATGTTGGCGATTTACTCTTTTTTTTTGATTATTCCATAGTTTCATATATCTCATAGTTACCCGTTAAATGTACCACTAAAGCAGAACGCTCTATAGGGTGTAATTCCATAATATATCAGAAAATATTTCACCTAATAAGTCGTTTTAAAAAGAAGAATATATAAGTGAGCTTGATGGCTTAGCTTTATATATAATTGAAGATCTCGAGATTACTAGCCAAGCTCTAAGTTTAACATAAAAAAGATATTAAGTTAACTTTTATGGACTTATATGGTCAAATAATGGTGGGTTTAACAGTAAAAACAAGTGACTATTACTTTCGGTTTAGCCAAAATCAAAATAAACTTCGTTATTTCATCCGGAATATTATATATTTTTGAATTTTACGGAAAAAAACGTGTATTATATCCTATACTTTCCTTTAACACTTCTTTAAAAAAATGGCGGTCATGAATGTTAAAGAATGACAGAAAACAAATGGAGATTACACAAAATAATATCATTATTAGTGCTTATATTGGCCGTCTTCATGAATGCTATCCGAACATTATTACTTCTGGAAATCTATTTTTAGGATTATATAACTTTAACAAATTTATTGGAATCGTATACAATTTTAGACAGCTTCTATCTAGGGTTTCCAATACCTAAAATTAATAGTTTCTGAGATATCAATAATTAAATTTTTTCATGCATCCTATCTTTTATCTAGTCTATTCAAATAATAGGTTAAGTATGTGCTTTAATCTAAGGTGGCTATGCTTATTGAAGGGCGAGTTATATATTATATAAATATTTTAGGACTAATTTTTTCCGTAAAATTCAAAAATGATACAGGGTGTTCCATAAGAAATAAAAAAATTCATTTCGTTTCCACGGTGTAAGTTTTTAAAGTTTCACTGTTTCAAATGGTTCTTTTTTTGTGAAAAGTTTCTACCCATATATGACCTAAGATTTTAGAGTTCCAATGCAACAAGGTTTTTTTTTATCAGGCGTCCTTGCCCCCCGGTTATTGTTTGGCACTCGGAATCTATGGTATCAACAGGATGGAGCACCTCCTCACTATGAAATTAATATTCGTAGATATTTGGATGCGATTTTTCCTAATCGATGGATAGGCAGAAGAGGTGCTGCAACCTAGAGTATTTATTAATAGTTTTTTTGTCTTTTTTTGATTTTAAATTTCAAATGACAATAATTCCAAAACAGTTGAATTTAGGCATATGGTATGTTAGACAAATAATATCTAGAATTTTTAGTAAGACTCAAAAAAAAAATATACAGGCCTTTCCATTTAAAAAAAAATCAAGATGGTAATTTCTTCGAAATGACAGTTCAAAACATTTTATTGTCAACGTCAGCATGTGCTCCGTATAACACCCTATAACTCTTGAGTAATTTTTTTTTTTGATACACTGATTAATAAATGCTGTGGAATCATTGTTCCACACATATGGGGTACCCTGTATATATATATATATATATATATATATATATATATATATATATATATATATATATATATATATATATATATATATATACATATATATACATATATACACATATATACCAGGTGTACAAGTATGAAATGCGGATTTCAGACAACAGATGGTGCACCAATGCAGTTTGTGCTATAAAAATTTGACACTGCGCCATTTTGTTGTGTCATCAACAAGTGTCAGACGCGCATGAGTGATAAATTGGAAAAGTGTGTGCATAGTGTTGTGTTGCTGTGTTCAATATATCGAAATTTATACCGAACAAAGAGCATTCGCGGACAGCATTAAGTTTTTGTTTTCATTTGAAGAAAACTGCTGTTGAATCATACCGATTACTTCACTTATGGTGAACGTGCTCCATCGCAAGATACGTGTGAACGATGGTTTCGGCGTTTCAAAAGTGGTGACTTTGATGTTGCAGACAAGGAACGTGGAAAATCGCCAAAAAATTGGGAAGAGGTAGAATTGCAAGCATTGTTGGACGAAGATGATTCGCAAACACAAAAACAACTCACCGAGCAATTGAGCGTTAGTCAACAAGCTGTTTCCCATCGGCTACGCAAGACCGAATCGCTTTGGCACAAAGACGTTGCTCTGTATTTGGTGGGACCAGAAGGGAATGGTCTATTATGAGCTGTTAAAACCTGGGGAAACGGTTAATACTAAACGTTACCAACAACAATTGACCGATTTGAACCGTTCGCTGCTTGAAAAAAGGCCAGAATACCGAAAGAGGCAACACAAAGTCATTTTTCTTCATGACAGTGCTCCATCACATACGGCAAAACCAGTTCGCGACACGTTGGAAGCACTCAGCTGGGAAGTTCTACCCCTTGCGGTTTACTCACCAGACTTGGCTCCTTCCGATTACCACTTGTTTGCATCGATGGGTCACGCACTTGCTGAGCAGCGCTTTGGTTCGTACGAAGATGTGAAAAAATGGGTCGACGAATGGTTCGCAGCAAAAGGGGAAGATTTTTACTGGCGTGGTATTCACAAATTGCCCGAAAGATGGGAAAAATGTATAACAAGCGATGGAGCATACTTTGAATAAAGAACTTTTTATCATTCTTCCGAATTTAACATGTTTGTTTAGAAAAAAAATCCGCATTTCATACTTGTACACCTGGTATATATATATATATATATATATATATATATATATATATATATATATATATATATATTTCTTTAAAGGTTCGTTGCCCTTCGTAATGATTTATAATTTTCCATTACTAACCACACACAGCTCTGTTCAAATATAGCCTCATACGTTGTTGCTCTTTAATAATGGGTTAGATAAACATTTTAAGGCTGATAGTAAATTATAGTGTGTAGAGTGTGGATAGATAAACGTAGATCCTGTTTTATTTACCTTGTCACTTTAATTATAGGCCAACATTGTGTACGTAATTAGTTTGTACTAAAACGCTTTGACGGTAAATTCTAAATTAGTTTTAAATACCCCAATTGAAAAACCTAATTAAAATTGAGTAATAGATAATCGATATCCAGCACTTTAAAGCCCTAGAGTTTCTAAAATATATTGAAGAGTTTAAAGATATTCAAAAAAGTTTTTTAATAGAACATTTATCTAATTCATATCATCACAATTTTGTATATTAAATTTTTGTTATGTAGCCAAAGCGGCTTTAATAACTTTTTTTGTGATTATGTACGTCCAAGACAATTTTGCCGAAGTCAGCTTGTAGCAGGGTATTCTGGCGGAGTGATTATTTAACGGAGGAATAATTTAATTGAGGGTAGTTTTCTGAAAATATTTAAAGTAAAATTAAAATTATCTTATTTTATAAAGTCTAATTTTATGTAAAATTACAATACATAGTACTTAAAATTAGCACAAGGTGACGTTAAACCAAAATATCGATATAAATCAACCTGGATAATTACCAGGAATCAATAGTAACAATAATATTGCAAAAATTGCACTTAAGACAAGTTTGTCAGGAAGGCACAAGCCTACTTTATTAAAGAGTAAGGGGCAATGATATTTAGCCTGCAGATATAAAGCATTCTATTATCTTTGAATTGTTGTGGCTGTTACTTGATGGAAATTCATAACGAATGTAATGAAAGACTGATTTTGTCAAATTTCCACTTTATTTAGTTTTACTGAAACGCGTTTCGCTATACTATAGCTTCTTCTGATACAAAATGATATTTGAATATTAGTGTTGTTACATTTATACAAATCCCCAAAGGTAGATAGGTAATAAAATTAATACTATATGCTAATGAATATTGCTGGAAAATCCATCCTGAATATTAATTGTATAAATTGAGTAAAGGTGAGTTACCATGGGCCAGACAGGTATATTTTTGTTCGTTTAAGATGATGTCTGAATTTTTAATTCTATTTATTTCTAAATTTTCTAATGGGTTTAATTTTACGCCTTTGTTTTGTATGTGTAGAATTTTAAATTTATCGTCAAAAAGATGATTTGATTCTGTTAAATGATTACTGTACGCTGAGTCAGTTTTGTTTTTTAAATAGCTTCTTTCATGTTCTGAAATCCGAGTTTTGAATGAACGACCTGTCTGACCTATGTAACTTTTACGACAAGAACCACAATTCAACTGATACACTCCAGATTTTTTTGATCTATTTTGTTTTCCCTTTGCGTTTTTAATGAATTTTCCTAACGAGTTGTTTGTTCTAAAAGCTATGTTGATATTATATTTGTTTAAGTGATTTTTAATTTTCTCTGACGTGTTACCAAAATAGGTTAAAACATTATATTTTTTACCTGTGTTTTCTTTCTTGGGGTATACTAAAGAAATAGCTTTATTTTTTAATTTTTTGTTTAGAATTGAGTCTATGGTATCAGGAGAATATCCGTTGTTAACAGCAATTTGTTTTATTAGATTTAATTCTTTATTAAAATCATCTACAGATAAGGGGACACTTACAAGTCTATGCAACATACTGTGGTAAGCTGCCAATTTGTGTTGTAGGGGGTAAGCTGATTTTATGTTTATTTTAGTATCTGTATGTGAGGGTTTGTGAAAAATAGAGAATTTGTGTTTGTTATAATGTCTGATTATCGTTAAGTCAAGAAAATTAATTTCATTGTCGACTTCCAGTTCCATAGTGAATTTAATATCTTTATGTATTGAGTTTATATAGTTAAAAACATTGTCAAGTTGAAGCTCTGTAGCATTAAAACAAAGCAAAGATGTCGTCCACATATCGGTACCAATACAAAAATGATCTGGTAAATTCTTGTCGATGTATTTGTTTTTCTAGGTTATCTATGAATATTTCTGCTAAAAGCGGGCTAAGTGGACTACCCATTACGAGACTCTCAGAACTATTATAAAACGTATTGTTAAAGCAAAAATAATTTTGATTGAGGCTCGTGTTTAATAAATTTAGTATGTCTTGTTGTATGACATCTTTGCTTGTTTTAATGGTACAGGGCGTCGTCTTGACAATGTTTCTAAATATATAAACTCAATACATAAAAATATTAAATTCACTATGGAACTAGAAGTCGACAATAACATTAATTTTCTTGACTTAACGATAACCAGACATTACAACAAACACAAATTCTCTATTTTTCACAAACTCTCACATACAGATACTACAATAAACATAAAATCAGCTCACCCTCTACAACACAAATTGGCAGCTTACCACAGTATGTTGCATAGACTTGTAAGTGTCCCCTTATCTGTAGATGATTTTAATAAAGAATTAAATCTAATAAAAAAAATTGCTGTTAACGACGGATATTCTCCTGACACCATAGACTCAATTCTAAACAGAAAATTAAAAAATAAAGCTATTTCTTTAGTATACCCAAAGAAAGAAAACACAGGTAAAAAATATAATGTTTTAACCTATTTTGGTAATACGTCAGAGAAAATTAAAAACCACTTAAACAAATATAATATCAACATAGCTTTTACAACAAACAACTCGTTAGGAAAATTCATTAAAAACGCAAAGGGAAAACAAAATAGATCAAAAAAATCTGGAGTGTATCAGTTGAATTGTGGTTCTTGTCATAAAAGTTACATAAGTCAGACTGGTCGCTCATTTGAAACTCGGATTTCAGAACATGAAAGAAGCTATTTAAAAAATAAAACTGACTCAGCGTACAGTAATCATTTAACAGAATCAAATCATCTTTTTGACGATAAATTTAAAATTCTACACATACAAAACAAAGGCGTAAAATTAAACCTATTAGAAAATTTAGAAATAAATAGAATTAAAAATTCAGACATCATCTTAAACGAACAAAAAGATACCTGTCTGGCCCATGGTAACTCACCTTTACTCAATTTATACAATTAATATTCAGAATGGATTTCCCAGCAATATTCATTAGCATATAGTATTCATTTTATTACCTATCTACCTTAGGGTATTTGTATAAATGTAACAACACTAATATTCAAAAATCATTTTGTATCAGAAAAAGCTATAGTATAGCGAAACGCGTCATACAATTTCAGTGAAACTAAATAAAGTGGAAATTTGACAAAATCAGTCTTTCATTACATTCTAATATCTATCAAATGACTGCTATGATATGGTAATAAGATTCAATTTGGAAGTGGGTCAGTTAAGTTTACTAAGTTCAAGAATATATGTTGCACACTTTCTGCATTTTACATGTACCTCATAGCAAGGATTCCGGTCACTAGAAGGATATTCTAAACTGGTTTTGATTGATAAGAAATATAACTGCTTGACTGCGATAGTGATGCTAAAGTTTTGATTAATGTGCTTTATAAAACCTAGAAGAAGAGATTTTGATATAAAGTTTTGAATGTTGAGTTTAAAAAGTAACCTTGGTTTAACAATTAAATTTTTTATTTTCAGAATGTTGTATAGAGCGATATCTTTAATTAAGTAATTACGTACCAATACAGTAATATCAGTAAACTAATTCTAACTAACTAAATAATTAATTAACTCCTACTTATCGGTAATACCTGAATTAACATGTTTGTAACTAGCCTAATTTTTAGTAATTAAATCTCAAAAAGAAAAGAGTCAAAGTCATTATCACACGTCTAATTTTGAGTTATTTGAATTTAAGCAGGCAATTTTATTGAGTTATATGTTATACCCATTAGCTAAGCACATCTATTTCGATAATATGATTCCACTAGTACGGGTCTGACAACCCCAAGGTACCTGAAGTCATGTCAGTCGTTGTCCAGTGTAAGTCCTTTAATGTTGTCCTTGTCGTAAATGTTCGAATCGCAATCTCAAGGTGTGAGAGACCGTACTGAGGAGATGTATGGCTCAGCCAGAATGAGTTACTAACGGTTCCTGTCAGACACCAGGCGACATCTGGCAGTAATACAAGCCTTACCATGATATCCAGGCTCTGTCATGGCGGACGTTTATTTCCTAGGATTCTCGTGGGAATCATATGCCCCCCCCCCGAAAAAAAAACAATAAAAACCACGGGTCCAAAAGACCCAGAATAGAATTGTTACGATCTAACCCTGAAATACCAGTTTTTGATCGCTACTTCAAGATAAATATGGAAGAAGGTTCATTCAAGAACATATCACCATTCATTCTTAACAGAGCTCTGCAATCACAGATAGGGACTTTGGAAATTAGCGGATGGATCCCTACTTATAAAAGTTTCAAATGAAAATCAATCTAGGAAAGCTTCAGAAATGGTTCAACTTATGGAGAAAGAAGTTAAAGTCACCCCACCCCGCACAAAACATTAAACACCATAAAGGGCATATAAACTTGTAAGGATCTTGCTAACTGTTCAGACAAGGAAGTTCTGGAGAATTTAAGAAGCCAGAGAGTCTCTGAAATCTTCAGAATCCCTTCAAGAAATTACAGCGACATTCCATATCACACATTCATCCTTTCTTTCAAATTGCATCAACTCCCACAAAGAATATATGCGGGTTGGTATTCCTTAAGAGTTAGGCAATACATCCAAAACCCCATGAGGTGTTTTCATTGCCAAAGGTTTGGCCACACAGCATCAAAATGTTCCTATGACCCATTATGCCCATCATGTGGTCATTCACCTAGATACAAGGGATGCCCAACATACAAGCGGGAGTTTGAGATTCAGAAGTTGAGAGCAACTGAAAAATTAAATTACTTTGAAGCCGAGAGAAAATATTTAAATCAAAATCCTTCTTTCACCATATCATACAGCACAGCAACCAAAAATATTAAACCAGCTCAAAACTCAGTATCTACACAATGCGACCTAACAATAACAGAGCCATTTGCAAACTTTACTACTTTTTACCACTCTCAAAACTTACCTAGACCTACCCTATCCATTCCCACAAATCCTGCTGACCTTACCCCAAATCTCCCCTCAAATCAAATCTCACCTATTCCCTCCTCTTCATAATTCAAATAAGAAAAGATCGGACAATGTATTGCTGAGAAGATTGGCCATAGGTCGTACTTACCACACTCACTCATATCTTTTAAAAAAAGAACCATTGCCGAAGTGTGATGTTTGCAGTTCCACTCTGACGGTCAAACATATCTTTGAAGCAGACCACTCCCTTCATCTGAGAATTAAATACAACTTTCTTTATTCAATTAAACAGAACATTGAGCAATTCACATCAATCAAAGAAAATATTTACAAATACCTAAAAGAACTAAAAATATCTATATAATTATTAAATACATCTAATGTGGGGCGCTAAATGACCTTAGCAGTCGATGCGCTCTGAACAATTATAACAACAACAATAAACCTCAAAGGATTATAATCCTCAATTGAATTAGTCGTTGTAATAAAGGAAGGTAAACTGTTCAAAACAATCAATGTTAATTTAATTGTTAACAATGATGACAAAAAAGATGGTTTGTTGTTATCATCATGCGATGGTAGCAAATTTAAAGTACATTTTTACAATGAACAAATGTAAACACGAATATTATGTAAATTAGTAGCAGTGAAATGAATTTTATTTTCCCCGAGTCAGACGAAACCTTAAAATACGTATTGTTTTCAGAATCTCTCTTGCTGATGATAAGAGATTCTAGGGCATAACTGTTTTGTCATAATAAAGTTTAAAATAACAACTTAACAAACGACACGATTTATCTGCCGCCTGTATCGATCACCACTAACTTTATGGAAACTGTCGCTTCTCTCGATTTTTTACAGATATCTTTTTCAAGTGCTGCCCACTGCCACAAACATTCAAATACTACGAGGGTCATTCAATAAGTAAAGAGACAAATAGCTCTAGCTCAAGAACGGTTTATTGGATTGCTACAAAATTTGACCTACTTTTCGACATAATCCCCCCAGCGTTAATACACTTGTCCCACCTTTTTGCTAGTTTCTTGATTCCTGTGGCAAAGAATTCTTTCGGTTGACGTCAAAGCCACTCTTGCTCTTTTTCCTTCAATTCTTCATTATTGGTGAGCCTCTTTCCATGTAGGACATCTTTGAAAGGTCCAAACAGGTAAAAAATCACACGGAGCCAGGTTTGGGCTGTATGCGGGATGAGGTAAGATCTCCAAACCCAGTTCTGGAGTCTCGATTCTTTATGAGCTTCTGTAAGCTGCCTGGAAATCCATCTGGCACACGTTTTTTGGTACTATAAATGGTTCTGAATAATATTGTGAACAGTTCCAACGCTTACCCCCACCTTCTGAGCTATCATTTCAACTTATCACGAATAAGTCCATCAATTCTCGACTCCAACGAGGGACCAAAAAATTCGACTGGACGTCCATTTCGCTGCTCATCACACACTCTTGTCCGGCCTCTTTTGAACCCTTATAAACGTTCACACGGCTCGTGCAACTTGCTCCATACTGTAATAACATTCTAGAATATATTTCCCTTGGCTTAAGACCTTCTGCTACTAACAACCTGATGGCAGAACGCTACTTTTCTAAAGTGCAGTCTTCCAATGGACTTGCCATAGCAAACCGAATATTTTGAGGTTATGTTTACATTACATGATCGAACAGCTGATTAAAACTCACGAGGTTGCCAATTTGCACTTCTAGAAGTATTCGTTGAATGGATTTAAGCTGAGACCAATTTTCTCTTTACTTATTGAATGACCCTCGTACTTAAGTTTAAAGCCATGTATAGAAAAATGGAATGAAAGTTTTCATGGTGAGAAATCGTAGTTCCAGGGATTAGATCGTGTCAATTTGTAGTATCTTCTCGACTTTTCGCCTACACTTGCTAGAGGCATCTTCAGGGATCTTTACTCTTCGATATTGTAACGCTAAATAAAAAGAAACACAAGTCAAATATTTATATCTGATCAGTGTTCGGCAAACCGTTACCCAGTGTAAAGATAATTTTCCATATCTCTCCAGTCTCTATGTTGATAAGGTATTTATAAATTTTGTTTGATTGCCCAAACTGTTGTTTATAAAAATTGAAGGCAGAAATAATTACTTTGTTTCTATATTGAGAGTATGATTTGTAGAATATTGATGTCCAGCTACAATTGATTATACAATATGTTTTTTTGTGCATCTTGCATGGTCCTTAATTTTAGTGCATACTGATCCTTCGGTTTCTTCTGCCTCCACCATACGACATGAATAGGGAATTGTAAAATATAAGGTAAAATTGCACTCTCTATTGGTGAAATTTTATTACTGTCTTGTATGTGAGCTCGATTTTTAAAGCGTTTAAATGAATGCTTAATATCGTCATTATCCATTAATTTTTACAGCACTGATCAGTTTATTTGTTTCTGATGATATAGAATGTTCATCACATATTGATGAAGCTCTACACGCTTGTGAGTTGATAATGATAGACGTTCCAAGAGGCCGTTACTTTACCTTTACACCGGTTCATCTAGGAAAGGAAGGGTACCGTGTAAATTAGTTTCCATTATTAATTTAATGTTTGAATGTTGTTGATTAAGGTGTTTCAAGAAGGCCTTCAGGTTTACCTCACCATTTGGCTAGATAACAAATGTATCGTCTACATATCTGTACCAAAATTTTGGTTTTAGAGGAGAGAGGTTAAGGTACCTTAACCTCTCCTTAACCTTTTCAATGAATTTCATGAAAATAGTCGCCACTGCAAGAAATAGTTGAGACCCCATGGCTGCATCCAAAGTATGTTCATAGGAAAATGAAATATGTAGACGACAGTTAAATCTACCAAAGATGAATCGAGGTTATTATAAGGAAATATGTCTGCAGTTATAAGAACTGAATCGTTATTTGAAACATTTGCATATAGTGATTTAATATCGAACCTGAACAGACTATCTCTAGGGCCCAACTTTATACTTATTAGCATTCCACTAAAATGTAATTTTTTAACAAATGAACTACGAATCCTGTAAAGGGATTTAGTAGACTTTCAAAATATTTCAATATTCTGTTACATTTGACAATTGGACGAGCTGGTAAATTAGCCTTATGAATTTTCGGAAGTTCATAAAATCGAGGAATCTTTAGTTTGAAGGATTTCATTTCTCCAGAAGTTAAACTAAAGTCGTGGAATAGGTGTGCAATTCATCACTCGATTTTAGGGGATCGATGTGAATCTTCCTGTGGGTGTTATTACGTAGTAGTCCGTTGATCTTCTCTACCTAGTTGTCTTTGAACATTACTACTGTTGCATTTCCTTGGTCAGTTGAAAACACCAGTATTGTATTGCTGTTGGTTTGTTAAGTCAAGTTTTTATTGTAAGGGAGCTTATGGCTGAACCAGCATGGATTCCTGATCGTGATGTCGCTAGTCCATTCGATTGCATCACCGTAAATCCATTTTTAGGTTTTTTCGATATAGAAGATAGAAAGAAATGGATACGTTAAGAGGAGGCCTATGTCCAGCGGAGGACCTGAAAGCGGGCTGTATGACGTTTTTATTCCAAAATATCAAATTTCTAAATTTTTCAGCTAGCATAAATGTCTTCAGTCTCACTGGTTTTGCCCTTACAAGACGTGCAATCACTTATATATAATGCAGCTTTAAGTCAACTTAAATAATCACTCTGACGCAGTTCCAGATGACTTAAAAGATCTAACCTCGTCCATCATATGGCCTAGGATCTCAATGAAATCGTTTCTCACTACGCTTTTAGTTTAAAACTTATTTTCATCTCAGACTACGCGCATGATGATTACAGTTTGATTATTGTGATCAACTAATGTTCTATGTTCTTTCACCAGATTCTCTCTTTATATATATAATTCTAATCGCTACAAACTTGATAAACTCTTGTAACCATATTCACCAATGATGTTCAAAGTTTAAATCAAATATAGTTACAATAGAATCTGTTCTAGTTGATCAGGTGTGTTTTTACCAAATAAGTGTTTATAGCAACCAAAGTTACAAAAAAATCTAGACCTAAGGCTTTAGAGTCGTCAAGGAAATAAGTAATCTTATTATTTTCAACATGATTTTGATGGTTTAATAATCTTCTTTTCAGCCTGCTCTCATCGACTCTTGGATGTAGGCCTCTTCCAAATCTTTACATCTTTCCCTGTCCAGAGTCGTTCTGTTCCAATTCTTTCCTGCGATATTTTGGATATCGTCTTTGAGGTCTTCCCTCACTACTCTTACTCTCCGTTGGGCGCCATACTGTAAGCTTGTAGGCTCATCTATCTTTGTTCTCTCTCTCTACATGGCCAGCCCATCTCCACTTTAGTTGAGCCGCTCTTTCCAGAGCATCTGTCATCCGTGTTCTTCTCCAGATTTCCTCATTGGGATTCTGTCTCTTAAACTCACTTCAGGCATAGCTCTCTTCGTTGCATGCTGCGCCACTCGAAGTCGTTCATCGACTTACGTGTTAACGACATCGTTTTAAGACCGTACATGAGAACTGACAATACACACGACCGGTACGTTTTCCTCTTGAAATTTACAGGGATATCTTGTGATTTGAAAATAAATCCGAATTTACCAAAAGCTGCCCAAGCAAGACCCACTTTTCGAGAAATTTCTTCTGTTTGGTTCTCCTTTCCTAGTGAAATTTTTTGTCCAAGTATATGTATTCGGATATACTCTGAGCTCTTTATCTTTGTTTTGTTCAGGTTTATTTCTAGTCCAACTCGTAACGATGTATAATGCCGTTCTTTCATAATAGTTTTTAATTCATTGGGTGTAGTACCGATTAGAACGATCATCCACAAATCGTAGATGATTAAATCGTGTTCCGTCTATGTTAATCCCCTTATTTTGCCAGTCTAAGGTCCTAAAAACTTCCTCCAGTGCCAATGTGAACAGTTTTGGCGAGTTCATATCTCCTTGACGTACTGCTCTTTTTGTCGCTAATTTTGGAGTCTTTATGTCTTTATTTACTAATATTAGGATGTACGCATTGTCATAGATATGTTTAATAAGAGTCAAGTATTTGATGTCTATCCTAGCGTTATCTAGTGCTCTTAAAACTGTCCACATTTCTATAGAATCAAAGACTTAATAATAAATTATTTAAATAACAAAACAACAACAACAAAAAAAGAATTTTCCAAGTCATGTACTGCAAGTTTCAATATTTTAGTTCGCTGATTATTGTATTCATCAAAATTAGACTCTAATTGTGGAATTAAATTAAATCTTAGTTAAACCGTCTTAGTGAATAAAGCTGTTGATGTTTTATGTTTTACTTTCTAAAATTAATTGATAGCGCTATTTTATCCAGAGAATTGTGTAGGAATTTTTATCGTTCCTTCGTCGTAAATAAAATCCAGTGCCAATTCCGCTTAATTCTTTATTAAACGAAAATTCACGCTTTCTCTCTTATTGTTATGCATAAGTAGACAATTTAATTTGAACTTGTTGAGCATCGCTGGAAGTTGATTGCGTGTCGAAATTTCGGAAGCAGACTTTCTGACGCCAACCTCTGAATAGTTCATTTTCCTTTGTTTTCCTGCCTACACATGATTTTTCATTGTTCGATTTTTATGGTCTTTAAACAAATAGGTAGATATCGATCTGTAGAAAATAAACTGGTCAACAATCGAATTCATTCGCCCAAAAATTTAATCAGTTATTGTTTCTATTGACTCAGCAGCTGCAGGGAAATCCCTGAATTACTACAAAGGGGGCTCGTATGCACAAGTGGTAATTCACATGGGTCGTAAGTCGCTGTTGATTATACTCAGTAGGAAACATAGTCTCGAATAGTTTATTTCCAAAGAAATGAAGCACTTCACACTAAAAGAGTTCTTGACGAGGGCAGTATGAAGAGTAACCAGCTGAACTGCACCACTCTGAAAGAAATGAATTAGGCTGCATTTATTGAAATCTATACAAATATTTATAGAATAGACTCAGTAACTATTCGCGGGTGTTCCAAAAATTGAAGATTTCTTGCTCTCCAGGTAGTCGAATAACTTTCTTCCGAATAGTATAGAAAGGTAAATATGTTTGGAAGTAGAGCCCCAAACACGGAAGCAGTATGCTATCGACAGTGGATTTTGAGATTCGTATGGCTAAAAACTATTGTAGAGGACACAACTTTCTAGTACGAAATAATATTCCGATCATTTGAGGAATTTTCTTGGATATACATGCTATATGATATTGCTTAAGCCTTATTATGTTTTTATACATTATATAATGTAATATTATATTATAATACATTACATTACGTTACATTACGCTACGTTACGTTACGATATTTTATATTATATTATTTTATATTATGTTATATTATATTATATTATGTAATATTATATTTTATTATATTATATTATATTATAATTATATTATATTATATATATATTATATTATATTATATTATATTATATTATATTATATTGTATTGTATTGTATTGTATTGTATTTATTATATTATATTATATTATATTATATTATATTATATTATATTATATTATATTATATTATATTATATTATATTATATTATATTATATTATATTATATTATATATATATTATATTATATTATATTATATTATATTATATTATATTATATTATATTATATTATATTATATTATATTATATTATATTATATATTATATTATATTATATTATATTATATTATATTATATTATATTATATTATATTATATTATATTATATTATATTATATTATATTATATTATATTATATTATATTATATTATATTATATTATATTATATTATATTATATTATATATTATATTATATTATATTATATTATATTATATTATATTATATTATATTATATTATATTATATTATATTATATTATATTATATTATATTATATTATATTATATTATATTATATTATATTATATTATTATTATATTATATTATATTATATTATATTATATTATATTATATTATATTATATTATATTATATTATATTATATTATATTATATTATATTATATTATATTATATTATATTATATTATATTATATTATATTTATATTATATTATATTGTATTGTATTGTATTGTATTGTATTGTATTGTATTGTATTGTATTGTATTGTATTGTATTGTATTGTATTGTATTGTATTGTATTGTATTGTATTGTATTGTATTGTATTATGTTATATTATGTTATGTTATGTTATATTATCTTATATTATATTACGATATATTATATTATTATAGTTTTAAGGGAAGAGCAAAACACAAATAGAAAAATGAATAGGAAAATTAAATTAAACCCCAACACCTAACCTAAATTATTTACTTCGATAAATCCAACCGAAGGATGATTTTAATTAAAGTTAAACTTTACAACCAATCCATCCATTGACAAACCAGTGTGAAATATTTAGGGTTCTATTTTGATCGAGCATTGAATTGGAAAAAGAACACTGAGAATATTATTCAAAAAGCAATAAATTAAATGCAAATGATTTATTCTTTGAATAAGAAACGTAGCAGATCAGCACGAGTGTAGAAGTATTGTTTTATAAGACAGATATGAGATCAGTTTTTAACTTCTGCTACCCTTACAAGATGCATGTATGCATAAGCAATACAGATGTTTAAAAAATTCGGATCAACCAAAATAGGGTCCCATCGATTATACTGAATGTATGCAGGTTTACCATGAAGAGGGTCATACACAAAAACTTGAATATAGAATTTTAAAACATTATTATTAAGAAATATCTCAGAACAGCTAATATATTTACCAACAATTTAAACACAGTATCTCAAGCTAACAGAAAATATCTTTTGCCTAAAGACTTGCTTAACAGAAACCTTATTTAATAAGACTTAGCAGTAATTAAAACCTACTTTTCCATCCTTCGACTGATCAATAAAAGCTCTGCTTTCAACTAAAGCCAAAAAACAAAGAGAATTTGCGAACAGAGGCTCAATTATATAATAATTAGTGTATTTCATCGATGGACCAATTTGGTTATGCGATTAAAAGTTATTGTGCGGTATATAGCTTTTTAGTACGAATTTATATTCCAAACTTTTGAGTCGTTCTCTTGGCTATACCTATAACATGCCAACGCTAAGACATATTTGTTCCTGAGTTAACTCATAGCAAGTTTAGCAGAGAACGCCGCATTTCAGGTATTGCTGGAAGAAAAAATAAACACAAGTAAAACAAAAAGAAGAGTGCGACAAGGAGACTTAATATCACCTAAGCTGTTTACATTGACTTTGGAGGAAATGTTCAAACATAGGAGGAAAATAGGGGAATATCCATAGACGGAGAATAGCTACACCATCTGCGTTTTACAGATTATATCATATTGATCAGCAAAACCACCGAAGAGCGGCAACAAGTGCTGAACGAACTGAACGATAACTCAAAACAAATTGGTATGAAGATCAACATTGCCAAAACCAAATATTTGACCAACGTTACAGGAAATAATAACCTAAACCCCAATTTGAGACTCGAGCAACAAACAATAGAAAAAGTCACATCGTATGTATATTTAGGACAGCAAATTGAAATTGGCAAGAATAATTTAAAAGAAGATTGGAAAAGAAGGATTTCGCTAGCTTGGTTTAGTTCCCTCAAGTTGCAAAAAGTATTTAACTCACATCTACCTAACACCATCAAGGCTAAAGTGTTCAATCAGCAAATACTGCCAGTTCTGACATATGGTACAGAAACGTGGGCCATGAATAACTGCATAAAAGAAAGATTGCAGATTGCACAAAGGGCCGTGGATAGGCAAATGTTGGGATTAAAACTAAGGGATCGCATAAGAAATGAAGAGATAAGAACAAGATCCAATGTAATGTAATCGAGCGGGTTTGCAGATTAAGATGGAACTGGGCAGGTCATGTGGCCCGCGTGACAGACAATCGATGGAACAAGAGGCTTGTAGAATTGAGACCGCGAAGACAGAAAGGACCTGTCGGAAGATTATAAACTCGATGGACAGATGATATTAAGCATTTGGTAGGTAATGATTGGATGAGACAAGCTCAAGACAGACAACATTGGAAAGCCTGGGGGAGGCCTACATCCGGCAATGGATGAACGGTTGATGATGATGATGATGAAGTTTAACAGCAATGCTAGTTTGATAGACAGTCCCTTTGCTGCCTGGATTTTTATACCAATAAATTCTACTTGGTTACTGTTACGTCAAGGTAAAGTTTTTTTCAGGTTTTTGTTAAATGGTAAATATTTCCGCCAGCTGCAGATATTTACATGTTAAGTTGGTGTTCGACCTACCAAGGCAACTGAAGAAACAAATGTGCAGTCATCAGCGCAGCTATTGATTTAAAGTCGTTTAGTTTGTGCAATATAGTGCATAAAAGGTATTCGAAGTTTTCCTATTTCTCCGTAATTTTACCAGTTATTGAACTGTGCATTACAAATTTGAGAAAAAGAAAAAAAAAGTTATTCACACATTACTTTTTATGCTATATATATATATATATATATATATATATATATATATATATATATATATATATATATATATATATATATATATATATATATATATATATATATATATATATATATATATACATATATATATATATATATATATATATATATATATATATATATATATATATATATATATATATATATATATATATATATGTGTGTATATGTATATATATATATATATATATATATATATATATATATATATATATATATATATATATATGTATATATATTGAGCTCATTCTCTAGTTAGATTGAAAATAATGAAAAAGATAAAATAATTTTAAGAATCTCCACCTCCAAAAACCCTGAAAGGGGCGTATAACACGATATATTCCAAGCCACTTTTTAAGGGGTTTCGTTTGAGTATATATATTTGAAGCAATATTCCATCGATGATTGTTCGAATTTGAACTTTATACAGAGTTAAAAGATGTTGTAATACTAGAGCTTAGAGAATACTATGATTTGTTAAAAAAGTCTCTAACTTAAGGAATATATTATATTTTTAAACGATTATAAAAATTTACCATATTTCAGGATAAATGAGTTCGTTTATTGACCAGTCTACTTTTATATTTGTTATGTGCAACATAAGTAAGGTGTAGATTTTTAAACGAAGCTATTAACCACGAAGCTATTAATCATTACACACACATACGAAAGTAATAGTAAAAACGTTGGTTGAGAACCGTTCGATAAGTATTACCCTGTATGAGTCTCTTGAGTTGTAGAACTATCCAAAATATGCTGTAACTACTTCATCATCATTTATAATTTTAATTAATTAATAATAAACTGTATTTTATTTCATAAAAACAAGACGTTATGAGTAAACAAACAAAAAAAAAATTGAAAATGAAGCTAAAGCAACGCCAGAAAAATTAAAATAAATATTGAGAATAATTAAAATATTGTAAATAATATATAGCTGGCAAAAGAAGTTTACATTAAAATAAATAATGTAGAAAAGAAAAATTTTATTTTATTTATCTTATTTATAACTTGAATGTTCAGAGGATTCAAGAGATGTAGAATATATGCTTAAGTCTTGTTTTTAGTATCCATCATATATAAGGAAGGTCATATAACATCAAGGAGCCGGATTCGCTTATTATGTTTGGGAGAAGTGTACTTCATACTTTATGTTTTAGTTATGAACGAATTAAGTATATATATCCGCTACATCAAACCTTTAGAACTTCTAGTTCATAGAGTAAATATTGGAGGAAAAGTACTTTTAAGCGGCTCCATGTATTACGAGGGGTTATTCAAATGATCATTTACATATTATATTGCTTCACTTATAAATAGGAATAATACATTCGATTTTACAAAATTTAACTAAAACAACGTTTACTTGCCAGTTAAGTTTATTTTTTAGCATTGGTATCATTACATTTTCTTTTTGTATTTTACAATTTTTTTTACGGATGTTCTTTATTATTATTATTCAACACTACAATCATGTAAGCATATTTTGTACTTCTCTTCGTCCCTTTCCTCTTTCTATCTGTTTCTTTTTTTTATGGGTCTAGCACACGTGCTACAGGGAAGTCCCTAAAGCGCTACAGGAGCGACACGTGTGCGAAGAAAGCGATTCACGTTGTTCTTGAATCGCTGTAAATTGTACTCGGTGGGAAACACAGTCCTGGGCAAATTATTTCAAAGGGATGATGTTCTCCATATAAAAGACTGCTTGAAAAGCGTTGTACGAATAGTAACAAGCTGAACCTCATACGGATGTGAAGTATTAGCGCGACGTGTACTTTTAACATGCACCGCTTTGGAAGGAATTAAGCGGGCCACATCCTTCGAACACTTTCCCTGAAAATACTTGTAGAATAGGCTCAAGTCGCCAACGGTTCTTCGATGTTCCAGCGAATTAAGACCGCCGGTCAGTTCCGGGTCTCCAATCAGACGAACAACTCTTCTCTGAATAGAATCCAACAAATGCAGTGTATGTTGGTGAGCAGAGCTCCAAACATGAGAGCAGTATTCCATAGTTGGTCGAATTTGAGCTTTGTAAAGAATTAACAGTTGTTGTGGAGTGTAAAGCTTTCTGGTTCGAAATAATATTCCCAACTTTTAAGAAGCTCACCTTGATATGCCCGCAACATGTTCATACCAGAACATATTTGCTCCCAAATTAACGCCCAACAAACTGTGTAACGATGTTAGGGGAATGGAGTGCCCCGACATAACTATGTGCGGTTCAGCAACGTTAACTTTTTAGAAAAAAAACTGCCGCCTGGGTTACTGTCACCCCAAGATAGAATTTCTTCCAGGTCTTTGTTAAGTTGAATGACTTCCTGCTGTCTGCGTCTGAGTAGCCGATGTCCGAGCGTTCAAAGCGAATGAAGAGATAAGTATGATGTCATCTGCAAAGCTGTAGATTGGGTTCTCGGTCTTTTCCAGCAAATCGTTAATATAAATGAGAAAGATAGTAGGAGACAATATGGAGCCTTGGGATACACCGGCGTTGATAGTGAAGGCGTTAGAAAGAAATCCGTCGACTACCACTCATAAAGAATGCTCTCTGAGGAAACATGAGGGCCATAAACAGAACTCTTCAGACACACCATAAGAACGTAGCTTAGCCAAGAGCTCCAAACATGATAGCAGTATTCCATAGTTGGTCGAATTTGAGCTTTGTAAAGAATTAACAGTTGTTGTGGAGTGTAAAGCTTTCTGGTTCGAAATAATATTCCCAACTTTTAAGAAGCTCACCTTGATATGCCTGCAACATGTTCATACCAGGACATATTTGCTCCCAAATTAACGCCCAACAAACTGAGTAACGATGTTAGGGGAATGGAGTGCCCCGACATAACTATCTCGGGTTCAGCAACGTTAACTTTTTTAGAAAAAACTGCCGCCTGGGTTACTGTCATCCCAAGATAGAATTTCTTCCAGGTCTTTGTTAAGTTGAATGACTTCCTGCTGTCTGCGTCTGAGTAGCCGATGTCCGAGCGTTCCAAGTGAATGAAGAGATAAGTGTACTGTCATCTGCAAAGCTGTAGATTGGGTTCTCGGTCTTTTCCAGCAAATCGTTAATATAAATGAGAAAGAGAGTAGGAGACAATATGGAGCCTTGGGATACACCGGCGTTGATAGTGAAGGCGTTAGAAAGAAATCCATCGACTATCACTCATAAAGAATGCTCTCTGAGGAAACATGAGGGCCACAAACAGAACTCTTCAGACACACCATAAGAACGTAGCTTAGCCAACAGCCCATCTTGCCAAACACGGTCGAATACCTTGGATATGTCAAGAGAAATCGCTTGAGATTCTCCAAAGTGTTCAATTGCGTTGTTCAGTTGCGTTTATTGGCTATTTTGTTGTTATTATTTATTTTAATTAAGGAGCAAGATTTAGCATAGTTTTTGTGGTCAGAAAACATAGTGTATTCAACCTTTTTTGAGTTAAACAATGAAAAATACCTGAACTAATACTCTATTACCAACAAAAAAATAGATCTCTGAAATACACATCCAGACTCTGTTTGTCAAGTGGAACCTTCATAATTACTGGAGTCAATGAACGATTTCACTTCGGAAAATTCGAAAACTCAACCGATTTTTTTTTAAATGTACGACTCAAAGATTTATACCCACAAAAATTTAAAAAAATATATTAATTAATTAATTAATAATTTTTATATTTTAAACCGAGAATGAAAAATGCATGGTAGAAAAAATTAAAAATTTATGGAGCTAGTACGGTTGTAAAATTCGTATTCTATATAATAATCCGTGTCTTAAAAAATCAAATGATGAATTAAAAGATTTCTTAAATTATGAACTCGCGCCTTACCCTTTAGCTTTATTTGATGAGGGC
Organism: Pachyrhynchus sulphureomaculatus; assembly: GCA_019049505.1. Taxonomy (NCBI): domain Eukaryota; kingdom Metazoa; phylum Arthropoda; class Insecta; order Coleoptera; family Curculionidae; genus Pachyrhynchus; species Pachyrhynchus sulphureomaculatus. Next base: position 56,571,326 of record CM032453.1, read on the forward strand.
GAAATGCGTACGAGGAAAAAATCTGCACTTTACGACATTTTTACTAAATCTAATGTTGATGTCAATGATGTCAATAAATTCGTTTACGTTATTAATGGAGAAATGCTAATTTATACAGTTAAATGGCAGCTGCAGGAAACATTTACTTCTATATGTACTAACTATGTCAAATATTGAAAAAACTAGCCTTGTCCGCGGTTCCGCTCGCGTGGATTTGATTCACTCTTATCGTGACTGCGTATTACTTATATTACCTAACGTAATAAAATATATCCTATAACCTGGCCAGAGAACACATGTATTTTCTAAAAAAACACGTAAATCGGATAAGTGGTCCTCGAGTGATAAGCGCACTAACGGACAGACAGACAGAGAAGTTGCATTTTATATATATTACAGATTATAGATTATTATTTTTTTTTATGTAGCCTGGAAAGAGAACCTACGTATGAATAAAAAAAAAACACGTAAATCGGATAAGTGGTTTTCGAGTGATAGGGGCACTAACGAACAGACGGACAGACAGAGACATGTTGCATTTTATATATATTATATTCTTTGCTACATGATATTGTTCCATATTTAATGGTTTAGGCAATGTATTACAAGAGAATGCGCTAGCGGCAAACTTTTTTCCACCTTGATCCACTATTATTGTCACTGCTTATTCCTTATGTTACTTAACGTAATAAAATATATCCTATACCCTGGCCAGGGAACATATGTATGTTTTTAAAAAAAGCACATAAATCGGATAAGTGGTTCTCGAGTGATAAACGCACTAACAGACAGACAGAGAGACGTTGCATTTTATATATATTATGGAAGATTATAGATAACCTAACCAGAGAACAAATGTATGAATTAAGAAAAAAAACATGAAGATCGGATTAGTGGTTCTCAAGTCATAAGCGCACTAACGGACAGACAGACAGTCAGAGAGATGCATTTTATATATATTATATTCTTTGCTATATGATATTGTCCCTTATTTAATGGTTTAGGCAGTGTATTGCAAGAGAATGCGCTAGCGGCAAACTTTTTTCCGACTTGATTCACTATTATCGTCACTGCTTATTCCTTATGTTATCTATCGTAATAAAATATATCCTATAACCTGGTCATATATATATATATATATATATATATATATATATATATATATATATATTTATATATATATATATATATATATATATTATATATATATGATATATATATATATATATATATATATATATATATATGTATATATATATATATATATATATATATATATATATATATATATATATATATTATAGAGAACTATGGCACAAATGTTTTTGTAGTTTTTGACGGTTACAAGTACTAAAGTAGCCGAAAGAAATAGGCGTATGGAAAAGCAATCTGTTGACTATATTATTGATTCCAATATGGCCGTTCAAAAGGTCCAAGAGAAATTCCAATCAAATTATAAAAATAAAAGCCGTTTTATTAGCATACTTAAGGAAAAACTGGAAGAAAATAATATTTTATGTTACCAAACAGATAATGATGCAGATACGTTGATCGCACAGACTACAATCGATTTGCCTTTTCCTAATGTAGCTATAATAACAAAAGATGTGTGAAATTTTAGTGATCCTAACTGCACTGAAAAAAATAGAATATTATATTTTGTCAAATCACCAAAAGGTAAGATTTTACAAAAAGTATATTCAACTTCGAACTTCACTGATCGTTACAGCAGTTTAACTAACTAAAGAACAAATGTTATCAGTCCACTTAATGATTGGCTGCAATACTACGGCTTCGTTTTACAGTCGAAGAAAAAATAAGTTTTTAAAAACGTTAGAGAATACACCAGATTTACACAAACATTTTTTTGGAAGAGAACCAGGAAAAAAAATTATGATGCAGGTATTAAGTGCATACTTGCAATTTATCGGCCTCCCAGAAAATGTGCAGATCTTAATGAGCACAGATTTGAAGTTTTCACTAAAGCGATTTCTAAATTTAGTTGTATCCAATTGCAGTCTTTACCGCTAACAGCCGACGCTGCACAATAAAATTTAAAAAGCAAATTTAAATATGGGAAGGAAACAATACAGTTCGACTTGAAAACTAGGACATTTGGTTTCTATAACGATGACGCAACCACCAGCGCCAGAAAATTTATTAAAAATAATTTTTTGTACATGCAAGACTCAATGTGGGACAGCATGTGGTTGCAGGAAAAGCGGGTTATTCTGCACCAGCGCTTGTATAAGTTGCACTGGAGAGAATTGTCTCAATAGGAGACCTGAACCAAGGGAAGGAAATGCAGTCAAAGAAACTTTATGTAATGAAGAAAACTAATTGATTCACTTTTTTTTAAATATATAATTAATTGAATATTTATAATAAATTTAAATTATTAATTAAAACATTTTAGTATTTATTTATTTATATTTTTGTCCTTCGAATAATATTATACTTAATTAATGTATTAATTAGTAATATAATATGGTTTCAAAAGTAATAACATTTGATATTTATAACTATTTTTTAAAATTTAGATTATTTTTATTTTGAAAGGTTAATGACAAATTTATGATCAGCGACCTCGGAAACCTCCGCAGGTACTATTTCCGACATTGAAACTTATTAATTTGAATAATTGGACATTTTTGTACATTTTGGTAGGTCATATTGGATTGACCATTTTGTATTTTGAAACTTTAATGACAAATGTCCGATCAGCGACCTCGAAAATCCCCGTAGGTACTATTCTCGGCATTAAAATAATTACATTTTTCGAATTTATTTAATTTTATAATTTTCAACGTTTTTTGTATTTCGGGCTAATCATGAATACTACAAAAAAGATCACACAACCAAAATATATAATCTTTGTAGTACTCCTCAAGACGCTCATAAAAAAAAAAAAGAGTTTAAAATCGGTTCAGTTTTAGAGTTTTCCGTAGTTTAGCCCTAGAATGTCATGTCATTGACTCAACTAAATACATAAGATATACAATTCATATATAACTACTGGTCAAGGTATTGGATTTTTGTTTAGTTAAATAATTTTAATTTTTTTAAATAATTTAAGGCACGAGTGGAAGAAGGTGTTATGTAACAACAATTAAATACCGAGGAATTTGAAGTAAAATAATTTTTGTTAAAAATTTTGGCTACGTAACTTCTTCTCATTCCCATATCTCCTCATAATATTAGAATCCTATTATTTTAGCGTTACCATATATGATAAATTGCCACATAACACCTTCATACATAAAATAAAACGATTTTTGAAAAAAATGTGACATAACACCTTCTTCCACTCGTATCTACAATTATATTTAGTATCAAGATTACAACATTTGAATAGTTCCCTGTTCCTTCTTTAGAAAGTTGAGGAAAAGGTCTTTGAGTCCTTATTTTCTTTATTATTAATTAATTATATTAGCTTCTAACGAAAAAAACATTACTATTAATATTGTGGAGATTATTTTTTACAGTACGCTTGTTTTACATCATGCTATCGGGTTTTATCGGAATAGTACATACTTTTGATAATTACGCTAGCAATTAATTTTGAAGAGGAATAGTATGTTTGATCCTTATTTGTCTCACTTGTTTTTTATATGACGCCTGGCCCAAAATCAGATTTCTCTGTAATTTTGGGTAGAAAACTCGCTATTGGGTAAGTTCCTGTTTGTTTTCGACTGTATCGTTTCCTTTTTGACTCACTCCAGAATTTTCAGTGAAGGAAACTGTTTCTTTTTTACAGAAAGCGGGACAACGTCATTTGCAGTATCGCGTCCGGTCAAATCACCTTTGGCTGTTATTGTAGAGTTGATAAGGTAACATTATTTAAAAAGCGTGAGATTTTTATAGATGGTGCAACGTTTTTTCCTCTAGTTTGCTCCGTTATTTTTTTTTTTGTAACGAGTTTTATCGCCACTTCAGCTGTTTTACCAATTTTTGACCTCTAGTGTTTTATCTACCCTTTATCTTATCTACCAGCTTTGTTACAAGTTTTAGTGTAGCGATTTTTTCCTAATTTTCCACTACCGTTTTTACAAACCTTTTCTTCACCTGCTTACATTCCGGTCCATTAGTACTCATTTCTCATATGTAAATATTTGGGGAAATAGTCTAGTATAGAAGGGACGTTTAGTTCCGATAAGCTGTTCTACCAACGCCGATAAGAGAAGTATATGAAGGTTTTCTATTTACCTAAAAACTTTTTAATTTATGTAAACAATAACATTCATTTACCTGTAATTAAATAATTGATTTCTATCTTGCCACGGATCACGTAATTTTTTTATATTAAGATTAAAATTAAGCTAACTATCAAAAAGAATTCATTTCTTGGGAAAGGTTTTAGAACGTTCACGTGAGGAACAGCTTTCATTAAGTAAACTTAAGCGGATGTGAAGTATTAGCGCGACGTGTACTTCTAACATGCACCGCTCTGGAAGGAATTAAGCGGGCTACATCCTTCGAACACTTTCCATGAAAATACTTATAGAATAGGCTCAAGTCGCCAACCGTTCTTCGATGTTCCAGCGAATCAAGGCCGCCGATCAGTTCCGGGTCTCCAGTCACACGAATAGCTCTTCTCTGAATAGAATCCAACAAATGCAGTGTATATTTGGGAGCGGACTCCCAAACATAGGAGCAGTATTCCATAGTTGGTCGAATTTAAGCTTTGTACAGAATTAACAGTTGTTGTGGAGTGTAAAGCTTTCTGGTTCGAAATAATATTCCTAACTTTTGAGAAGCTCTCCTTGCTATGTCTGCAACATGTTCATGCCAGGACATATTTGCTCCCAAATTAACGCCCAACAAATTGAGTGACGACGTTAGAGGAATGAAGTGCCCCGACATAACTATGTCGGGTTCAGCAACGTTAATTTTTTTAGAAAAAACTGCTACCTGTGTTTTTGTAGCGTTAAATTCCACTTGGTTACTGTCACCCCAAGATAGAATTTCTTCCAGGTCTTTGTTAAGTCGAATGACTCTCTGCTGTCTGGGGTTATTCGTCTGAGTAGCCGATGTCCGAGCGTTCAAAGTGAATGAAGAAATAAGCGTACTGTCATCTGCAAAGCTGTAGATTGGATTCTCGGTCTTTTCCAGCAGATCGTTAATGTAAATGAAAGAGAGTAGGAGACAGTATGGAGCTCTGGGGTACACCGGCGTTGATAGTGAAGGTGTTAGAAAGAAATCCGTCCTGCTACGTTGTTGCCACTTTTATTTTCTTCAAATAATGGTGTATCTGGAAATAAATCGATGTTTTATTTGATCAAAAATGTCTATAATTTGTTACCGAGGTTGATACGATACCAGTTCTGTTGACTGACAACGTTTATAGGACTAAGCGTTTCCTGTTTTTTATGCTAGGCAAACACAGTTATCACATATGAAATAGTTGGTGCATACTCAGTGTTTTATAGCTGGAATCCACTTTCTACAATATATGAACCGTTGTCTCGTAAAGACAATTTGCAGCAAAACGAAGTCTCCACAAAAAGACAGCCCCACGTTGGACGTCAAATATACTCCTGAGAACACAACGAGCCCTTACTGTGTTGGAACACTACACTGGAGATCTGATCAAGCGAGAGGTGAACATGCAATTACTAATCTTCTGTACTATCCTGATAAAACCATGTAGTATAGACAATAAATGCTACGATATCAACAAATACTACCTGAAATATTTGATTTTTAACAAATATCATAGGAACACTTAATTTTAATATTGTAATTTACCCATAACTCCTTTATAATTTAACTTACACATAATGATGGTTTTTGTAAAAAAATCGTCACATATGAAACGAAAAGAATAATACGACGAAATGTTTGATTTGACGGAATACCCCAGACAGAAATTTGGAAAATACGGTCAGAAAGTGATTAGTATTGTTTTAAAAATAAGCATTTTTAATTTATCAAAATACTTATTCACAATTTCATAACGTACGAAATCTGTTTTAAGCCAGTTTTTAAAACTGACATAATCCAGTCGTTGATGATGTTTTGAATTAAATTCTCCACTATAGTCACGGACTAATTTTAACAAAGGATCCCTAAACTTTTTTTGTTTTAGCAAATTAAATCTCTTTTATTCTGTTATACTTTCGGTTACGTGTCAAACGTTTGATAAGGGTCTCTTAATTTGATCGCGCTACTTTCATTGTGTGAAAACATTCTATTTTATAGAAATACTATGTACGAAGGTGATTCAATAAGTACCCGTTGAAGACACCATTTGTTTCAAAAACAATTTTTTTTATTTTTCACCATAGTCCCCTTTTAGGTATATACACTTTTCCCAACGTCCTTGCATTTTTTTAATCCCTCCAAAAAGTAGGAATTGTCCAACTCCCCAAAATACACTTCTGTCTGGGCGATAACCTCTTCATTTGAGCTGAATTTTTTCCTACGAGCCATTTCTTCATGTTTAGGATCAAGAGGAAATCGTAGGGAGCCAGATCGGGTGAATATGAGAGGTGCGGCAACAATTCAGGCAGTTTGGCGACAACTCCAGATGAAAGTGCTGGATCATTGTCGTGTTGAAACAGGGCTAACTCCCTTGTTCGCTAAATAAGGCCGAGCCATGTTTCCTTCAGTTCCTTGTCGAAGCAGTCCAATAACTCACTATATTATAGTGCAGTGTTCATTCTTCCTTTTTCTAAGAAGTTAATGAGTATGGTGTCCTTCAAATCCCAAAAAATCGTAGCCATAACTTTTCTGGCCAATGGGACCGTTCTCGTCTTCTTTGGAGAAGATTCACCGGAAGCAACCCATTATTTTGATTGTTGCTTGGTTTCGGATGTATATTGATGAATCCAGGTCCCATTAACGTTGACAACTCGACGCTTCGAATTTCGCTTAAATTGCTCCAAACACAGCTTCGAACTTGAAAGCCACGGTGAGCAATCGCAACACCCATTGGGCCTACAACTTTTTTATAACCAACTTATCACGTACAATATACCACATCTGATGGACGTCCCGAGTAAACCTCATCAAAAACGGATCTTCGACCACATTTATTCGTTGAACCAATATCTGACTGTTGTCATGGATGTCGAAGGGTCCCCATAAAGGGCATGCAATTGCGCTTTTATCTCCTCACACCTTTTTCCCATTCGAAAGCAAAGAGCGAATCACTGAAAGTTACTGCACTCTCAAATTTTTTCTGATGTCATCTATCAGATGATAGCACACGATACTAACACCAACTTGCCTTAGCAACGCCATCTGTCTTCAAACACGGATACTTATTGAACCACCCTCGTACTGTATGTACTAAGTAATTAAAAAATATTGTATGAATGAAACCGAAGGTGAGTTGAGATAATGTACTATCTCAATCAGTAACAGTAACCACTGTGAATTGAGTACCATGCTTCTGAGAAAACTATTCAATTATAATTATAAATATAAATAAATTCAACAATGACATAACTACATAGTTTTCTAATTTTTAGATTTTTTTTTTTTAAACCACATGGCTTTGGTGGCAGTTAATGGAAAGTAATTTTAAATAACCCTAGATACATACGAGGGTGTTTTTTTTTTAGTTATTTAGTTAGCCATAAAAATGACGTCATAAAAAATGCTCAGTTGTCAAATTACTGACGCTATTCTAAGTACTTTGACGACATTGACACTATTCTAAGTATTTTGACGACGCTATTCTAAATACATGACCTGACGTTGCAGCTTTTACGATTTTTTTCTTTCAAGAAATCAAGGAAAATAATTAGGAACATCGCACAGTTCGTCCCTACCCTGTCAAACTATTGAATGTGAAAAAACTAATTTAAAGTTAAAAAAAGATTAAACTGACTAAATCTTGATAACATCCTAAAAAGGTTTAAAAAATATGTAGGAAAAGTATTAAACTTTGCAATTTTGGCAATGAGCTAATTTTGTCTTCACTATTAAAGTGGTTTTTTTGCTCTCCTAAAAACTACCCATTTTCGTATTCGATAGTTTGACATGGTAGGGACGAGTTATACTTTTTCACTCAAAGTTATTTCTGAAGGAATTGCGCAGATGTGCGATACCACCTTATTTTCAAGTAAAATTTTGACCCGAATACTTTTGATGGGGATGAGACTCCATTCAGAATAACTTGCCAGCAAGAAGACCGGTTTAAGCAAAAGATGAGGAATGCGGCTGTGAAATCGAGGCTGAAGTAATTGAAACTACAGTTTTACTACAGATTTGGATGTTATGTTGGGATCTTCCCACGAAGCATAAGTCATTGCAGTGGACTCTCCACCTTGGGAGTGCTAAGAAATATTGCTTATTGAATATATAGGTCACAAAAGGATCCAGAATTAAAAGAGAGGTTTACGGAAGGACTATCCACAACCTGAAGCAGATCATTAGAGAATTTATGGAGAACCAAAACTTTGCTGTGGCAAGGTAAGTACAGGGTTCACGAGACTCACGTAGTTTACCAAGTACAATATCCACCTTATAACCTCGATTTAGGCCCCTACGACTTATTTGTGTTTAAACATCTAAAGAAAGACCGCAGGGTCCTAAAATTCTTCTGATGTAATAAATTGAAAGAGGCGTCGTTTTTTTAGGCGCAAGCAAAATATGTATATATTTTTTTTAGATATAATGATACAGCCCGAGGAAAGTTGGACTAAATGAAGACAGAAGTTATGTAGAAAAATATTTTGCAATATTTTCTTTATAGCTAGATAGTTAACTTAAGAAAATACCCTCGTGTTTAAGGGGACACGGGGAGTTGAACACCTAAATTTTAGCCTAATAAAAAGAGAATAAAATTAAAGTTAACAATTGTGAATCCTTTTTATAGGTTGGTATCTATTTTAAATAAACATTTACTTTCCTTTAGACATTAAACTTTTATTTTTTAATTAGAAATTATCAAGAAAGAGGTAAAATAGTATGTTCAGACATTTATGTTTAAGTTTGTGGTATAAGTGTCTTGCTGAAATTGGTCAATGATATGATCCTGTAGCTGTGGTTTCTTCCTCTATCAGAAGAAACTCGTCCACCCAAGGAGGCTCTAGCTCTATCATTGGAAAAAGAAAAGTTCACAACATAAACTTAAAATTTTGGCAAATTATCTGCTCTTATAATCACCAATAGCTTTAAAATAATAGAGCAATATTACCTAGCGTGCCTAACCTGAACTATCTACAATGAGTGTGCAAGATCAGAGAGAAACTATGTAGACCAAGTTGAAAACTAGCGTTTTGAGAAAATCCCAAGAATAAAGACAGACAATTTCATGTACTACCAAGCTACGAGTCTTGCGCTAGTCCTTATATCTGGGTTAAAAAAGAGGAAAAAGGAACAAGCGACGCATAATACTCGCTGAGGCAGGTACACAATGTTCAGCCTTCGCTTCAGAAAGTACAAAAATTTTAAGAAAAATCAGTCCCATTAAATGAGATGATATAACATCAATTTCTTCTGTTAAAGATTATTTGGTTTAATAAACAAAGTAGCTAATGGCAAAATGATTAGGTGACAACAAGATAAGAATCTTATTTCAACAACAGCAGTTTTAGTGTCAAAAGTTGATGGCCGCTTTTTTTAAATTCAGTCTTGACACTGTTGGAAAATAAAAATTCAGTTCAGTGATTAGCAACTATCCTTTATGCAACACTTAAATAATGACTAATAATATTTTCTTAGGGTTACGTAATTAATTTATTATCAAATAGTTATAAAAATTATATCATTCAGTAAATAATATACTTTTACATAAATAAAACAATGTGACTATGTTAGGTTCTTCGATTTTTGTTTATTTTCGTTGTTTTTATGTAATTGTTTTATGTCACTGTTTCAACAGACGGAGCTCACATCAATAGCTTAATTTAATATCAGCTTGTGGTCAATAAACCAAATACATTATTCATTAGGAGGCAATTAGCGTAATTTTTTTTTAAAGTTTCATACCTTTGCTATGTGTCGATCGATTTGAATAATTTTTGGGTATGTTGGGGTCAAATTAAGCTGCCTTTTTAAGCTTAACAACGTGACCATGTTTCATTTATTTCAAAAACTTGTAAATACATTACTGAACAACACGTTTTCCTGTTTTATTGTTTAGGATTGTCGCATAAATTTGTGGACATTTATCAATAAACGAACGCTACGCTCCCTCTTTCGTGAATCAAATAATTTTTAAAATACTTTAATAACTGTTATAATTGCATCACAATCAATTTATTTACTGCTTTATCATAGTCAAAATAGGGGTTTCTAATGATATAACTAAGAAACACTTGTGACTGCTTCAGATTTTTTGAGAGAAAAGTCTATCAATCAGCATCGTCTAAAATGTCTTGAAGGATTCAACATTATTAGCGATCACCAATATGGCTTTCGTAAACATAGATCAACAGGAGATCTTCTGACTTATGTAATACATGTTTGGAACAACGCAACTGAACACTTTAGAGAATATCAAGCGGTTGCTCTTGACATATCCAAGGCATTCGACCGTGTTTGGCAAGATGGACTGTTAGCTAAGTTACGCTCTTATGGTAGGTCTCAAAAGTTCTGTTTGTGGCTCTCATGTTTCCTCAGAGAGCGTTCTTTACGAGTGGCAGTCGACGGATTTCTTTCTAACACCTTCACTTTCAACGCCGGTGTACCCCAAAGCTCCATACTATCTCCTACTCTCTTTCTCATTTACATTAACGATCTGCGCTAGCGGGGCACTCCATTCCTCTAACATCGTCATTCAATTTGTTGGGCGTTAATTTGGGAGCAAATATGTCCTGGCATGAACATGTCGCAGGCACAAGAAGGAGAGCTTCTCAAAAGTTGGGAATATTATTTCGAACCAGAAAGCTTTACATTCCACAACAACTGTTAATTCTTTTCAAAGGCCAAATGCGACCAACTATGGAATACTGCTCCCATGTTTGAGGCTCCGCTCCCAAACATACATTACATTTGTAAGATTCTATTCAGAGAAGAGCTGTTCGTCTGACTGGAGACCCGGAACTGACCGGCGGCCTTGATTCTCTGGAGACCGAGTACAATTTACAGCAATTCAAGAATAACGTGAATCGCTTTTTCCGCACACTTGTTGCTCCTGTAGAGATTTAGGGACTTCCCTGCAGCACGTGTGCTAGACCCATAAAAAAAAGATACATTTAAAGAATAGCTACGTAAAACAAAATATTCAGTTTCAAAGAACTAACCATAACAACTTTGCTTTCCAGTCTAGTTATATATTAAATAAACGCAAGATCAAAAGCTTAGATGCCATGTTTCAGCGAAATTCCATCTCCTAAGATATAAATAAAAGGTCCACAAAAGATTTTTTTGTCAAATTATTAAAACAAAATCTTATATATATATATATATATATATATATATATATATATATATATATATATATACATATATATATATATATATATATATATATATATATATATATATATATATATATATATCTCCCAAAATATAAATAATAGGTCCACAAAAGAAATTTTTTTGGCAAATTATCAAAACAAAATCTTTTATATATATTTTAGCTTATAAAATTATTTTTATTGTATTATATTTTTGATTAATTTAATTATTATGCATGATACTGCTGACTAGCTTTTTTCCCGTGTAGAACACGAAGTCGTGTTAGTTACGTCTTTAAAACGTTATTAAATTCAGTGTCACATTGGCTTTTATAAAATTCCGAAAAAAAAAAAATAGAGAAGATAAACTGGTTAAAGAAAAGAGGACGGGAAGTAACAAGTAGTTGTCTTCTTCAAAAAATTAACCACATACACATACATTTATACTATGTGCACCATTCTAAAATTACATTTTTCCTCAAGGTCCTGCCAAACTAGTAGTATACAAAACGGGAACGGCGGGCGCGGGACGTCTATGGTGGAATAAAAACAATAAATAATTATAAGAAATAATTTTTGGTAACGTCTCCTCTGAAAATATTATGTTAAATATATTAATAATAAAACGATGGTAGATAAATATCAATTTATTTCATTATTTTTTGGATGCAAAGGTTTTAGAGAAATAATATACACAAAAGAATTAAAACAGTGATGTTTTAGAGATGAATTAACCTCGAATTTAGAAAAATGTAGTTATTAACAATTTTTTTTCTTATTTATGATAGCTTGCCTTAATTTGTTCTATGTATTATAATGCCTACGTTTATTCTGAAGAAATGTTTTTAATTATTAAAGTATTTAACTTTGTGAAGAATTTTTTATGTGACTGACGTCTTGTACTCTTAAGACGTGTCATATAATATATCAGAAGAGAAAATGCTTGGTTACAGTACTAGTAAAAAAAACCAGAAGTGAAAATAAATAATAAATAAAAATAAAATATTATCAGATTGCTCGACTCTAATAACCTTCATATAGTCAATACAACTTCTCTGAACCTCTTCTCACCACCCTTATATATTAGATTATAAATAATTATACTTATAATTGTTCATTATCGCAGCCAAATAATAAAAAAATTGTCGTACTATTATAAATAATAAAATTTGTCGACCTTCAATTCTACTTCTGAAGCAATATCGCTCAAAAACTTCATTCGTTTCCCACTTCAAATATCGCATGTGTACCAATTTTTAAATCGATATTGTTAGAAAGTTATCGTGCCACCAAATGGACAGATCGGCAGAAATTGGAAAATGTTTATGTGTGGTTGTTGATTTTTCGTATTCTAAGGACACTGAAACATAAAGAAGTAATAAAAAAAGTGACTTAAGGAATAGCAACTTTTATGAATAATTATCGTTTTAATCAGTAGTGTAGCTTAAGATGGTAACATCTGGTATATTGACTGATGTTACATCTATTAAGAGTAATTACGGGCCCCTCTACCGGCCACCTGTTTTAGGTTTTTTAGCAATCTTTGATTCAAGTCCTTACTAACAAAAATGATTTTAAAAAACATTCCAACTTTTCCCACGTACATTATGGTGTCAAGAAGGATAGGCCCCTTCACGCTTAGTATAAAATAGCATCCTCTTAAAAATAGGGCTTTGTTATTGGGGGTTCTTCTTTATGAAAAACCTTTACATCTTGTTCATCAATTTTTAAATTAGGTGTAAGTTAGTAAAGATCCACATTACGAAGGGGGGTTCTTTTTTATAAAAAATATCCAAACTTCTATCATCAATTTTTAGTTTACTGTGTTGGGTAGAACCTAGGCTTCTAGAATTATAATGCAGCAGGTTTTTTTTTCTTTAATCCAGGGATTTCGTCCGCCAGTTGTTGTTTAACATCCCCTCAATGAGTACCTCCAACTTTGGGAATCCATTTTTTTCCTTAAAAAACTCGCTTTATATCGCTCTCCACTCCCTGAACTTAGCTACGTCACTGCACACATACTAGCAAACTTCGCATTCTTCTAAAAATTTCTTATGTTCTTAAAAACCTTCTCTAAGATTCAACCTAATCGAAATAAGATAATAAATTAAGACCAGCCATTAAAGCTATTCTGTTAAACAAATGCTAATATAACACTTCAGTTAATTAAATTGGAACTTTGCTAAAAGTTTACTTTAAGCTATCGTTATCTTATTTGGTCTTATATTCAAAGTACCTTTCTTTAATGCTTAAATTAAAGTATTAATATCAGAAAGTAAGAGCTATTCCAAATTATTAACATAATAGTTTCCAATAAAACTTGTTATCGCCAATTAAGCTGCAATAGGGATATATTTTTATTCGATTTACATAGTATCGGGGGTTATCAGATGCGATCTATTTCCTTAGCTACGTCATTGCTTTTAATAAAAAAAAGTTCATCATTTTTAATATTTTAAAAATAATAAAATAATATATGGCAACGTTTGTCTGCTTGTATTTTCAGTTCTAATATTCAGTCTATTAAAAAATATTATCTTAGTTTCATTGGCAAACTACAAAATTAGCACAATAAACCATGGATATGAGCAAACGAAAATAAAGGAATCACCACCATTACGGCGTCTGAGAGTCTGTTTCCGTAATTCTCATACCCATTCGGCTTCCGCAAATGTTCCGCAACATGGAAATGAAAGGTTATAAACAATAAAAGAACAGTTATACTTTTCTTATAAATTTAATTTAATAAAGATATAGAACATATAGCTAACTTTAAATAATGAAATAGATTAAAAAGTTTCTAAAAAATGTTCTTATTTTTATATTAAAAGTGAGATTAATATTATTTTTGTTAAAATAAAAATGCAAAATACAGCAATCCGCCATGTTATGTGGAACACCAATCAGGGCGAATGACGTCACGCCTAAGTAAACATTATTTCGGTCGAACTTCTCTTGCATTAACGATAATCTCTGCACCGCTCATCAATTAATTTATGATTTTAAACTATCGAGTTGCCTAGTTTTGTGTTACAAAAATTAGAACCAAGAAACGTTAGCCATGGAAGACGGATTTATCAAGGCACATAGCTCTAATTTACCTAGAATTGAATTGTTGATGCGTCAAACAAAGACTTTTGCTCAGCAGAATTTAGAAATATCAAAACTTCTATTTAAGTACATATATAAGTAATTTGTATTAAAATTACAATTTAAAACTTAAAAATCCATAAAAACTGCACTTTATTTCTACGTCATGGTTTTATTAGTTTTAGGTTAGGTTATGATTGTTATGAAAATGTTGTTATATACTGAATGTAATTCTCTATATCATTTGGCAACTGTAACAAGAATAAAGTATCCATTAAACAAACAGTAGTAGATGATAACATTAAAGAAATAAAACCTAATAGTGATGTGACTATCTAAAGGTATTATTTAGATAATTAACAATTTTTCAAACAAGATTATTACGACACATCTCATTTATAATAATAAAATATTAAGTTAAAACTTACATTAAAATGATCTTCACAGAAATAAATTAAAGAATTTGGAGAAATAACTGATGGGTCTCGCCGTACAAGAGAATTCACTTATTTCTTATTGTTTTCTTGTTTGGAACGTAAACAAATTACTTGTTAAGAGTTTTTATCGATGTGTTTTTACACTGAGGGGCCGCACACTACTTATACACTTTAGAATTCATTTTAAATACACAAAATAACAAAATTATCGTATAGACACTGTATACTTCACTGTTGTTGATATGGAGTTTACAAAGGCATGACGTCACAAGCAGACGTCATGACACCTGCGAGCGTTTTGGTGTGAAATTCAAAATTAGTCTAAAAAAGGCCAATTTTATGCTAGGAAACCTGTACTTTCTCCAGAAATATATATTTTTTTGGAAATAGTAGTTCCGTAAGAGCATCGTGGAATAGTTTTTCAAAATTAGTCATCATACCTATTCGTTGGATGATAATTTATATAACGTTATTGAAAGAAAATTAACATCTCCAACATGAAATAATAAAGGATATTAAAAAAATAAAGGCGATCATCAGAGATTACTTTAAAACTTAACAAAACAGCAAAAATTAAAGTAATATATTTTTCCTCTGGAAATTTATATCGCTATATCGTTCATCATATAGATATTCAATTAAATAAACCAGTCAAGTGCAAGTTGGACTTGCGCAATTAGTTTTCCGTACCGTGATTGCTTTTAAAATATAATAAAATCCTTACTTAGGCTAAGTTAATTAGGTTCCTGACATCTTAAGATCCAACATGTATTTTTAGGTTTTTTTCTTAGTAAATAATGTATAATAGTTGTAGCATCTTAGCTACCTTATAGCCAATAAATCAATCTAGAATCTAGCAACAAAAGTGTAAAATAAATATTGGCTACCTAAATATTTGTTTAATTATAAACAAATAAAATAAGATTATATGTCGGTAGAAGAGCGACTCGCCATTCAGTTACAGTACTATACAATTAAAAGTTTATTACACAAACCTTCACCATACGCCAAAGAATATAGTTCTCATGGTTTTTTTAGATAAATTATCAAACGTAATGCACTCATGAAGATTTTCGCTCAATCTACACTTTATGGGGAATATTGTAGAATTTTTTCACAATTTTTAATCAGTACTATTCGGGATAAGGGAGACAGGTATTTTTGGCAATTTTCTTTTTTTTAAGAAAAATATGCGCAAGAATTACATCATATATATTTTCGAACTTGTATTTTCACAAGCTTTCATTTGACATCCCACCCGATGACCTTAGAAAAAAAAATTTTCACTTCCCCCTACAAGCTAACTCCTTAACTCCAAATTTAACTTTTAAAACTACACGACTCTGATTGGGCCACCAATTCCTATATTTATGTCAAATTTCAACTTCTATGTCAAATAGTTTCGGACTAAAATAGGATGTGACAGACGGACAGATACCGAACTGATCTCATAAGTGTTCCGTATGGAACACTAAGAATATCAACTTTTAAATTTTTGCCAATTTTACCTTTTTTAAGGCAAAAATAATTAACCTTTTGAGTATGCTACCGAGACAGATTGACAAAGATAAGGAAGTTAGTAAAACTAAAATAGAAGCCACAAATATTTATTTTGCAGCAAATATATGTAAAAATATGTCAACAAGTCCAAAAAAAGTTTCTTAAAATTTAAAACCACAAAAGTCAGCAATCAAAATCGGGGAGATTTTTACTAAAGTTAACCGTAGTGTTATATATGTATATATATTATTATATGTATGTATATATATATATATATATATATATATATATATATATATATATATATATATATATATATATATATATCAAAGCATTATAGTTCTAATTTACAGTAATCTTAGAGGGACACAAGAAAAAGAAAGTTTCATTATTTGTATACACATATTATTATTATTTACTGACAGGTCATTCCATTTAGTTCACGAAGTTACTGTAGCTGAGTAAATAGTAATTTATCGATGGATAGAAATAGGCACAACGTGACATGTGTATTTTTTGATCTGATCAACTGTAAAACACACAGTTATTGCGTTCGAATTTGTTTTCTGTTTGTTTGATACATAAAATATGACATAGTTCAAAATAACAAATAAATAAAATCATTAAATCGTTTATTAAAATACAATAGTGAACTTTTAAAAAATTATAAGTAATTCTTTAACAAATTCATAATAAATAGTAAATTTTCTTGAATGTTAAAAAATATCCATAATATTCACTAAATGGTCAATAATAAATCGATCACTACTAAATAATAAGAACAAATCACCAGAAATGGACGAATTTTAAATGTTGGTCCTGCGAAATCACTTTATATTTTACAGCTACCTCTTTAGAGACCAGTTGGCAAACCATGGGTTTTCATATTACTGCGGAAACTTAGACTCGCTAAACATCGTGTAGCGGGGTCATTTTCGGTTATTTGTTTCTTTGACCATAACAATATATTAATTATATATATATATATATATATATATATATATATATATATATATATATATATATATATATATATATATGTCGTCATCACCAGGGTGAAAAAGCATAGGTAGACCCACAATCGCGCCTATACAAAGAAGGAAGAAGAATCAAAAAATTGTGGTTTGTATAGCAGCTTCCGAAGTAATTTAAAAAACCAAAATGTTGTTTATATTGGCTTTTCGTAAACGGAAACAAAAATAACACATTCACTTTATAATATATTTGATGCAAAGTATTATCAACCATTTATAATATAAATTAAGTCAGCGAATCTAATAAAATTACTTATTCTAATTTTTTAAAAAAAAACGCCTTATGTTACATTATATTTTTATGATGAGTATGTGGGTGTTCTGTATTAATTTTTACGATTTATTTTGCAAATTAGTTAATATCTATTATAAATAAAAAATTATAATAATTGTTCATAGCAACAAGTTGAGGCCTGGAAATTAAATGATTAAATATTGATTTAAGTTTTATTTTTGTTCAATATCTTTAATATTTAATTTAGTTTAGTGCACATAAAGCAATTTTGATCTAATACATACCGTAAATTATTGACAGTACTTTAGCTTTTAGCTTTAACAGAAATTGAAAAGTTTTTTGTTTTCATCGAATAGGTCATTATAAGTTACATACACGTTTAAAACACTAATAGTGTGATGGGGTTACAGAAAAAAAACAGGCCAACTGCAAGTAGGACTTGCGCAATTAATGTTCCGTACGGTGATTGCTTATAAAATAAAATAAAATAAAATTATATCTCGGTACAAAAGTGACTCACCACTCAGTTGCTGTTACCTCATACACGACATATGTCAAAAAATATAATTTTTATGGGTTTTTTTATATACCAGATAAATTATTAAAGGTAATGCAGTCGTGATCATTTTCGCTTAATCTACACTTTATGGGGAATATTCCAGATTTTTTTCAAAATTTTTGATCAGTACTTTTCGAAATAAGCGGGGGAGATATCGACTTTTGGCAGTTTAAAAAAAAAAAAAGTGTGCAAAAGTATTATTATCGTATACATTTTTGAACTCGTATTTTCACAAGCTTTCATTTGACACCCCACTCGATGACCTGGTAAAAACAATTTTTTCACTTCCAATTTCACCCCCCAAAACTAACCCCTTAAGTCAAAATTTAGCTTTCTAGAATACACGGCTCTGTTTATGGAAGTATTTTCTATATTTGTGCAAATTTCAACTTCCTATGTCAAATAGTTTCGGAGAAAATCGGGTGTGACAGACAGACGGACAGACGACAGACACCGAAGTGATCCCATAAGTGTTCCGTACGGAACACTAAAAATGATTTTGTTAGGTTAGTTTATGCAAATATTATAAAAGCGATAAAAATAAATAATTTAAAACGACTACTTAAATTTATATATGCTCTATTTTGAATATGTTAATAAAAGGGTGGCGTTTGTTTATACAACTTTTCGAAATTTTAACAAATAAGTCTTCTTTCAATAGATTTCTTAATGCTAATTTTTACAGGTAAGGGAAGTCACGTGACTACCTTCGAGTAGATCATTTGTCATCTTTTTTGAAGCAAAATGCAAGGGCAAAGTTAGATTGTGATTAAAGGCACCAATTACGAATTTTATTCTATAATGTGAGTTTCTTAGGGGACACGCTGTGGCGTAGCCAAGGGGGAAGCAGGAAATACAGAAGAAGCAGTCGAGGCATGGCCCACCCACTCTTAGAGATTTTAAAAAAATAGCTCCACAATAGCAATAGTGTTTTCTATTATTTTTTTCTTTCGATTTTTTTTAACCTGGTTACGCCACTGAGGGCATGGTACATAGACATATTATTTCGTTATGTTATCACAGGTGTCCACACTTTGACAAACTGACTTATTTTTGAATAGTACTAATTTACCCCTCTCTGTTAATACTAAGGCACAAACACAATTGCTTCCCTAGAACATACTTTCTTAAAAATAATAAATCTCGTAGAGATATTCAACTTTAATAAATACTTCGTAAAAGAATTATTACTTACCTGTTCACGATGTCCGGTTTCATTTTTCGCAATGTACCAAAAATAATTTCTTATCGGTTCATCTATATATATTTTTTTTGGTACTTACCAGAAATAACATGATTTTCTTCCCCACTGGGTTTGTTTTCTCCTTCATTAATATTTTCGTTTTCATTTGGAGAAACAGACGTTTCTTTACTTGTATTACAACCCATAGTTCTTTTAGTTTTTCACTATATTTACAAAAAAAAATACAAAAAAAGTCTTTCGAGCTTTTATGGGCTAAATTTCGTTGTTTACCTAGAATTAAAATTACTACAAAATTTTCTTAGTTTTATAAAAATCACCCTGTATATAAACCGTCGCCTAGACCTAAACTATTTTTAACTTTACAGCTATTTTTGAAAATTGAACAAGGAAAGGTACTATCTTGATTTAACCGGCGGCCTTTTATCCTTTATCCCGATATTCACCCTAACAAATTTAATTCCGAACTACGCACCCCCCGGATCACGACCAAACAAGGGTGTTTCTCCCGTTTATTCCATTCAAAATTGTTCCTTCCACGGTATTGTGACTTGCGCGCTCAAAGTAAATCCTGTATTTTTCTAGGTATGATTCATTAAAAAATTCTTCTGTTCTCTAGATTCGGCTTCATTTTAGATATTCATCAATGATTCATTACAGAAGGGATGTTTCGGGCATTTTGTTTTAAATAGATCCTAATTTATCCTTGAAATCCTTTGTCCTGTTGATACTTCCGGCGACGCGACGGCACGGCGACGTCGGCAAAATTTTCCATTTAACCATTCATATTCAGTTCATCCGTATAGTAGGGCCGTAAAATACTTTTCTATTTTGAAATTTTTATTTATAAAATTTATAAATAAATGAAAATATATTTAATTTTGAATTAGTTTTTCTAAAAAGGGAAAAATGGTGCTATTATTTCCCGCCAGAGCAAAATAATTCGGAATAGGCAAGCAACTACGCTTAGAGTAGTACAAGCTCAACTGTTACCACTTACCTTTTTATATATTCCTTGGCAAATTTTTCTAATGTTGGTAAAAGGGCATTTACTTCCTAATTTTCATTTTCGGTGAAAGGCATTTGAATAAAAAGGATAACTAAAAAAGTGTAGCAAGGAAGAAAATAGGCCTATATATTTTACATACATACTCATTTTGAAATGTGTTTATTACAAACTCCTCAGTTTTTTAGTTATAGAAAATGTTTAGTCCATATTAAGGACTAATTTTTGTTTCAAATGGCTTTGGTTTCACAAATCATTTTTTTATAGCCCACCTTCCCGCCATTATCGGGATTTTTATCCTTTTTCTGACTATATCTCTAATGAGATATATTGACAGGGATGTTATATCTGTCAACGTAGCCCAGGTGCCAAAACAGACACAGTTGTATTTCACGGTATTTTTAAGACAACGCAATAGTGGTACCGCGGGCGTTATTGCATTTCTATATTAACTACTACCTAAAAATACACACACTCACGCAGCCGTTTACCGGAATCAAACCATCGGTTTCATATGCAGGTACCTAACCCAAAACGTTACCGAGGCCGACCTCATTATCATCACCATCATCATTATCATCACATCATAGTCTATTATATTTTTGGACATATCGAAATGTGTTAGCTTCGAGCGGTAGCAGCAGCAAGATCACAATATCAAGTAGCCGCAGCAGCAAGAGCACTCGAAAAGGCCCAATGAGATTTTCGTGAAACGTCGTGCAAATTCATTGTTAGACGAAGGGATTGAAACCCGAAATATATATATATATATATATATATATATATATATATATATATATATATATATATATATATATATATATATATATATATATATATATATATATATATATAGTGAAATCTCCCTTGGGCGGACACCATCGGGACCGACCGAAAGTGTCCGTTCAAGAGGGGTGTCAGCTTAAAAGAAATACAAAAAAAAATCGTTTTTTTAATGAAAACTGTAATTAAAGAATTTGGGGAATTTAAAACGTATGTACATATTTTTAAAATAAACAAAAAACTTAAAATTTAAGGAAAAAAACAAAGATTTGTTGCCTTTAGATACATATAAAATATAGGATAGAGTTATACATATAAAATGAAAGGTCACTTTAATGACGCAAAAATTCATATTTTGTAGTTTGTCTCCTCTTTTTCTTTAAATTGGCGTCCACAAATCGTATTTCTAATTTGGAAAGAAGCTCTAAAGACTCTGCATCTACGTGATCTTCGGCAAAACTTTTAAGCTGCTTGGTTAGGGTAATAGCACCATCATTTAAGATAGCATCTGTTGGTACTGGAACCTCATCGACATCAGAATCTTCGGAAAGTCCTTGTATTTCAACTGGATTTTCAATTTCTTGTTCTGAATCTGGATTCAACATACAAATTTTCATCTATGTTCAAAAAATCATTAAGATTTTCATTATCAGTCAACTCTAACAAATTCTTATTTTTAAAGATATCTGCAAGTACGTTAGGTGGTAAGTTATCTTCTGGATCAGATGTAACAGCCTCAGTTAACTGGTCTTCACTTTGCATATTTTCATGCTTAAATCCCGCTTTACAGAAGCAATTTTTATCTGTTTCCTTGGTTACTCGTTCCCAAGCGGTTTTTGCAAACTAAACTGCATCCAATGACGTAATTTTCTTAATTAACTCAAAAGCTGTACCAGCAGTTTCAGTGTTTACTATCAGGTGTTTTAGTATTAGGCTTCGATAATAAATTTTAAAATGTTTTATAATTCCCTGGTCAAGTGGTTGACAAGCTGATGTACAGTTAGGGGACAGAAACAAGACGTTTATTTTTTTATTTTTTGTCCGGTTAAGAGAACATTTTTTTGTGTCCGCGTCCGTTCAAGAGAATGTCCTTCCAAAAGAGAGTTAACACAATGCCAGTTATATGAGAGCCAGCCGAGACCAAGAGAAACTGTCCGGGAGGTGTCCCTGTAAGAGGGGTGTCCGCGAAGGGGTATTTCACTTACATAATACATTAAAATTCCGGGTTTTAATCCCTTCGTCTAACAATGAACTTGCACGACGTTTCGCCAAAATCTCATTTGGCATTTTCAAGTGCCCTTGCAGCTGCTACTACTCGATATCGTGTGATCACAGCAGCAGCAAGAGCACTTGAAAATGCCAAATGAGATTTTGGCGAAACATCGTGCAAGTTCATTGTTAGACGAACGGATTGAAACCCGGAATTTTAATGTATTCCACCATTCGTGAAAACCTCTATTGTAACATATTTTATATATATATATATATATATATATATATATATATATATATATATATCTTATTTTTACAATATCTTCCATATTTTTTTGTTCTAGGTTGTTTTTGACATGATAATAGTTTTGAGATGATGACATTTAATGAGAAAATTATTTGAAGATGTACCAATAACACAATGTTAAGGATATTGAAAGACTAGGCACAAGTCCTCAAAAGAACTTGAAATATGGAAAACATACTCTGGATTGGGAAAAATAATTAAAATTTTTAACATTATTCGAGATGGTCCAATGTAAAAGTAAAAAATTTAAACTACAAAAAATCCGAGAAAGAATTCTTACATACAGTTAGAGATGGTATCATGCAAAGGAAAAAACAAATTAGTTCAGTTTGTGCTTTTCAAAAAATGTTTGCATCATATTTTTACAGCGAGATCAAACGATGGGTTAAAATTGATGAATGTCTTACTAACTATTTCTCAAACCCCAAGCCCACGTGTTAGTAGGCTAACGTTCAACAGCTTAAAGTAAAATAACAAGTTTTATTCGAAAAAGTTCTTAAAAACAGAAATAACAAGTAAGTTGGGAATGTGGAATCTTTGGCACAATGACACTACTCAGTATATATCACCACTACACCAAACACTTTATTTTTTTTTTTTTTTTTTTTTTTTATTGGTCTAGCACACGTGCTGCAGAGAAGTCCCTAAAGCGCTCCAGGAGCGGCACGAGTGCGGAAAAAAGCGATTCACGTTGTTCTTGAATCGCTGTAAATTGTACTCGGTGGGAAACACAGCGCTGGGCAAATTATTCCAAAGGGATGACGTTCTCCATATAAAAGATTGCTTGAAAAGCGTTGTACGCGGAGTAACAAGCTGAACCTCATACGGATGCGAAGCACCAGCGCGACGTGTATTTCTAACATGCACCGCTTTGGGAGGAATTAAGCGGGCTACATCCTTCGAACACTTTCCATGAAAATACTTGTAGAACAGACTCAAGTCGCCAACCGTTCTTCGATGTTCCAGCGAATCAAGGCCGCCGGTCAATTCCGGGTCCCCAATCAGACGGACCGCTCTTCTCTGAACAGAATCCAACAAATGCAGTGTATGTTTGGGAGCGGAGCCCCAAACGTGGGAGCAGTATTCCATAGTTGGTCGAATTTGGGCTTTGTAAAGAATTAACAGTTGTTGTGGGGTGTAAAGCTTTCTGGTTCTAAATAATATTCCCAACTTTGAGAAGCTCTCCTTGCTATGCCTGCAACATGTTCATGCCAAGACATATTTGCTCCCAAACTAACGCCCAACAAATTGAGCGACGATGCTAGGGGAATGGGGTGCCCCGACATAACTATGTCGGGTTCAGCAACGTTAACTTTTTTAGAAAAAACTGCCGCTTGGGTTTTTGTAGCGTTAAATTCCACTTGGTTTCCGTCACCCCAAGATAGAATTTCTTCCAGGTCTTTGTTGAGTTGAACGACCTCCTGCTGTCTGCGGACATTCGCCTGAGCAGCCGATGTCCGAGCGTTCAAGGTGAATGAAGAGACAAGCGTACTGTCATCTGCAAAGCTATAGATTTGGATTCCCGGTATTTTCCAGCAGATCGTTAATGTAAATGAGAAAGAGAGTAGGAGACAGTATGGAGCCCTGGGGCACACCAGCGTTGATAGTGAGGGTGTTAGAAAGAAATCCGTCGACCGCCACTCGTAAAGAACGCTCTCTGAGGAAACATGAGAGCCACAAACAGAACCTTTCAGACATACCATAAGAGCGCAACTTAGCCAACAGTCCATCGTGCCAAACACGGTCGAATGCCTTGGATATGTCAAGAGCAACCGCTCGAGATTCTCCAAAGTGTTCAATTGCGTTGTTCCAAACATGTGTTACATAAGTCAGAAGATCTCCTGTTGATCTATGTTTACGAAAACCATATTGGTGATCGCTAATAATATTCTCGCTAATAATAACTCGACACGCGTTTCGCTAACCATGTTAGCATCATACAGTCAATCATTGCTCCTGATGAAGCTAACATGGTTAGCGAAATACGCGTCGAGTGCAAAAATAAAGTATTTAGTGTAGTGGTGATATATACTGAGTAGAGAAATAACAAGGTTTTTAAATGGTGAAAATAAGTAAATACTATAATGAATAATTAGTGGTTGTTTAGACAACATTAATGGCAGTTAATGAAGTAACTAGGTTTTTTGTAAAGAGTGATATATGATTACTTTAAATCGTTATTTACGTTGATGCGAGTGAGAAATAATGAAAGGCAGGGCTATTTGTTTACGTATATGATAATTAATGTAAAAGGAGAAGTATCTATTATGCACAGACAGAGGAAAATTACTAATAGGCATGTCTCGTAGAGGAAACTGGCACGAAGAAATTGGTGAATATCCTCGAATCTGATATGAATGTTTTTCTATAGGAGAATACGCTTCTCTAGTATGGAATCGATTAGTTTACTCAATGGTAATGGATACGGCCTGTAATAAAACTTACAGAATTGTGACCAGGTGCATTGAAACCTGCTCCATTGAATCTTGGGTATAAGGTTTCTTTTTTGCAATACTTAAAGAACGTAGAGTAACCGCAGAATAGACTGTACATTTAAATAAGCTTTCAATAAATGGCATGCCCTCTATAACAAGGAATCTACAAAATAAGAGTAAAATTCAGATGAGGTTTTTGTCAGAAACGTGTCTACTGATCCACGTTGCGATACGAGGAAAGCCCTCCTTGAAACTTTGTTGACTGTAAAACTTGGAGAAGAGTCAACAGAATCAAAACAGGCGTTGCTCTTGTGAAATGACGTTAGCTAGAGACTGCTACACGTGGATAAACACTTATGCGAGTGCGGAGAACCACGGGTCGTGAACATTTAGTCACATGACCGAAATACCCAGACACATATGCCCTATACAATTTTTGGCAAAGAGCCCCGCTATTGAGCCAAAAAATCTTGGTTAATTTAGTTCGTACTCGAAAAAATGAGTAAAGACTGACAGATCCTATTATTTGATTTAATATTCGTATACCCATAATTGACCAGTATTACAAAAGTAACATATTTCTTTTAACAGCCTTCTGTCTTACTTCATGGTGCCAATTTACGTCAGTCTAGATACATATTCTTGATTATATTCTATATATTAAGCTGGCAGTGAATGTACTGAAAGGTCCTGACATCTGCTCCGACATGCTATGACATGACTAAAAGTGAAATAATTGAAAACTTTAGGACATACTGCATATAGTTTTTAGAAAAAGCCTACCTACAGGTTTTTTTGTCATAATAAATCATGAATTATTAAAAATGTCATCGGAATGATCAAAATAAAATTATCACTTACAATTAACAAAAATTGCCTTGCAAGTCGTCTCCTGGTCATTGATTCTTCTACTACAAAACATGAATCACCGGCAATACCGCTTTGTTATTTGACAAGTGATCTTTGCAACCTAACCTTATTTTTTGTAAACTTTGATCTTTTTAAAAATGTTATTTTTTCTGTTTTTATATTTATGAGAATGATTTAAATTTACCTTATTAAGTTTTTTGGTAAGTAAGTACTTTATTTTCTTCTCACGGTGATAAAACACCTACATTATTTTAAGCCTTTAAACATTTTTAAATTAATTTTTAGGTTCAAAACATGGACAAATTTGGACTTACTAGTTTTATTTCAACAATAATTTATCCCAAATACAATCCAGTATGGTTTTTACTCTACATGTATTTTAAATACTATTCCGTTTTCAAAAGGAAAACAAAATACTGTATAGAGACATTGTCGGATGGAGTTTTATGGAATATTTTAAGAAAACACATCAAAAATGGTTGTGATATTAACAATTCTATTTTAGTGCATCCATGCAACTTATATCCTAGTGATAAAATTCTTTTATTAGCACACACAGATAGTGATACTTCTCGTAAAGTTTTTGTAATACCTAATTCATTATGCCAAAAAAACACACTATACATTTCAAATACATTACATTATAATCAGTTTTTAACAAAATTAGACTTTGATTGTAAATTAGTTAAACCTAGTGTGTTTACAGTGCATTTTGCACAAGAAATTGAGCTCTCTTTAATTGCTTGCCCGTTTGACATCAGTAATGCTTTAGTAGATAAAATTGTTGAGGGATATTTTAGGTTACCAAAAATAGTTTATAAGGATGATATAATTACTGTAAATATTAAAAATTTCGCTTCATCCTCTTTTTATGTTGACCTTAAAGCAAATTGTATAGAAAAAATATATTTTAAGTGTAAAAAAGTAACTTATAAAGACAGTGAGGTAAATGAAGGCTACTTTTGTACTATTGGAGAAACCTCTATTAAACAAACAGCAAATATACAAAGTTTTGTGCCAAGAGTATTAAAGGAAGCTGGAAGGATTGAAGGGGATAAAAGTTTTTCAGAAATTGATGTTTGCCCTTATGGGTTACAAGAATATTTTCACAAATTAGATATGGCAATATATCCTTTTTTAAGTACAAGTGAGTAGATTTTTTAAAAATTTTTGTTCATTATAAAAAAGAAAGATAGAGTGATGAGTATCTTCTCTCCTTAATATTAAGGGGTTACGCCACCTTGAAATTTTCAAAAAATTGATTTTTTTTTGGTTAGATTTATTATTTATACTTTTAAGAATATTTTAAACTTTACAAAATAGAATCGCAGATTGAAGGTAATATAAAAAAAATTATAGACTTTTATGACGTGGACGCAGTACTTTTTTCTTTTGTGTTTTTCTCGAAACTACTTCTTTCAAACTTGTGGAGAAAATATCTTAAGATCTACTGAAGCAATTTTGATAAAATTTATACCACATATTCTTTCTAATATTATTTTGAAGTTGACATATGATGTTTTGGATTTAATACACCATTCATTTTTTATTAATTTTTAAAGCTCAAAATTTTTGTGAAAAATCCGAGTTTATTTTCAAACAGCTGTCACTTCTACAAATAAATTCTTAAAATTTTTTGCATATTCCAAGATGGTTTATATCTCCGCCATTTAAAAATTTTTTTAATATATTTTTTTAATTTGTTGTTAAAAATATAATGTATTTGTGAAAAATAAAAATTATATTATATATACAATAGTTGCGTCAAAAAAAATATATTTTATGCCTATTTTTCTGAGCCCCAAGGTGGCATAACCCCTTAAGTTGAATAGAAACTCCATAGACACAGGAATATAGGGACAGAAGGTAATTGAGCAGGGTAACAGGTGAGGTAAGTGGTGCCCACTTACTATTGGCTGCTGATATTGCACAAGAACAGTACGTGTATTTACGGACTTGGGAGAATCAACCAGTATATATATATGATGTTTTATGTGCATTGTTCGACTTGCGACTATGTAAATATAATTATTCGGATAATTATATTATTAGAATATAGTTTAAAATATAATTTTATTACATTATAATATATATAATATAATATAATTAATGGAATAGATTCAATTAGTTAAAAAATTTTATAAATTTTACACAAAAAATTATGATGTTGAATTGAACTCAAAATTTTGTTACAAATACTTGCTTAAAACCATAATTTTTCCATACAATTGCTGAATATTTGTAATTTATTTGAATGGTATTAATTTTAATGAGGTTTTGAAGTTCATCAGTTTGTTTGCTGATGACACCTTAATTTCATGTAGTGGAGACAACTTGGGAGATTTGGTTTTGGAGATGAATCGGTTGCTTAGAGGAATTGAACGGGTTTTTTTTCCATTAATAAGCTTAAATGAAACGCCAGCAAAACTAAAGTAATGATAATAGGAACCCATTACTAAGAAATAATGGATCATTATATAAATTACGTATAGATAATGACTATATAGAATGGGTCAATCAAATAAAATATCTTGGTTTCATGTTGGATAATACATTGTCTATGAAAAGGTATTTTGAATATATCCAGAAAAAAAATAGAAGGAGGCTGTTCATCTTTTCTAGAGTGGCAAAAATTTGTCTTTATTTTCTAGAATAATGGTGTTTAAGACTATTATTCAACCACATTTTGATTATTGTGCAACCTTGTTATTTCTCCTTGATAGTGGATCAATACAATCACTACAAGTTTTATTTAACAGAGGTATGAGAACGATTTTGAGGTGCAACCGATACACTTCAATAAATCTAATGATCAGTACTCTAGGATGGTTTTCAGTTGAACAAAGATTACACTATCTGGCAATGATATTTATATTTAAGCTGAGCAGGGGAACGTTTCCAAATTATTTTAATGAATTTGTTGAATTACGAAGGGAAATATACTCCTACTTTACAAGAGGCACTAATGATTTTCATATTGTAAGAAAGAAACATTCATCCGCAATGATTTCCCTTTTTTATAAGGGATTTAATGCCTATAATGCTTTGCCGACAAATATTAGGAGTGTTGCAACAGCAAGACTAAGGGAGTTTATAATTTAGTCAGGAGTGTGTTTCTGCCTCAGTTTAGGTTAATTTCTGTATGTGGCTATGTTTAGTGTGATATGCAGTTTTTCATTATTAAAGGTTGTATCTAGTTTTTTTTTCTGTTTATTGTTAATAGGTGTAAAATTTCATTTGATTGCATTTCATTTCATGTATTGAAACAGATGTCAGTTTCCACATTAATAACTGAAAAATCACAAGAGTTTTTCCAGAAGTCGACGGTGAAAACGAGATATTACAGCATTTAAATGTTGACAGAAATAATAAAAGTTATGATTGGCATTTTGTTTCTTTTTATTTGAGAATATTACACATGAACTACATTGTTCAAATTTCCCGGAACTGAACGTGCGCATAGCCCCAGCCAATCACAAGTGGGCGCCAGTACCCCACTGGAAAAGTGAGCATCCCTCGCCTAAAGTAAGGGCTTCCATTCTGTCTCTATATTCCTATGTCTATGACTAACCTTCAGTCATTACGCTTCGGTTTTATATTACATTGACGAAATTGAAAATTTATTGAAACCTCGTAGGTAAAATAGAAAGTATTTTTTCAGAAAAAAAATGAAACTGTAAAAATAGTTACAAATTTTTTACTATAAGCCCAAAAAATATTTTTTTCAGAGCTACTAGTAATCACTGCTATCATTGTCTTTTTTATCTTTCTACAACTTTGTGTTATCAATCGCTTTAATGCTCAGTTCTATTTTTATTATTTCTTATCAAAAATTTGAAGTATCTAGTTTTAAATTTAGATAGTATAATGGTAACTTATTAGAGGTCCATAGTAGTTTAAGCTGTAGCGACTGAATTTAAGCCTAAGAAAGCCAATTCTTAGGTCTTCACGGTATCTAATGTTATAAGTTATAACACTAGATACCATGGCTATAACTATATAAATTACTGTCATCAAGATAATTGGTACATTTTTGTTGGGTAGTATTAAAATAATATATAAAAAGATAAGTCACAGAGGGAATTTCATTTTCTATATATTTAGATTTTATGTCTTGATGTATACACAACCAAAATAATATGTAAGAATCTTCTCTATAGTACCTAAAAAACTCTCTGAACAGATCATGCTTATATGGGAAACTGTGAGAGAGCAATAAGAGATGTTTAATATCTTTTAATTTAAACAAATTTCTTATGACAATTAAATATTAAATTAATAAAATGTTTTTTGCACTCTTAGTAGAAATTTCATATAATTTACGTGATAAGACAATGTTATGCTAAAATCTGAAATTAAATCCAGAAACTAAGATAGATTTTTGATTTAAGGGCGCGTCAACTACAAGGTTATTTGGCGCCCATGAAAGTATGGTAGAGACGAGGACTGGGTTATTGAAATTTTATTTTATTTATTTATTTGTTTTTTTTTTATATAATTATGTTTAATTCCTTTAGGAAGTTTGTAATGTTGATATAATTTTCTTTGAATGATTTTAGAGTTAATTTGAGAGAATGAGGAAGGTTATGCTTTAATCTGATGGGAAGAAAGTGGGGAGATTCAAATAGGTGTTTAACGGAGAGAGAGGGTTATTGCAGTTAGGGCAGGTGGGAGCTCTTTCGCTTTTCAATAGGTGGGAATGTGTATGAAACAAGTGGCCTATTGCAAGTCGTCTTAGAGTGACATTGGCTTTTCTGTTCATATTTGCAAGATGGAGCGTGGGGTGGGTATATGGCTTTATATTCCATAGTTTGTTGTTAGATTCCTCAAGGTCCCATTGGAGTTGAAATAGATTTTGGAATAGGGTATTTAGGAATCTTTTATAATCCTGTTGGTGATTTTCGCCAGAAGAAAGGGAACCCGTTAAGATCGCTTGTTTAGCTTTTTTGTCAGCTAAATCATTCCCTGTGATTCCTATGTGACTGGGAAGCCACATAAGTGAGAAGGACTTCTTTCTGAGATGGGCGATGTAGGACAAGTCCAGGATTTGGCGGATGAACGCGAATTCTAAGTTTCTGGACTTTATGGAATGAAGAGCACTGAGCGAATCCGATACTATAAGAAAATGAAGCGAAGATGATATCGTCAAGATGTATCTGATAGCTTCCTTAATGGCGAGGAGTTCAGCTGTAAAGATTGTGGAATGGTTTGGGAGTTTAAAAGATTTAGAAACTTGGGTTTTAGAGTCATAGAAGGCAGCTCCCACACCATTTGAATTTTTGGAGCCATCGGTGTAGATGATCCAAGAGTTTCGGTGTTTATTATGAAGAAGATGGTTGAAGTTTTTGTTGAATAATATGGATGGAGAGGAAGATTTAGTGTATGCTTGAAGGGATAGGTCAATTTGGGGAGTGGGAGAGCACCACGATGGGAATTGATTAAAAAGTGGATATTCTAGTTTAGGAATTGTGAGGTTATGGAGTAAAATGAGTTTATTAATATTGTGTGGGATTGAGTTGGGAATGAGATGTGATGTTTGATGGTGTACGAAAGATAAGTTTAAGGAGCATTTCGTATGTGGGCGGAATAGAGAGGAGGCGTAGAAATTTAGTAGCGATTTTTGTCTGAGTAAACTAAGGGGAGGGGTGGATGAGATGCATTGGAGACTTGAAATGGGTGAGGTTCGGAAAGCTCCCGAGGCCAGGTGGAGGGCTTGATTTTGAATGGGGTCCAATTTAGCGATTGTACTGGGTTTGGCTGAGTTATAAATAAAATCACAGTAGGAGATTTTGGATCGAATTAAGGATTTATAAATGTGGATAAGGGAAGGAAGGTCAGAGCCCCAACTGATGTTGGAAAGGGAACGAATGAGATTTAAGTCCCTAGAAGTTCTTGATTTAAGATCTTCGATGTGAGGTTTCCAGTTTAATCTCTGATCAAAAGTTAATCCTAGGATTTTAAGGAATTCTTTGTGGGGAATTGGAGAGCCAGAGATGAAGAGGATTTGAGTTTGGGACAGAATCTGGATTTGCAGAAATGAATGTAGGACGATTTAGAGGGAGCAGAAACTAAGAAGATCCTGCTTTTAGAGAAAATTACACTAGTTGTTTTGACAGTATTTAGGCACAAATCATTAAAGGAAAATCATTTTTTAACATCTTCCTATGTGACCTCCATTTACTATACTAATATTTCAAAATTATTGTTGTTCCTTAGTGGAGAGCACTAGGCCTGTCTTCAGAACAGCCGACTTCTGATCATTTATATAGATCAGGAAAAAGACGGTCCAAAGGCAGAACCTGCTTGTTAATTTGATCATATTATGCTATTATTTGAGAAATTATAGTGTTTTAACTATTCTATAAGGGCAATGAAGGGCACATAGTAAAATCCTTTAGTTAAATCACAAAATGAGGCACTTACATATTCATTCCTCTCATATACCATTTCAACAATGTTAATTAAATGATTAATTACATTAGTTTTGGTCACTTACACGTTTAAAAATTGTATTCTTATTATTTTTAATTCTAGAAAATTTAAATTTCTGGCCAGTGTTCTTAATACAAGGTGAAGAAGGTTGTGGAGAAGAAATACTAATTAGTTCTTTGGCTTCAAAGTCGGGCATGCATCATTATAAAATTAATAACTCAGAACTTACAGCTAATGTTTATGCACAAAATGAATCCAAACTGAATAATGCGTTTTTTACTGCTAAGATGTCAGCACCCTGTATTATATCATTGCATAAGTTTCAGGTAATGTTACTTAACTGGTGTATGTAATTTAACGTCATTATTTATGTAAAGTAATATAATTTCTTAAAAAAGCTAAAGTACCCTGCACTAATCTTTTGTTATATCTAATAAAACCATGATGTAGAAATAAAGTGCAGTTTTTATGGGTTTTTGAGTTTTAAATTGTAGTTTTAAAACAGATTACTTATATACTTACATACCAGGTGTACAAGTATGAAATGCGGATTTTTTTTTTCTAAATAAACATGTTAAATTCGGAAGAATGATAAAAAGTGCTTTATTCAAAGTATGCTCCATCGCTTGTTATACATTTTTCCCATCTTTCTGGCAATTTGTGAATACCACGCCAGTAAAGATCTTCCCCTTTTGCTGCGAACCATTCATCGAGCCATTTTTTTCACATCTTCGTATGAACCAAAGCGCTGCTCAGCAAGTGCGTGACCCATCGATGCAAACAAGTGGT
Source organism: Pachyrhynchus sulphureomaculatus (assembly GCA_019049505.1). Lineage (NCBI taxonomy): Eukaryota > Metazoa > Arthropoda > Insecta > Coleoptera > Curculionidae > Pachyrhynchus > Pachyrhynchus sulphureomaculatus. Next base: position 56,604,570 of record CM032453.1, read on the forward strand.
AATCGGAAGGAGCCAAGTCTGGTGAGTAAGCCGCATGGGGTAGAACTTCCCGCGGTCGCGAACTGGTTTTGCCGTATGTGATGAAGCATTGTCATGAAGAAAAATGACTTTGTGTTGCCTCTTTCGATATTCTGGCTTTTTTTCAAGCAGCGAACGGTTCAAATCGGTCAATTGTTGTTGGTAACATTTAATACTAACCGTTTCCCCAGGTTTTAACAGCTGATAATAGACCACGCCCCTCTGGTCCCACCAAACACAGAGCATCGTCTTTCTGCCAAACCGATTCGGTCTTGCGGTCGATGTGGATGGTGCGCCTGGTTCTACCCACGATTTTTTGCGCTTGGGATTCTCAAAACGATACAGAAACGACTCCTTTTGTACCGAGCGAGCAAAATGTCACACGTGTTTTTGCGCTTTTTCCATTTGCCTGTCGTTCAACTCATGTGGTACTCATCTACCGGTCTTCTGAATCTTTCCCATCTCTAGTAGCCGATTGGAAACAGCTTGTTGACTAACACCCAATTGCTCGACGAGTTGTTTTTGTGTTTTTTGAATCATCTTCGTCCAACAATGCTTGCAATTCCACATCTTCGAATTTTTTTGGCGGTTTTCCACGTTCCTTGTCTGCAACATCGAAGTCACCACTTTTGAAACGCCGAAACCATCTTGCGATGGAGCATGTTCACCATAAGCTTCTCGAAGTAATCGGTATGATTCAGCAGCAGTTTTCTTCAAATGAAAACAAAAAATTAATGCTGTCCGCGAATCCTCTTTGTTCGGTATTACTTTCGACATATTGAACACAACAACACAACACTATGCACACATTTTTCCAATTTATCACTCGTGCGCGTTTGACACTTGTTGATGACACAACAAAATGGCGCAGCGTCAAATCTTTATAGCACAAACTGCATTGGTGCACCATCTGTTGTTTGAAATCCGCATTTCATACTTGTACACCTGGTAGAAGTTCTAAATTCTGCTGAGCAAAAGGTAGGTAAATTCGAGCTATTTGCCTTGATAAATCCGTCTTCCATCGCTAACGTTTCTTGGTTGTAGTTTTTGTAACACAAAACTAGGCAACTCGATAGTTTAAAATGATAAATTTATTGATAAACGGTGCAGAGATTATCGTTAACACAAGAGAAGTTCGACCGAAATAATGTTTACTTACGCGTGACGTCATCAGCTCACCGTTGGTCTGAATTTAAGCGCGTGATCACAATATTAAAAAAAACAGTTAAATTATAAGAATTACTTAACTAAGCATTATTTTCTGGAATTTGTGTCACTAACAAAAACAGTATATTATTACTACTACACTAAATGTGACACCTATTTTTAGTACTAAAAACAGCTCTGACACATATCTACGATTACCAAATTCCCACAGTAAGTGTGTTACCACGATAAACATAAAACACAGTAGCGACGCTCAAGAAAATTTTTAGGTCTTTTATCACTCATGCGTCCCCTATCATCCCAACAACATGGCTGCCAGCGCGGTCGCGGGTTGTATTTGCTTCGAAATACGTTATTAATAATTTTTCAGTAAGTAAATGACTCGCTTGACGTTATAATTGAAAATAATTATAAAAAAGATATCAAGAGGAAGTTTTGGTGTGCGGTTAGTTCTTGTAAAAATATATGTGGTATTTCCAAAGGAGTTCGTTTTTTAGATTTCATAAAGATCCTAAAAGAAGTTTATTCATAATTCTTTATGTCTATTATGCAATATATTATATAAAAATTATCTTTCATATTAAAATTGTTTGCTACAGTTAAGTTATATTATCTGCTAAAAGTCACTAACCAAACTTTCAAAACTCAATCAATCTGGGCATGCAAAAGTAGTAATTCTCCAGCACGACGAGTTTGAATAAATCAGTATATGGATTTATTTTTTTATATAAGTAGTATATAGGCACGAACAATCATTAGTTGTATAAAAATTATATTAGATTTCATTAATTTAATTACATTATCGATCTGCTGGAAAAGATCGGGAATCCAATCTACAGCTTTGCAGATGACAGTACGCTTGTCTCTTCATTCACCTTGAACGCTCGGACATCGGCTGCTCAGGCAAGTATCCGCAGACAGCAGGAGGTCGTTCAACTCAACAGAGATCAGGAAGTAATTTTATCTTGGGGTGAAGTAACCAAGTGGAGTTTAACGCTACAAAAACCCAGGCGGCAGTTTTTTCTAAAAAAAGTTAATGTTGCTGAACCCGACATAGTTATGTCGGGGCACTCCATTCCCCTAGCATCGTCGCTCAATTTGTTGGGCGTTAGTTTGGGAGCAAATATGTCCTAGCATGAACATGTTGCAGGCATAGCAAGGAGAGCTTCTCAAAAGTTGGGAATATTATTTCGAACTAGAAAGCTTTACACCCCACAACAACTGTTACTTCTCTACAAAGCTCAAATTCCACCAACTATGGAATACTGCTCCCACGTTTGGGGCTCCGCTCCCAAGCATACACGGCATTTGTTGGATTCTGTTCGGAGAAGAGCTGTCCGTCTGATTGGAGAACCAGAATTGACCGGCGGCCTTGATTCGCTGGAACATCGAAGAACGGTTGGCGACTTGAGTCTGTTCTACAAGTATTTTCATGGAAAGTGTTCGAAGGATGTAGCCCGCTTAATTCCTCCCAAAGCGGTGCATGTTAGAAATACACGTCGCGCTGGTGCTTCACATCCGTATGAGGTTCAGCTTGTTACTCCGCGTACAACGCTTTTCAAGCAGTCTTTTATATGGAGAACATCTTCCCTTTGGATTATTGGGATTCGCTGAAACATAAGGAACGTGATTGTGGACATTATACGCGCGAAGCTGAAGGTGTACAAAGATTTATTCTCAAAATGAACATTTTTTCCCTCCCGGACGATATTTTTAATAGTTGAGAAATATAAATTCAACAACGAGATATTTAAATAAATAACGTGCAAAAAACGTTGAAGCTAAATATAGTTTTTCCTTGTATTTTTTGCCTTTTTCCCTGTTTTTTGTATATTTGTTTTAATAAGAACTTGATAAAAAAAATGCTGCTAAAAAAGCTTTTCTCGTTTTTTTCTTCCATTCCATCGGCAAAATTCATTTTTATCCTACAGAATAGAATTCTTCTTAAAGGAAAGGCGACAGATCGTATGATTATTACAATCTCGAACCCCTTAAGATTAAAGGTACCGAGTCGGACTGTCGCTACTACGTTTTATGATTACTGTGGTGTTACGTTGTAAAAACTTTCTACATATATCAAAAAAAACTTGTAATATAATGCTTCATATAAAGGTTTGATGTCACGAGTTCTTTTATGGGACGTTAATAGTGTTGTTTAACGTTGTTGACTAAATCTAGAATTTATACACAAGTGTCAATATAATATTACTACTATCTTTTTTGGTCTGGCTTGGCTTAGCATTTCACCCTGATCAACTTTAAGGTATTCTTCTTCTCGAAGTGCCATCGGACGTAGGCGACCCTCTCACCTTTGCCTATGGTTCGTGCCTTTTTTAAGTGTCCCACCGGCAAAGGGCACCCACAGTTTAGTGCCGGTTCCGACTTGCCAAAGTAAGTGGGCTGTACTAGGCATGATACTACGGGTGGTTTGCTATTACCTTCCCGAGAAAAGCGATCTAAATAACTAATTTATTTATCTTTTTTAGAATTTTGGTAAAAATAATGAAGGCCAGTATGACCAGAGATTAATTAATTCATTCAACCATTACTTATCCAACTTGTTTGAAAAGAATCCATTTCCAGTAATACTGTTTTGCTGTAGTAATTCAAAGGATATACATGCAGATTTAAAAAGGATTTTTTTGGAAGTTTTCGAAATCGATGCCCCCACAGACTCGGAAAGGGAGCTTATTTTGAAATGGATTTTGGAGAAAAATGGCGTTGAGTATGGAGGCATTGATTTAAAAAACATTGCCAATAAGACTAACGGGTTTTATTATGAAGATTTGAAAGCTTTGGTGTATTATGCTGAAAATAATTTTCATAGAACTGATAATGATGGTACAAATAAAGTTGTCTTGAAAGAAGATAATTTTGAATATGCAGTTGGTTAGTATTATCTAGAATCTTTTGTTTAGTGGTTTTAAGCATAATTTTAAAGATTGTGGTCTTCTTCTAGTAAAACTATAGGCAGGAAGAAAATATTATGTGACTGTGACGTAATTATATCGGGTGATTGCGACAGTTCGTTCCCGATTAGAAATCAAATTAACTACAACAAATTTTCATGAAAAATAGTATTTATTAAAATAATGTTCTCTCCATCATTTTCTATAATTATCTCCCATCGTTTTACAAGTTTTTTAATTCCTTTTGTGTAGAAACTGCGTGGTTTCTCTTCAAAGAAAATCGTAAGGTAATTTTTAACTTCTTCCATAGGGTCAAATTTTTTGCCATTTAAATTATTTTGCAGAGAACAAACAGATAAAAAAGTGAAGGGGCAAGGTCTGGGGAATACGGCGGGTGCTCGAGGATTTCCCATTTTAACTCCCTAAGTTTTTGCAGTGTCTGTTGAGCGCATGTGGTTTAGCATTGTCATGGTGGAAGATGATGCCTTTTTGATTGACCAAATTTTAACGTTTTGCTTGGATTTCAACAGAGTTTGGGTGAGTTGCTTACAGTACTTCTCCGCAGTTGTTTGGCCACGTGGAAAAAGCTCGTAAAAAATTATTCCTCTGCAGTCCCACCAGACACATAACAACACTTTCATTGCATGCAATTCAGCCGTTGCCATAGATTCTGCTCTTTTACTTCCATGCTTCCAGCTTCTTTTTCTTATTATATTGTTATACACACTCCATTTTTCATCTCCAGTTATGACTTAATCCAAGAAAGGTTCGTTTTGTTGACGGGCGAGGAGAGAAATGACTGTGAAAACACGGTTCAGTTTGTTCCGTTCTGTCAAAACGTGCAGAACCCATATATCTACTTTCGAAGTGTAGCCAAGTTGCTTTAAATGACGAAATGCAGTCCAATTTTCAACATTTAGTTTCTAAGCAATGTCTTCAGTGGTAATCGGTGGATTATTATTCACTAAGTCACGGATAAAGTCATTATCAATGCTGGGAGATCGCCCAGAGCGAAGTTTATAGTTTAGATTGAAGTCACTATTTCGAAATCGACCAAACCACTTTTTAACTGTCCTAAGAGCAGGAACACGATCCAAATAAACGCCTTGAATATTTTTTGTTGCAATTCCAACACTCGCTCCCTTTTTAAATTCATATAACATAATATGACGAAAATGTAACGTTTCATGTTCCATTTTGAATATTAACGTTGCACACAAATTAATTTAAATAAACTTTTTTTTATAGTTATGTTAACTCACGACGCATTTAGATAACTGTATATGATTATAAAAAAGCAGCAGCACTGCCATCTATGAAAATCGGACACGAACTTTTGCAATCTGTTTAATTTTAATAATCATATGTATTTTGAAACTATTTTAATTTTAAAAGATCATTCTCTGCGATTTTTAAATTTCTGGCGTTTTAATGTTTGAGACATTAAAACCTATTTTAAAATTTCCATTGGTTTGGCTATATATTTTCGCTAGAGCTTTTAAATAAAAGATGTTCATATTAAATTTCGTACACAAGTAGTTCTAGATGAGAAAATAAACATTTTTTTATGATTAGGTAGACTTAGTTAAGCGTTTAAAAATGTAGTTGTACTACGAAATTCCTATAACGCATTTGTAAATCATTACAAAAATGTGTTTAGTGTCAGTTAACAAAGTGAATAAGTAATTTTATTGTTAAAATGTACTCTTACAAAGTAACGGCCCAATCAATCAACTCTTTGTTTAGGTAACTTCAGATGTAGCGTTAGGAGGAGAGATGAAAGGCCTAGAAGTGTTATGAGTATTTTATTAGCTAGTATTAATTACGCAGGCCAACAAAGAAAATATTTGTAAAAACTTTTTAAACCAATACATCTAAGGGTTATGTATTTTTGGGTATCTGGTATCAGTTTTTTTCTATCACTCGCAGTTCTCTCACAATATGACATCGATTAAATTTCAAAATAGGAAAAATTTAATACTTAAAAGATAAAAACTTAAACGGTATTTTTATTTGATTAGGCTACAATTTTTACTCACGATAACATATTTCACTTCAATGCGAATATTTTAGGTGCTTATTTTGTTGTATTTCCTTTTCCTTTTCTCTGTGAAGTCTCTTGTATAACTTTTTCTTCGATGTGATGCATTTTGTTGTTCTGTATGAAGTGACCAACAGTAATCACCCATCATATTGATATTCCACCGTCCCGGGTACCGTTTCTCTATCTCCTTTATGTCCTGATGGAACCGTTCCCCCCGCTCTTCACTCACATCGCTCATATCAGACCCAACGAAAAATGAGGAAATCTTTTACACAAATATTTAAAACATTCACCATCTTTAGGCAAGGCTTTCACAAATTGTTTCATTGAAACTTATCATCATCCGGTCGACTTTCATTAAATTCGGGACTGGACTGTAAAACGTCATCAATAGACTGAGGTGACTCAGGGACAGGAAGTCCCAGTTCATGTCCTACCGGCCGATTAGCTGAAGTAAAGTTAGGATAGACAATTACTTTCTTATTTTTGTAGTTATATCCAGAAACATCAACGCTGCAAAAATAACAATCATTTGAATGATTTTCTTGCTCTCTCCATATAATGGGTACTGCAAATCTAAAAGCTTTCTTTTCTTTCTTATACCGTTTCCTAAGATCCTCGGCACAAACATAACATACTTTGTGAGGAGCCCAACATTTTTCTTGATAACCGACTTCTACACAAAAATATGCAAAGTATACTTTTTTACAAAGTCAGTAATGTTTCTTCGATGTTTTTTAACTACAAAGTCACCACATATATAACAAAATGTGTTGGGTGAGTTTTTACAACCACGAGTGTGAATTAAAGCACATGGGTTAAACACTGCAATGCGAGGTTATTGTTGTTGTAGTAGTTATGGCACTGCTCACTAAGGCAATCTGCCAGCACATTAGGTAAGGGACCCCAGTATGACGAGTATTAAAACTCCTGGGGGGCCTTTCTTCTTATATAACGATTTCTAGTGCTTTTCTTTTGAAAAGTGGTTCTTCATTCTACCTGCCATGCATCGCCTTTGAGGTTAATTAGTATTGGACAAAAACAGACATAGGATGGACAGACACATTACACATAAAGTCAGGTCTAAAACAAAGTAAATATAATCTAATTATACATGTTATAGTTTAATTTGAATATGATTGCAAAATTTTACTATTAAATTTACTGCCTCCGAATTGATATACCTAAGACAGACTATACTAATGGGGGGTTTCCACCCCAGGTTGAATAATTCATTATAGAGATCCTGATTCGGAATTTTATTAATATGACATTCAAAAAAGATGTGATTGAGGTCCTCAGTTAGGCCACAATCGCAAAATGGGGTGTCAATTACCCCTATTTTGAAGAGGTGAGCTTTATTTTTTTTTCTCGTATTAACCATTAAAACGTGCTAGAATCACTCATGTTATCTAGGTCTACATACGATTCTCTACTCAGGTGGGCCAGCAACAGATTTTTTAATCTTCCACTGATCCCCCTTGGGCAGGGTTAAGATTTATTTTAAGAAATTTGCAGGTGAATTAGGATTCATAAACGGGCGATCTAGAGTTAATGCACTGTTATTCAGGCTAGTTCTGTTTGACTTTGATGTACTTGCTAGTGGAATTCTATTCAACTTCTGGCTATGTGAGGGAGATGCTTCCCTTTCAGGTCTTCCGTTTGGAGAGTATAATAGCTCTTCGTGTGCATTTTTGTCGTATCCTTTTTGAATTATTCTTCTTTTATATTCGTTTGATTGAGATAAATTCTCTTGGAATGACCTCTTGGTTTTTGTCTTAAAATCATATGTACGCCTTAATGAAGGTTCAATATTTTGGCTGGATATACTCTTTACTGACTCTCTTCTACGTGACGGGTTTTGAGGTAAAGCAGGGAAGTCCCTCGGGTTATAGTTAAAATTTTCATTTGTTGTATAGGTTTTTCTGCATAGCTTTCCTGCATCATAGTACGTTAGGTTTTCGTACCACATTAATTTTTTAATATTTTGCTGTCTTTCATATTCAGGACAGTTTTTTTGCTGTTGTTTTATGATAACCTTTGCAGGAAAGGCAGGATGTTTCGCACTCATAGGGTTTAATTTCTGGATTATTTACGTGTTTGAGATTGCCACAGTTGTGGCATTTTTCTTTTCCCTTGCAATTTCTTTTCATATGGCCGTATTTAAGGCACGAGAAGCATTGAGTTACTGGGGAAATGTATACATATACCGGTTTTTCCAAGTTATAAATTGAAATGCTTCTAGGTAATAAAGTTCCTTTAAATGTAAAAAGTATTGTACCAGTAGGAATATACTCTACTTTATTGTCCTTAATTACTTTGCGATTAAGTCTAACTGCATTTAGGATTTCAGTGTTACAAGAGCAAAATTCCTTAAAGTTATCTAAACTTAATTCCAAATCAACCTCTCTAACAATGCCTTTGCATGAGACAAAGTTAAAAGGGATTAATATATTGTATCCTTTATCAGTAAGATATTTATTATTTAAAAATTTATTAGCCGCTTCATGGTTGGTGAATTCTATAGATAAGCGGTTTAGACCTTTTTGTTGAATTTTTTTAACGTCAGTTAACTTAAGGTTAAATATTTCTTTAGCAATCTTTAAATAGTGAAATTTACCTACGTTCCCGTTAGTTTTTTCTGTGGATTCCACATATACTATGAATGGGCTTACATCCATTATGTCGTATTTATTCTGTATTTTATTAATTTTACTATTATTAGAGTTAGAAGCAAGATTGGGAGGGTCAGGCCCCCCTCCCCCCGGATCATCCATAGCTGTTATATTTACATAAACTTAGATTATATTTAGAATTTCTATCTTATACAATATTAAATGATTAGACCTAACTTACCAAATGGGTATATTAGTAACTAACTCAAAAAACACCTCTTTTTCCGACACCGGTAGAAAAAACGTTGCTGTTCGTACCACTGTAAGAAAAGCACTGAATGCGAGGTTATATTAACTGGAAGAAAACAAACAGCTGTGACATTTATCGGAATTGCCAACCTAATAACATTTGATTTTACTGCCAACCTTATAAAATTCTGATTTTATTGCCAACCTAATAACATTCGAATGATAAAAAATAAACTTTTCACATTTTGAATATTAAAATGTGAAAAATTGGTGGGTGATACGATTTTTATTATTATTTTAGGGCTCAGCACACCAAAAAACATAGGAACCAGGTAAAATTATTAAAAAAGTTTTTTTTCATCTTTGGCCTGTGTTATCTTTGATTCACAAGATCAGTTAATTATACCTTATTCCTTATTGTATATATGGACATGATTAATTTTACAACTTTTGAAATTGTGTTTATCGCATTTGTACTTTAAGGTTTTTAAAAATTTGTAAATATTTGTTTTTAGATTTTATGCAGTCGAATTACAACGAAAGTTTAGGTGCGCCGAAAGTACCAAAGGTACAGTGGTCTGATGTTGGTGGCCTGACCGATGTAAAAGAAGAAATTATAAAAACAATAAACCTTCCGTTAAAACATCCAGAAATGTTTAGAAATTCTGGTTTGAGTCGGTCAGGTATGTGTCACTTACTATTTTATAGTAAAAATTCGCCGTTTTTTGTATAATTAGGTGAAAATTTGTTATTTTCATAAGGTGCTCAAAAATTAGGTGAAATCAACACAGATTTCTCAAATAGTCTCTGTGAAAATCCGTCGAAATATAAAATTTTAATCACATGAATTGCTTAGTTTCCAAAAATCGCATGTGCCTGCAACTCCACCTGCGTGTAAACTCAACAACTTACATCATTAAAATAACGCAGGATATTGAAGAAATGCCAAAACATTTACTTATTACCTTGCTTCCAACACTTTTCCCATATATTACCAACCTCGACAATAATCATTATTGCTCCATAATCACCTAACCATATATAATCTGCCATGGACTGAATCGCAGGGTAACTTAAATTTGTACGAAAAATAAGTACATGAAAATTTAATCAGTCGTTTTGGGGTTATGTTATAACTGCTCACAGACTTATGTTCGCGGTGTAGCCTGCGTGAAAATAATAACGTATTTAATTCCTTCATACGAACTGCACATAATTCAGATTCTTTAACTGTTCTAGCAAGAAAAATAAATGCTTTTTTACTGAAACACCCTGTATAAATAACCAGCAGCCTGTTATGTTAATCTAGCATCGATTATAACTCCGTGCCAAATATCATCAAAATATGTTCAGGCAATTGGAAGTAATTCTGGCACAAATATACAAACCGAAAACCCACAAGTATATTAAAAATTGTCCTTTTGGCATCTATACGCGATAAAATAACTTACTAAATTAAAATATTTAATATATGCCATAAAACATTTTGTATTTTAATATTGTTATATTTGATTTTACAACTATTACGAAAAAGAACGTTTTTATAAGAAAGTTAAAAATAAAGAACTGGAAACTGCTAAATGAAAAAAGGTTATTATTATTGTAAAATAAATGTCCACTTTTATAAAAAGGTATTTTCTACAAAATTGGACCTTAATATACATATCATATATATAAATACCAAATCTTACTTTCGTCAAAATCATCGCCTTTATTTTTGATTACTGCCTCACAAGTGTCCTATTTCCTATTTATTAATTTACTAAAATATACTGAGTCAAAGTTTTCCCTGTCATTTTTAAATATTTCCAAAGCTGCACAGAACTTAAAGGATAACACACTCTGAGGTGTCCATTGCATTATACATATTAGTTTCTGTCTATTTTTCTCTTTAAGATGCCCTTGACATAATTTTGAAAAGTATTTAGGACCGTTGTCTTATTGAAAGATAAAATTACGACCATTGCTTAAGCCTAGATAACATGGCATGCTCTTGCAAGCTTTTCAAGCGTTTTTTTCAGGAGATTGTTTTTGTTTTCTGTGAAAGGTGTAGTGTACGCCTGTATTCTAAATACAAAGTTTTTGTCGCAAACTCTAGCCTTCCTTATAAAGAGTACAGATGGTACTTCACTGTTCGACACTGAAATGTTTTCTGGGCTTTACTTTAAGAAGCGAAGTTTAAGACTTAACAGTCGTACGGGCGCATTGAAGTATAAGAAATTCAGAAATCACAACTCTCAGTTTTGAATGCTTAAGTACAGCTGCTAAGAGCTTATTAAATGTGAAAATATTTTTTTCACATACAATTCATCCCTCTGTAACTAAGCAACCTTTTCTTGTATAAAGTAATATAAGGGTAATTAAATACGGTGTTCGGTGGGGAATTTACAAAAATAAAAAATCTAAGAGTTGCACATAAAATCTTACTATAACACATTGTATTATATCAGGTAGCTGCGGTAATCAATAGAGATTTATTGCAGCTAATTTGTTTTTATATTAGATTTATTTATATATATATATATATATATATATATATATATATATATATATATATATATATATATATATATATATATATATATATATATATATATATATATATATATATATATATATATATATATATATATATATATATATATATATATATATATATATATATATATATATATATATATATATATATATATATATATATATATATATATATAACCTATTTGTACTCAAATAACAAAGTTCTAGAACATTCCAGGTAAAAATTAATCAAAATAAATAATTTTTAAGAATTTATTCCTTATGAAATAAGTTCTAAAGCAGTATGCTAACCCGACCCGTCCTACTCTGACATGGCTCCAAAATCGCCGCGATCTATTTGTAAGTTGTCTATTTACTAGAAGTATATTTATGTTATAATTTCAAACTTTCGGGAACTAAAGATCTACATTTTTTTTTAAGGCAGTTTTTGAGTAAATGTCAGCCCTAGCACTCCTTTTGGGCTCCTGCTGTTCCTATAAGAGATACAATAAGATTCAACCTCCAGCCCAGTGTACTTAATTAGTATGTATCCACGGGTGGGTCGCATACCACGTCTTGCTGGTCCCCAGCAGACGTCGGTAAGCTCTTAAGTAGAAATCGCTGTGTAGTGATGATCTTCGTTATCAACATTGTGATTAATCGGGTGAACCTTTAAGCCTGGCACTAACCGAAGAACGTTTAGGTAATATCCTATCTGGCCTCAAGGCTAGCCGGCGTTTATAGCCGACTGAATGAATCGAGAGTCTACTGCGACAAACATACATTCATCGCAATTCTATAAAGAGATTTATATGTGGCAGACTTTCGTAGAGGTTTATTTTAAGCACGAACTGTAAGAACAGTGAAATAGAATTTTACCAAATAGTGCAGTAAAAAAAGGTCAAAATAATGATGAGATAGGCATAGTTTAGATACAGAAATATTATGATTTTATCCTCTCTGAGGTATCACCAGGAGGTTTGAACCTCAAAAAACTGGTGCTCTTTCGTTTATAAACAATTGAAGTTTCTTGAGCCTAAAATGTGAATAACTCTGGTTATATAAGTCGAATAAAAAAAATGAAACTCTTTGTAATGAAATTTCCAACAAAATCTCGTTAGTTTTAAGTCGCTCAATTGCGTACATAACCTACGAAATTGAAAAACCGGCAAAAAACTATTTTTTTTTTCATTTTATTGTACAGGTCGACTAAGTAAATCGATCGGCTTGAAACTTTCAGAAAATATACCTTTTATTATAGCAAAAATACTCTGAAATTTTGGTGTAAAGATATTAAACTCTAAAAAAAAAAAAAAATTTAGGTCTTGATGCCAGCTTTCTGATGCCATTAAGTCATTTTACTATTTTTTTATTAATCAAATTACAAGAGTTACACAACAGTCACTTTGAAAAAAAAAATTGTTAAAAATGATTTTTTTTAAGGTCTCGCGATTCTCTACCAGATGTCAGAATGGCCGAAAAAAGGCATTTGTTGTTACTTAATTAATAAACAAATATATAAAAAAAAACGATTAAAATGACCCCAAAAAAATTTGTTTTAATGGCATCGGACAGCTGACGTGTCGAGACCTAAATTTTGAAAAAAAAAGATCCATTTTGGACCAAATGGCATAGAATAGCGGGAAATTCAAGTTTTAAATAAAAAATTGAATTGTGACCACTGGATTTAATATTTTTGTACTAAAATTTCGGGGTATTGTTGCAGTATTTTGCTGTTTTTTTTTCAATGTTTAGGTAATACCCTGAGGGAATAAACCTGCTGTATCTAGATTGTGCAATTTCAAATGCTTTGTTTACTGCACTAAAAGGTTTTATCTGCCTGAAGTTATTCGGACATAAAATTTTGTTGGCAACAATGGTCTACAAGGTTATTTGGCTAACTGTAAACCTCCTCACTGTTTATAGTGCTACTAGTTGTTGAGGGTAGTATAGTTTTTAAGTAAATGGACTTATTTCTTGAAAATACAAACTTTTAACTTGAATGAAATTTAGTTCCTGTTTTATTGTTTCTTTTATTATTTTATAGGCATACTGCTGTTTGGTCCCCCAGGAACAGGAAAAACCTTAATAGCTAAAGCTGTGGCTACTGAATGTAGCATTTGTTTTCTGACAGTCAAGGGACCTGAACTACTAAATATGTATGTTGGTCAATCTGAACAAAATGTACGAGAGGGTAAGTAGCAACCAGTAGCAAAATTTAAAATGTTCGTACCAAAAAAAATTACACTACGACATGCTTTATCAAATGTTTTTTATTTTCTTTTTCGATTTTAATGATAGTATCTCTTTTTCCTGTGCCGTCTTCTCTGTCGCAGATTGGTGATAACTACAGCAAAATGTTCTCTATTCTCAGCTGTTCTTATTAGAATTTCTACATTCATGCTTGTCCAGTCCTTAATATTTTTCATCTGACATTTTTCGTCTGCCTGGGCCTCGTTTCTCTTCCACTTTGCCTTTGATAATAAAATGCAGTAATCAGTGTTTATTGTTTCTTAGTATATATTCAAAGTTTCCGTTCTTAATTTAACAATATTTAAAAGTTCACGTTCTCTATTAACGATATTTAAAATGGATACATTAGTTACGTGTTCAGTCCAAGAAATTCTTAACATTCGATAGAATGGGGCCTCATTCTTTCTCACAGTTGTAAGTTTCAAGGTCCAGGCTTCCATGCCATATAACAGAATTGAGTAAAGCAACTAAAGATGGTATAATAAGATAATAATAAAAGTTTGTAATATTACTAAGTTCTGATTTTTTTCGTTTGAAAACTTCAGAACCCACGTACTACTCACACCTTTGGTAATACAGGAAAGAATATAGCCTCGACTATACAAGCACAGATCAAATGGTGGACGCGTGGATACAACTCAGCTGCACTTGGTAGGATACCCTAGCAGAGTCTTAAGCTACATGAGGCGATTCTTACAAGCTAAAATTTCATAATTATGCCTATGTTCCTAAGTAAATTAGTTCTCGTTTTGATCTTGGGAGGGGGAGAGGCTGATACGGACGTATCTTGGTGGCAAGATCCCAAAAATAACATAAAGGTTTCAACTAAAAATATTAATTTACGGTATTAGAAGATCATACACTCGCTCTCTGCGAGACAAAAGTCGCTTTATCGACTAGCGTGGTAACTAGACCTTCTACATCTTGAATTCATTTTTCATACGAGCCTATTATTATTATTTACTAAATTTTTGTTTTGAAATTATATTTACTAAGGTTTTATTTTAAATTTTTCAGTGTTTGAAAAAGCTCGGCAAGCCTCACCATGTATTATATTTTTTGATGAGCTTGATTCTCTAGCTCCTAATAGAGGTCTCTCTGGTGATTCTGGAGGTGTTATGGATAGAGTTGTGTCTCAACTTTTAGCCGAAATGGACGGGCTAAATAGCAGTGGAAAAGTATTTATTATTGGTAAGAAAAAGCAAAGTTTTTCTTTCACGTCTTAAACTTTATATGTATCAACAAGATTTAGATTAAGAGGGCAATCATGACGCTTTAATCAATTTTTAATCATAATTTTTAACAAAAAGCAAAATCTGACTTTAGTTTTGTATCGATTTAAAGAGATGTGCCATAAAGAGTACCATGTAATTTTAAGATGATACGTCCAGAAATAGTAATTTCTAGTATTGAATTGTGTGAATTGTAATTTTAAAATAAAAAATTTAGTAATTTTTATGTTGACACCTTGCAGTTTTTCAGTGAAACATCAGGTATATTTTTAAACACTTCGGCCGATTCTAGACACATTTTCATAGTTTCCAAGATATCAGATCTAAAAAGTAACATTTTCTACACCTTAACAGCTTGAAACGCTTAAACATGCAGGCAAGGATGCCCGATATTTTCGTTAGATAGCGTATCACAAAACGTATGGTAATGGAGCTAGATACCAAAAAGGCTTCTGGTACTGATGGAATACCTTCCACAGAACACAAAAAATGCGCAAGCGCACTAACATCAACTTTCTATAGACTTGTCAACCAATCCTACAGAAAGGGAATATTTCTTTCCTATTGGAAATGTGTTACACTTCAGCCAATATCCAAAAAAGGCAAGCAGACCTTATCAATTCGATATTATCGACCAGTCGCACAGCTGTCAATAATATCGAAAGTTATGGAACAGCATCTTTTAAAATATCTGGAAGGATTTTACATAATTAGCAATCGCCAATATGGCTTTTTTAAGTAAAGATTAACGGGAGATCTTCTAATTTTTATAACACGTTTGGAACAACGCAATTGAACATTTTGGAGAATCTCGAGCGGTTGCATTTGACCGTATTTGGATTGTTGGCTAAGTTACGCTCTTACGGTATGTCTAAAAGATTTTGTTTATGGCTCTCGGATTTCGCCGGAGCGCCGGTGTGCCTCAAGTCTCCATATTGTCTCCTACTTCCTTTTTCATCTGCATTAACTATTTGCTAGAAATTACCAGAAATCGAATCTACAGCTTTGCAGATGACAGTACGCTTATTTCTTCATTTACTTTGAATGCTCGAACATCGGCTACTCATGCAAATATCTGCAGACAGCAAGAACTCGTTCAACTTAACAAAGACCTAAAAGAAATTCTCGCTTGGAATAACAGTAACCAGTTAAAATTTACCGGTACAAAAACCCAGGCTGCGTTCTTTAAAAAAAAAAAGGTTAACGTTGCGGAACCCGACACAGTTAGGTCGGAACACTCCATTTCTGTAGCATCGTCACTCACGTTGCTGGGCGTTAACTTGGGAGCAAATATGTTTTGGCATGAATATGTCGCATGCATAGCAAAGAGAGCTTCTCAAAATCTCGGTATACTGTTTCGAACCAGAAAGTTTTGCGCTCCACAACAACTGTTAGTTCTGTACAAAGCTGCAATTTGACGATGGAATACTGCTCCTATGCTTCCAAACGTACACTGCATTTGTTAGATTCTATTCAGAAGAAAGCTGTTCGCCCGTTTAGAGGACCAGAAATTACCAGAAACATCGAGAACGGTTGGCGACTTGAGTCTGTTCTACAAGTATTTTTATGGAAAGTGTTCAATGGATGTAGGCCGCTTAACTCCTCCCAGAGCGGTGCATACCATTAATACCCGTCGCGCTAATACATCACATCCGTATGAGGTTCAGCTTCTTACTCCTCATACAACACTTTTCAAGTAGTCTTTTATATGGCGAACATCATCCCTTTGGAATAATTTATACAGGACTGTGTTTCCCACCGAGTACAACTTACAGCGATTCAAGACGACAGACGTACACACGTCACTCCAATAGCGTTTTAGGAATTTCCCGGCAGCACATATGCAACGCACATAAAAAAAAAGATGGTACGGACAAGGGCAAGTATTAATTGTTTCAACTAAAATGACTAGAATTCGGTATTGTTCCGGTTGAACCAGAAGTTGACATTTTTGGATAGAAAACACAAGCTGTGACGATTAAGCGCTACCAGATTCGTTTCCAATATCTGAAAAACTATTTTATTTAGATATATAAGAAAATTTTGATGAAAAGCTCTCATTACATGTTAACAGGCTGCATTTTGACATACAAGTAGTTTTTTGGACGTAGAATACAATAAAGCCTACGCTAAGCCTGCAAAATCGAAAGTAAAATGAAAAATTAGATTTTTCACAAATATCTCGAAAAATAAAAAAGTTATCGAAAAATAATATATAATTTTTTTTTAGTTTTACCGTACTTTTAAAAAAAATATTTAAAATAAAATGCCTGGTTTAACCCCTTCAGTTGTAGTGGGAATCACGCCTCCAACCTCATTTATGATTAAATTAACGTTTCTGTATACCGTTAACTATTTTGAAATTGACTGTTAAGGGGTCTCTTGGGATGCTGATTAAGGATTCGATAACAGATTTGAAAACTTCAAAATGGCAGATCCTATATTAACGCCACTAATAAAATTCCTTCGAATAATTTAGAATTTTTGTGTCTTCAATAACTGTTTTCTTTGTAACTGGATGTTTAAATGAAAAATAAATACTTTGTACTTAAAGCTTAGACTTTGATCTTTCATTTCCCAGCTTTAAATATTGTTGTATAATTAATAATAAGCAAAAAATACGTCAATCATGAACACTTTTTTAAGAGCAAAATTACAAAAAAAGAGAAAGTTTTTTAAAATTTTTTAATGATTTTTAATATCAAGTATACTTTTAACTGTAACTCAAAAAAAAAAAACAAAAAAAATTTTCGACTATTTTTGATCATTTCTTACTTTTTTTGAAGATAAAATCGCCGGCGGCGCACTACAGCAGGCAAATTTTGATATTTTAAAACTCAATTTTTAAGTAACACAGACAATATGGGTAGTTTTAATTATGCTTGTATTAAAACTTAAAGTGTGATATAACTTGATGATATATGCACAAATATTTGTAATTTACTGTGTGCCCGTTAAAATCATGCAAACAAAAATTTCGTTTTAAGTTTTATAAATAATAAAGAAACGAAAAAAAAACTATTAGTATTATTGGAAAACTGAAAGTCTCCTCTCAAAAAGCTATCATTTAATTTTTGTTTACACTCTGGAAACAAGTAATATCGTTTAACCTACGAACGCTGCGCGTAGAATTTCAAATTAATCTGTTTGGCGCGCTACATTTTTTGAATCACCTTCAATTTTTAATAAATTTTCACGCTAATAAAAAAAAATCTGGAAAAAGAAATCTGTATACTATATTTATCTAAAATTTCCCGCTCTTTCACGTTTTGCTATTAGTTTTTTCATATATTTTTTATATTTCGACATATTACCGAAAAACCGAATTTTTTATTTTATTTTGGATTTTGTGGGCTTAGCATACATCAAACTTTAGCAAACTATTTCTTATCATATTTTACGTCCAAAAAAACTACCTGTGTGTGACCTGTTAACATTTAATGAGAACTCAAAACCCCTAGCGACTGAGCGAATCTAAGAAGACCTAGAATCGACCTTTGAGTCCAAATATTTAAAATATGTACCTTGTGTTTGATTAAAAAAAGTGTTTTATTGCAAATTTTTATTATACCCCGTATACTTGCAGTAATAGAATTCTAAGACCGTACTTACCACATGGTAAGCAGAAAAGCCCTGTAGGACGAAACAATGTATAAAGTATATATATTATTTTTGATATGTCGCAGTAAGTTACGATTTTTGTATCGAATAGTTACTAAACATGTTTTAGGTGCTACCAATAGACCAGATTTAATAGATCCAGCTCTATTGAGACCTGGAAGATTTGACAAACTCTTGTATGTTGGTCCCTCTGTCGACATAGGTTCACAAACTTCAGTTTTCGAGGCTATCACAAGAAAGTAAGTAAAGTAATTTCATATTATTGGTTATTTTGAGTAAAATTTTCCCATGATATTTTATTTATTTTGGAATTTGTTTTTTAACGCTAAAGGGCAAAAATATCTTTTACTTCAGGTTCAAGCTAGCGGATGACGTAAATTTAAAGGAAATTGTTGAAACCTGTCCCCGGAATATAACCGGAGCGGATGTTTATGGAATTTGTTCTAATGCTTGGTCTTCAGCAGCTAAGAGACTTATAGAAAGAATTGAAAAAGGTAAAAAATTTTTAGTGTTTTCTAAATTGGGTCATTTTTTAACAAGTTAACCAAAATAAACCAAATAAAAGTTGAAAAAGTAAAGGAGCATCGTTTTTAAATTACCGGTTGGATTCAAGTTTTACCAGTTAATTACTAAGAATCTGAAATTACTAGTAGTTTAGCTATATTTTTTGGTTGTGGTAATTTATACATAATTCGAAGATTTCTAACAATGTGTTTTCTCTGTGAGATGTGAACGTTTGGGTACTTCCTTTTTATTGATTTTTTCCCTTGTTTTCGGCGCGTTTTCAGGTCATATTATAAGATTTATTAAAATAATATTTAAAGACAAAAACTGCAATCCAGGAACAAAGATTAGTAAAAAATACACTCATAAAATGTAAACTCCATGAATTTGTTTTAAATACCAAGCTCCAATTTTATCAGTGTTTTTTACTCCAATTTTATCGGTAATTCACCGTAGTCTTACGGATAAAGGTACCTGTAAAATTACCTCCTTAAAAACTATAAAGGAATCGAAATTATGTAAAATTTAATTTCGGTTTTGTGCATCTTATTTATAACATGTCGATATTGTCTGCTTGGTAATAAATATTAATAGGGTTGCAATTTCTTAACATAAATTTAAAATTTCTTTTTGAAAATGAACTGTTTTCTCTCTAGTAATACACATTTTGGTTTCGGAGATAAAAAATTACATTTTATTGATACTTTACAGTACTGTTCTTTTGACATTGATGTGTCTATTAGTGGGCGTGTATTTTCGATTAATAATAATACATTTGAAATTTATTTCCTCCGGGTAGAAACACTTGCATGGGTATTCAGACTATCCCTTATAATACGAAATCGGGCAGATAAATATGTTTCACTTGAGTTTGTGTATGTTAATAAAGGTTTTTCTAAAATGGTTTTTACATCTAAATAATGTGATCAAAAACTGTACTAGAATATTTTTAAAAGATTATTTAAATATGGATAGGTGGGGCAGAATGAACCAGTTACTTGGTCTCTAAGATAGATTTCTCCTCGAGAGTTACATAAAAAGTTGAATGTAACAAACTAAAAATAATACAGAAGACGTACACGAACGCATTAAAGCTCTATAAAAGCAGTTGAAGAAGCAGGGCTTTACGTACAACATATTTACCATATACATTTTCAAGACGTTTTTTGTAAATAGTTTTTTTAGCTTTATTAGACTGCATTTGGCGAAAATCTATTTTTCTTATCTTTAATTCACAATTTGAAGCACATTTGTTATCGATAAAATTACTTAGTAAGGGATTGTAAGAAACTTCAATAACATAGAATTAAATTATAAAATAAGAATATCGGTACTTGAAGTTAGTTATTTAGTATTACCAGGTGTACAAGTATGAAATGCGGATTTTTTTTCTAAAAAAACATGTTAAATTTGGAAAAATGATAAAAAGTGCTTTATTCAAAGTATGCTCCATGGCTTGTTATACATTTTTTCCATCTTTCGGGCAATTTGTGAATACCACGCCAGTAAAAAGCTTCCCCTTTTGCTGCGAACCATTCATCGAGCCATTTTTTCACAGCTTCGTACGAACCAAAGCGCTGCTCAGCAAGTGCGTGACCCATCGATGCAAACAAGTGGTAATCGGAAGGAGCCAAGTCTGGTGAGTAAGCCGCATGGGGTAGACCTTCCCAGCTGAGTACTTCCACCGTGTCGCGAACTAGTTTTGCCGCATGTGATGGAGCGTTGTCATCAAGAAAAATGACTTTGTGTTGCCTCTTTCGGTATTCTTTTTTTTTTTTTTTTTTATTGATCTGGCACACGTGCTGCAGGGAAGTCCCTAAAGCGCTCCAGGAGCGGCACGAGTGCGAAAAAAGCGATTCACGTTGTTCTTGAATCGCTGTAAATTGTACTCGGTGGGAAACACAGCGCTGGGCAAATTATTCCAAAGGGATGACGTTCTCCATATAAAAGATTGCTTGAAAAGCGTTGTACGCGGAGTAACAAGCTGAACCTCATACGGATGCGAAGCACCAGCGCGACGTGTATTTCTTACATGCACCGCTTTGGGAGGAATTAAGCGGGCTACATCCTTCGAACACTTTCCATGAAAATACTTGTAGAACAGACTCAAGTCGCCAACCGTTCTTCGATGTTCCAGCGAATCAAGGCCACCGGTCAATTCCGGGTCCCCAATCAGACGGACCGCTCTTCTCTGAACAGAATCCAACAAATGTGTATGCAGTGTATGTTTGGGAGCGGAACCCCAAACGTGGGAGCAGTATTCCATAGTTGGTCGAATTTGGGCTTTGTAAAGAATTAACAGTTGTTGTGGGTGTAAAGCTTTCTGGTTCTAAATAATATTCCCAACTTTTGAGAAGCTCTCCTTGCTATGCCTGCAACATGTTCATGCCAAGACATATTTGCTCCCAAACTAACGACCAACAAATTGAGCGACGATGCTAGGGGAATGGAGTGCCCCGACATAACTATGTCGGGTTCAGCAACGTTAACTTTTTTAGAAAAAACTGCCGCTTGGGTTTTTGTAGCGTTAAATTCCACTTGGTTACTGTCACCCCAAGATAGAATTTCTTCCAGGTCTTTGTTAAGTTGAACGACCTCCTGCTGTCTGCGGATATTCGCCTGGGCAGCCGATGTCCGAGCGTTCAAGGTGAATGAAGAGACAAGCGTACTGTCATCTGCAAAGCTTTAGATTGGATTCCCGGTCTTTTCCAGCAGATCGTTAATGTAAATGAGAAAGAGAGTAGGAGACAGTATGGAGCCCTGGGGCACACCAGCGTTGATAGTGAGGGTGTTAGAAAGAAATCCGTCGACCGCCACTCGTAAAGAACGCTCTCTGAGGAAACATGAGAGCCACAAACAGAACCTTTCAGACATACCATAAGAGCGCAACTTAGCCAACAGTCCATCGTGCCAAACACGGTCGAATGCCTTGGATATGTCAAGAGCAACCGCTCGAGATTCTCCAAAGTGTTCAATTGCGTTGTTCCAAACATGTGTTACATAAGTCAGAAGATCTCCTGTTGATCTATGTTTACGACAACCATATTGGTGATCGCTAATAATATTGAATCGTTCAAGATATTTTAGAAGATGCTCATTGATAACCTTTTCCATGACTTTCGATATTATTGAAAGCAGTGCAACTGGTCGGTAGTTATTTGGCAAGGTCTTCTTACCTTTTTTAGGTATCGGCTGAACCGTGGCACACTTCCAGCAGGACGGAAATATTCCCTTTCTGTAGGATAGGTTAAAAAGTCTACAGAAAACTGGTGTTAGTTCCCTTGCACAGTTTTTGAGAACTATGACAGGTATTCCGTCAGCGCCAGAAGCCTTCTTGGTGTCTAGCTTCATTAAAATACGCTTTATGATGCGCTGTCTGAAGACAACATCGGGCATCCTTGACTGCAATATGGGAATAGTAGGTGGTGTTTTTCCTTGGAAATCGACAGTAGAATGTGAAGCAAAGAGTTCAGCCAACAAGTTCGCTCTCTCAACAGGTGTGGTTGCAATGGAATTATCTGGCCGTGTGAGTGGTGGTATGGTGGATTTGGTAAAATTTTGACTAACTGCCTTAGCGACTGCCCAAAAGGACCTGGAATTGTTGGGACAAGCGAGAAGTTTGTTTCTAATTCATTGATTGTATGCCTCCTTGGTTTGGTCGATAATTCCCTTGCATCTGTTCCGGGCATGAACAAAGATGTTTCGATTTACGGTGTTAGGATTTTCACGCCATTGTCGGTAGGCAATATGTTTAGAAGCAACAGCTTCTTTGCATTTTCGGTCGAACCAAGGCTTGCCGTTGGAGGAGCATTTCTTCGAAAAAGGGATGTAAGCTTCCATACCAGCCAAAATAACATCGGAGACCTCCCTGGCGCAGTCAGATGGGTTATCGGATCGAAAACAAACGTCCATCCAAGGGAAAGTTCGAAAGTATTCCATGAGATCTTCCCATTTAGCAGATTTGTAGTGCCAAATCTTGCGCGGCCTAGGCGCCTCTCTGTCACTGATTGGCAGGATACTCGATGTCGAAAGCAGTTTATGGTCGGAAGAACCTAACGGCGGATTTACGGTGACCGTGTAAATCTCCGGATTGGTGGTTATCTCCGGATTGGTGGTTAGCCTTTTTTTCTTTAGTTCTGGCCTTTTTTCAAGCAGCGAACGGTTCAAATCGGTCAATTGTTGTTGGTAACGTTTAGTATTAACCGTTTCCCCAGGTTTTAACAGCTCATAATAGACCACGCCCCTCTGGTCCCACCAAACACAGAGCATCGTCTTTCTGCCAAAGCGATTCGGTCTTGCGGTCGATGTGGATGGTGCGCCTGGGTCTACCCATGATTTTTTTGCGCTTGGGATTCTCAAAATAAATACCGAGCGAGCAAAATGTTACAAGTGTTTTTGCGCTTTTCCATTTGCCTGTCGTTCAACTCATGTACCCTTCTACCGGCTTCTGAATCTTTCCCATCTCTCGTAGCCAATTGGAAACAGCTTGTTGACTAACGCCCAATTGCTCGGCGAGTTGTTGCAATTCCACATTAGCGGTTTTCCACGTTCCTTGTCTGCAACATCGAAGTCACCACTTTGAAACGCCGAAACCATCGTTCACACGTATCTTGCGATGGAGCATATTCACCATAAGCTTCTCGAAATAATCGGTATGATTCAACAGCAGTTTTCTTTAAATGAAAACAAAGAATTAATGCTGTCCGCGAATGCTCTTTGTTCGGTATAAATTTCGACATATTGAACACAACAACACAACACTGGTGCGCGTCTGACACTTGTCGATGACACAACAAAATGGCACAGTGTCAAATCTTTATAGCACAAACTGCATTGGTGCACCATATGTTGTCTGAAATCCGCATTTCATACTTGTACACCTGGTATTCAATATGTAAACCAAACAACAAATAATAAAATTTTCAGCATAAATTTTTACTGTTAAGTAAGGATCGACATAGTTTGGTTTTTTAACAGTTATGTTAATTTTTAGATGAATTAAATTCTGAGAAATTTTCCCACGAAGATGTAGTTGTAAACTGTGCAGATTTTACCTTGGCGATAAAAAATATCAAGCCATCCATTAGTGAATCAGACCTAAGATATTTTGAGAACCTTAAAAAGGAGTTAAGTTCGAACAATTCAAGTTCAACTTAAAAAGAGGTAAATAAAAATAAATAAATAAAAGGTTTTATTTTCTAAAGAACTTTCTTTTTGTTAACCTTGTTAATAAGAGCTCGACGTTTTCGTCCTAAATCATGCTCATAAGTCCAGTAGAAATTAAATGTTTCTATGATCAAAAATAAAGACTTTCGTGGCAGAATATTTCTGTGAAAGTTGTAAGAATATACACTGGTGAGCAAAAACTTGACTCAAACTATTTGGCTTCATTTAATACGGATCCTAAAATTTAATGTTTATATATTTTTACGGATTTTAGTATCATTTGAAAGCGCCTTCTATTCTCTTTCTAATGATACCAAATTCCATAGCACACCTCATGCTTTTCACTGTTTAAAATGATTGAAAGGGGAAACAAGGAGAACAAGGATTGAAAATGGAGGTAAGAGAAAGAAAAAATTAAACAAATCTTAAGTTTTACAATTAAATTTATTGATAAAAACCGAAATCAATATTTTGTATTCCCCCCAGCCCTTATTACTGCTTCCAGCCTGTTTTTCATGGAGCGGGTGTGAGTTTTTCACCACTGTTTGTGGGATTCTTCCGCCATCGCAAACTTTAAGCCCCTCAGCGATGCAGGGGGGCTAGATTTCTGGTTCGAGCCCTTCTTTTGAGCTCATCCCACATGTGCTCGATTGGATTGAGGCTAGGACTCCGCGCAGGCCAGTCTAATGAAGGTATTTCCACTTACGCCAAATATTGCCGCACCGACGCAGCAGTATGTGGCCTCGCATCTTGCATTAGCACGAAGCTATCGACAACAAATCCAGCGTAAGGAACGACGTATTCCTGCAGGATCTCCTTGATGTACCGGGGAGTAGTTAATTTACCGCTACGAGTCTTATCAGTCACGAAAACCAAATTGGTTTTTGCACTCAGTGAGATGCCTTCCCACACCATGACAGAATCTCATCCGTCGGCGACCGTTTCAGTAATGCAGCACTACGCATAGCGCTTCCCAGGCCTCCTCGTCTTCCATCGTTGCCATGTAGGTACGCTGTAAGTTGTACTCGGTGGGAAACATAGTCCTAAGAAAATCATTCCAAAGGAATGAGGTTTTTCCATATAAAAGAATGCTTGAAAAGGGTTATACGAGGAATGACAAGCTGAATCTCATACGGATGTGAAATATTAGCTCGACGTGTATTCCTAGCATGCACCACTCTGGGAGAAATTAAGCCGGTTACATCCATTAGACACTTTTCATGAAAATACTTGTAGAATAGACTTAAATCACCAACCGTTCTTCGATGTTCCAAGGTATCAAAGTTGGTAAATTCTGGCGAGCAGCTCTCTTCTGAATTGAATCCAACAAATGCAATATATGTTTGGGAGCAGAGTCCCAAACATAGGAGCAGCATTCCATCGTTGATCAAATTTGAACTTTGTACAGAATTAACAGTTGTGGAGCGTAAAGCTTTTTAGTTGGAAATAGTGTTCCCAGCTTTTGAGAAGGTCTCTTTGCTATGCATGCGATATGTTCATGCCAAGACCTATTTTCTCGAAAGCTAATGCCCAGCAACGTGAACAACGATGCTAGAGGAATGGAATGACCCGACCTGATTATGCCGGGTTTCGCTACATTAACATTTTTAGAAAATTCTGCCGCCTGGATTTTTGTAGCGTTAAATTCTACTTGGTTATTGTCACCCCAATATAGAATTTGTTAAGTTGAACGATTTTCTGCTGTCTGCGAATACTTGCATGAGTAGCCAATTTTCGAGCGTTCAAAGTGAATGAAGAAATAAGCGTAGTATCTGCAAAGCAGCAGTTTTTTAATTTAAATCAGAAAGATAGTAGGAAACAGTGTGGGCCCTGGAGCACACCAGCGTTCATACTGAAGGTATTAGAACCAAATCCGTCGTCCGCCACTTGTAAAGAACGCTCTCTGAGGGAACTCGAGAGCTATAAACAAAACCTTTCAGATATACCATAAGAGCGTAACTTGGCCAACAATCCGTCGTGCCAAACACGGTCGAATGCCTTGGATATATCTAGCGCATTCTCTAAAATGTTCGATCGCGTTGTTCCAAACATGTATTGCATAAGTTAGAAGACCTGTTGATCTTTGCTTACGAGAGCGATATTGATGATCGCTAATAATGTTAAATCCTCCTAAATATTTTAAAAGATTCCATAACTTTCGATATTATTTCAATCAGTGCGACTGGTCGGTAGTTTTGTGGCAAGGCCTTTTTGCCTTTTTTGGGTATCGGCTGAACTGTAGCGCATTTCCAACAGGAAGAAAATATTCCCTGTCTCTAGGATAGGTTGAAAAGTCTACAGAGAACCGAAGTTAGTTCACTTGCGCATTTTCTGAGAATTATGGCAGGTTTCCATCAGCGCTAGAAGCTTTTTTGCTGTCTAGCTTCATTACCATACGTTTTAATTAAAATTACATTTTATGACAAATAGATGCTTATACTGCACTTTGTTGGTGACTTACAAAGTCCTTTCAAGCAGAGCGGCACAGCACGGCTGGCGCTTATTGCAGAAACGCATCTTCCCGAGTTACCGCTCGAAGGCATAGATGGCATTGGTATAACAACTAAAGACGAATCGAAAGATTCGCATTTTTAGAAGTCACCAAAAGTGTTCTTCGTATTTGCTGAACCATCCCAAGACGCGTTTCGCCGTATCACGGCTCCTCAGTTGGGCTAGGTTCAGCAAATACGAGAACACCATTTTTAGTCCTTATCCAGGTACTAACGGAAAACTATAACTGAACCTAGCCCAACTGAGGAGCCGTGATACGGTGAAACGCGTCTTCGGATGGTTCAGCAAATACGAAGAACACTTTTGGTGACTTCTAAAAATGCGAATCTTTCGATTCGTCTTTATTTGTTATACCAATGCCAAAATTACATTTTATGATACGGTGTCTGAAGACAATATCAGGCATTCTTGACTGCACTATGGGAATAGTCGATGGTGTTTTTCCTTGGAAATCGGCAGTAGAATGTCAAGCAAAAAGTTGGCTTTCTCAACTGGTGTTGTTGAAATAGTATTATCTGACCATGTGAGTGATGGTATAGTAGATTTAGTGATGGTCTTAGCGACTGGCTAAAAGGACCTCGAATGGTTGGGGCGGGTAATAAGTTTCTTTTGAATTCTTTGATTGTGTGTCTTCTTGGTTTCATCAATAATTTATTTGCATCTGTTCCGGGTACGAGCAAAGATGTTACAATTGAATGACGTTAGAATTTTCACGCCATTGACGGTAGGCAAGATGTTTTGACGCAACAACTTCTTTGCATTGTCTATCGGGTCGAAGGCTTGCCGCTGCTTCGAAAATGGGATGTAAGCGTCCATACCAGCCAAAATGACATCGAAAACCTCCTTAGCGCAATTCAGATGGATAGTTCGGATTTAAAACAAACTTCTAAACGAGGGAACGTTCGGAAACATTCCATGAGTTTAGCAAATTTGTAGTACCAAATTATGATCGATCGCCTCTCTGCTACTGGTCGGTGACAATGTAAATTTCTGGATTGGTAATTAATAATAATAATAATAAACATCTTTATTTTATACTCTGCGAAATGCAGCAGTGCTGTTGTTAACCGAGTTTTCAAAAATATACAAAAGAAATACAAAAAATAAAAAATAAAATAAAAATATAAACTCAAATACAATTTAAGAAGTATCAATTAGTACTTAAACTCTACTACATCATATTGATACCCATATACAAACCATGATCCCCACCCTACCCTATAAAAGAGACATAATAATAACAGTCAATAAATCTGAAATAAAATCTCCTTTAGCTGCCTTCTGAAAGATAGTTCAGACAGAGCAAGCAAACCTTCAGGAATTTCGTTCAGAAGTTTAGCAGATGTATAGCCGAAAGACCGTCTAAACACACTTGTACGACGCCTAGGTATTTGAAAGCGGTCATTGTACCTAGTATTACG
The DNA here is from genome assembly GCA_019049505.1 of Pachyrhynchus sulphureomaculatus. Classification (NCBI taxonomy): domain Eukaryota; kingdom Metazoa; phylum Arthropoda; class Insecta; order Coleoptera; family Curculionidae; genus Pachyrhynchus; species Pachyrhynchus sulphureomaculatus. Next base: position 56,632,797 of record CM032453.1, read on the forward strand.
CTGATGCACCGAACTTAGATGATGCAGCCTTTCACACAGATACTGTGGCACCCCGGTCCTCAACAGTCTATGCAAAAAGCAACCCAGATGTAGCCTTTCTCTATCCTTATTACGCAACCATTTCAGCTCCTTCAGCCTACCACTCACATGATCCCTCCCCCTGCATCCAAAAATAAAACGTACACAGGAGTTTTAAATTTATTGCAGCTTATACTTCGACATGAGGTTCAGGCACGGATCTTAAATAAAATTACAATAATTAGTCTGAGAAAGGACAAGAGTCTCGCACAAATATTTTTTTAAGTTCAAATTGAGGATATGCCGATTCTTATATAAATTACGTAGTGAACAATACGCCCTTTGAGCTACCAAAGAAACCTGTTTTCTCAACCTTACTATCAAATAATATTCCCAAATTTTTATATTCAGTAATAAACGGAATTCTCTCCTGGGCCATATTTAAATTGAAATTTGCCGAAGCCCATTCACTCTTTGTTCCAAAATACAGTACTGCCGACTTTTTCGGATTTATCTTCAAACTATTGTTATTAGAGTAGGTAAACATCGAATTTAAACAGTAATTAATTTCCTGTTCCGCCTTTAATGCATTAAGACTATTAAAGCTCCTTAAAATCTGACTGTCATCTGCATATTGTATTGGCCTACAATTATTAACATAACAATGCATATCCATTGTATAAATGACAAACAACAATGGTCCCAAAATTGACCCCTGAGGGACGCCTCTATCTAAAGCCAAACTATGTGACACGCGGGCGATTAATCAGCACACGCTGTGATCTATCCGCCAAGTAGTCCTTTAATAAATTTATTGTTCGTTCTTTAAAACCATAATAATGAAGTTTGGCACACAACAAGCGGGGATCCAGCGTGTCAAATGCCTTGCTGTAATCGAGAAGAACCAAGGCAGTTGTCTCTCCTTTATCCGCCGCCTCGAGGATATCATCCAAAATGCTTAGCAAGGCTGTTGCAGTGCTAAAACCCCTGCGAAACACCGACTGACCTTCAAAGAATAAGTTTTTATTATTAAAATAATTAACGATTTGTTTAAAAATTAAAAAATCTTAGACAGAATACTCAAAAGGCTAATCGGACGCAGTTCAGAGTAATGCTTAGGGCTTGACACCTTGGGCAAAGGCAATACCAAGGCCAACTTCCAATCGGACGGAAACTTACTCTCTAATATAGATACATTGAAAATATGAGTGAGAAACGGTACGATGAGAGGGCAACAAAGTCTTAACATCTGCAACGTAAGTTGATTAACTCCAGAAGCATTCGGCCTTGTATCAGAGATGGCAGAAATTACATCGCCGTCGCTAACCAATGAGACCTCAAAGACACTATCGGTAACCTTGTTATCAGAATAGTAACAAATCGTATCTGGATTAACGTCAGGACAAATCTGTAGCACAGAATCAAGGAAATTCAAAACAGATCAAAAAGACTGACGAAATTTCCGTTTCTATCAGAGATTTATCGATGCAAAACCACAACTGAGTGAGAATGATTCAGCGTCAAGACCTTGTTCGTATGTTCTAAAATGGCAAATATTTTAGTATCTACTATATGTTTTATTAATGTTAAGATAAGTTATTGTCGTGAATTATTTTTTATTAATTTTTATACATAACTACCTAGATAGCCTGTCTGTTTAGCTAATATTGTACTTTTAGTAGACCTAATCATTTTTTACTACTTGGTAAACGAGAATTTTAATGCTTGATTCTTCTTCTTGAAGTGCCATATCCAATACGGACGAAGGCAATCCTCTCGTTTTTGCCCGTGGTTGATGTTAAATATTCCACAGACAAAGGGAGCCTACACTTTAATGCCGTTTCCGAACGGCCAAAGTAAGAGGGCTTTATACTTTATTACAATAAAACAGTTTTAAATATTCCATAAATAATATTAGTACCAGGTGTACAAGTATGAAATGCGGATTTCAGACAACAGATGGTGCACCAATGCAGTTTGTGCTATAAAGATTTGACACTGCGCCATTTTGATGTGTCATCAAGTGTCAGATGCGCACGAGTAATAAATTGGAAAAGTGTGTGCATAGTGTTGTATTGTTGTGTTCAATATGTCGAAATTTATACCGAACAAAGAGCATTCGCGGACAGTATTAATTTTTTGTTTTCATTTGAAGAAAACCGGCAAAAAAATACGAAGATGTGGAATTGCAAACATCGTTGGACAAAGATGATTCGCAAACACAAAAACAACTCGCCGAGCAATTGGGCGTTAGTCAACAAGCTGTTTCCAATCGGCTACGAGAGAAGGGAAAGATTCAGAAGACCGGTAGACGGGTACCACATGAGTTGAACGATAGGCAAATGGAAAAACGCAAAAACACGTGTGACATTTTGCTCGCTCTGTACAAAAGGAAGTCGTTTTTTTTGCGTCGTATAGTTACAGGGAATGAAAAGTGGATTTATTTTGAGAAGCCCAAGCGCAAAAAATCATGGGTAGACCCAGGCGCACCATCCACATCGACCACAAGACCGAATCGCTTTGGCAGAAAGACGATGCTCTGTGTTTGGTGGGACCAGAGGGGCGTCGTTTATTAGGAGCTGTTAAAACCTGGGGAAACGGTTAATACTAAACGTTACCAACAACAATTGACCGATTTGAACCGTTCCACAGTGTGTCGACTAGTACAAGTTAGCTGGACAAAATTATTTTTTCTCTTATTTCAATTGTTTATGTATATTCTAGGCATATTAAGTTATTTTAAGAAAAAATTCATCGCGTTGGTTGTTTTTATGGGCGTGGCTAATTTTTTCCCCTAAATTAGTCAGCTACGCAGACATATTTAAACGATAACTCGGGAACAACTTGTCAGATTTTTATAAATAAAACATTAAAAAATGCGTAACTAAATGAAAGACACTGTATTATTATTTTTAATAATAACCAGATGAAAAATCATTTATTGCATTTGTCAATTAAAAATAAAACAATTAATCCATATTACTTAGTTTTATTGACACAAAAAGGATAAACTCAAATAATACCTGCCTTTCAGGTAGGTAACTTGTGCATTATACATACATAAGTAGTTGGTATTTTAAAATGTTTTTGATTTTTTTCAAGGGACATATTTCTTGCTGTTCGGTTCAAAAAAAAATTGTTTTTGAAACTTCCAGTCAAAAATTGTTTTTGTTTAATTTTAAAATAAATGTTATAAATGCTCTGTAATAAATTTAGCATAATGACACTGACTGTAATTATATGTAAAATAAAAATACTCATTTATTGATAAAGAAAAATTTACAAGTCAAGGTTTACATGCTTAGTACAAGCACTACATAACTAAAAATAGTAGCTGAACCTAATAATCATCATCAGAGTCTTCTGATGAGTCGTTTACTGTATAATCGTCATCATTTTGTGGCATTGTGCGACAATATGATGACAATTCCAATCTTGACTCTTCTATGCTAGGGCTTACAATTAACTTTAATACATCTGTACATATTTTTTCCGGCTTTTTTTTGGGAATCTCTCGAAGGCTATTGATCAAAGGATCAGATGTTATAATTAACATGCACAGTAAGTCTCTATTCGTGGCAACACGCGAGCACTTGCGGGTGTTGTACTCCCTAAATCTGCGGCAATCTTTGTTCCGTGCTTCTTGAGCCTCTTCGGAAAGCTGCCCAATTGGAAGCAGTGCCGCTTTGATGACTTCTGTGCTGTGAATTAATATTTTATGCACAGTAGCAGGCATACAGTACCACGAATAGAGACTAAGATAATGTTTTCTGGTTTCAAGACAAAATTTTTTGAATTCAACTAAGTTTATCTCGAATCCAGAAGACAATGTTCTCAAAATAACATCAAACTTTTGTATAATTGTAACATCCAACCCTGTGATCTGAGCACTCATCTCAGCATTCTTAAAAAAGCGACGGGCTGTATTTCCATCATTTGAAGAACCAAATCCTGGCTTTGGTTTATCTACAATGAGTCCCATCTCGTTCTTAAATTTCAATTTGATTTCCTCGGAACAAACCTTGATATCTGCTTTGTCTTCGTTGCTTCTAGCCTGCCATTTCTTAATATTCAACTTGTAACTGATATGTAAAAGACATTCGAAGCAACGAATTCAAGCATGAAGTGTAGATAAACCAAAGCCAAAATGTTCTTGATTGCTGTTAAATATCGCGGGGTCATCGTTCATCGTCTTGGGGGTGGCGCCACAGATGAAACACTTTTGGGATGAACTAGTTTCCGTTAAGGCGTTACACACCTTTCCGGCTGTCATTGTCAGCAAAAGTTCGTGTTTTACAGAGATTTGAGAATCACCAAAGTTGATAAGTGTTGGAAGAAGAGCATTAACTTCTTCCCACAATCTATTTGTCTCCACTAACGTGAAGTCGTTCGTTTCTTTGGCAAATATAAATTTGATTGGGCGACAATACAAAGTTGATGAAGGCCGAGGATTTTGCCAAATAATTTTGGACCCATCATATAACTTAAGGGGAACTAAAGATAATGCGAAAAGAAACTCGTCCGTATATTCAAAATCTCCGTTTGTATGTGCTGTGCCCCGAACTTCCATCACATCCCCATTTACTAACAAGTGTAAACGATTGAACTTGTTGGGAGCACACTGCTGATAACTTCATTCTGTGCTAATACTAGACGTTCCACTGTTTTATTTAATAAGGCTTGCAAATTTATTTCAGCACGAGTTTCTGTTATAGCAATGTGCTCCTCTGCAGGTAACAGGCCTGTTTGGACTTTTTTAAACTAAAATATGACGGAAACACATTATGCCCCGCCTTCATGGACCACTTCCTAGTTTGTTTGTAAGAATGCGTTGTTGACTTAGAATCTATATAGTAAACTAAGGCTTCGTCACTACTTAATTGCCTAGGATTAACGGAACTGGTATTTTTAGACTTAATAATATTGTCTGGGCTCTCACTAATGTCTCTAATCACATTGGCAATTTTCCTTTGCCCTGCTGAACGCACAGCAATTTCGGCAGGAGTCACCAATTCACTGACACTTCGGGATTCTACGAGATCCACGACGCGACGTTTCTTCGTCTTACACGACGATTCCTCGAAATCTTTGCGAGGTCTTCCTGCAGGAGTCACATTCTCACTTCATGTTGAAGGTTGTGGCGCAAAAGAACTCGCAGTAAACTGTATGTCTGCTTCATCCAACCAATTCTTATTTTTAATTAAAAAACGCTCCTTCGACTTTCCTGAAGCCAACCATTTGGCACCAAACTTATTAGACAAGTTGGATATCTTCAACTTTATTTCTTTTTGGCTGCTTTCAGTAATGCCACCAGTGAAATTTTGAAGAAAGAAAGTCATATACACGCGAGTTTTTTTTCATTCTTCGTGTGTTTCAACCACTCCTCAAAAAAGGCTACCCTTGAAATAGAGTAAACGTGTTCTGGAAAAAAAAAAAGAAAAAAAACATGTTGTACTGAAGTGTGCTAAACAATATGTGTATTTTTACGAAGAATAAAGTTATTTCTGTGTAATATCTAAAAACTAACCCGGATAGAGGTGAATGTCTGTATATTCTGAACTTTCAAAGTTTTTTTTTTTAAAAAAAAAACACGCTAAAATATATAGGCTATTTAAAAAAAATACTAAAAATTCAAATTAATAGATTCTGATTAAAAAAATACATTAAAAAATATTACTTACCCTCAGTATTAATATTCATCACAAAAACTTTCACAATATTACAATATGTCACTATAAGATGTGCACGAAAGTGTCGCTAAATTGCAACTGATTGATTGAAAGAGCTGCATTAAACTCATTACCTGACTTCTGACGCTTATGACTCGCCACTTGCAAATTTGATAAACAACCTTTTCTCGGAATTCGGGGTTTGGTGGTGTTGTTTACGTTTTGCAAATAAGATTTCCTGGAAATCATAACATGAATTTTGTCCACCTAGCATGTTCTACGCGACACACTGTGCGTTCGCTGCTTGAAAAAACGGCCAGAATACCAAGGCAACACAAAGTCATTTTTCTTGATAACAATGCTCCATCACATGCGGCAAAACCAGTTCGCGACACGTTGGAAGCACTCAGCTGGGAAGTTCTACCCCATGAGGCTTACTCACCAGCCTTGACTCCTTCCGATTACAACTTGGGGTCACGCACTTGCTGAGCAGCGCTTTGGTTCGTACGAAGATGTGAAAAAATGGCTCGATGAATGGTTCGCAGCAAAAGGGGAAGATTTTTACTGGCGTGGTATTCACAAATTGTCCGAAAGATGGGAAAAATGTATAACAAGCGATGGAGCATACTTTGAATACAGCACTTTTTAGCATTCTTCCGAATTTAACATGTTTTTTTAGAAAAAAAAATCCGCATTTCATACTTGTACACCTGGTATGTGAAATTATAGCGTGGGCCATTGGGTACTTACTCCTCGATCTATTTCAAATTAAACCCTTACCGGCAGTTCACTGCTGCTTCGGCTTATTAAAGAGACTATACTTCTTTCCAATGAATTGAATCGGTGAGTTCGACAACCGTACATGTCCGAAAATGTAATTTTGAGAAATTTAAGAAAAACTGATAATCTTTTAAATTACTTATTTCTCAGGTTTGGCATACACAGAGAAGTTTTAGATCTGGTGATCTGGGATTTATATCTAGTAATAGTTTTTCTATAAACGAAACGGTCTAATAGTTATAACTAAAAGAAGTTAGTGGACAAGTACGGTTTTTCGAAATCAATATCGTAAAAAAAAAAAAATAAAACAGGTGAAAAATGATTACATTTTTAATAGTTCTAAAAGAATAACAAATAAATACTGATTTAAACATTTTAATCGTCATTTTCTGCCGTTGTCGTATTACAGGATGTTATATGGTAGAAAAATTCTAACATTTCACCAGTCATATATTGCATAACTTTTTTAATATCCTCGACTTTTTCTCATTAATAGGTAGAGGATCTTTATAAGCGCCAGCAGTCGGTAGAGAAGGACTTTCCTTATGTTGCTTTAATAACTTAAATGTGTAGGAGAGAAAACCGTTTATGTAATTCCACGTTGTCACATAACCTGGAGTTGAACTGTCATAAAGAAATTGCCTATAGTTTGACACAGCAAAATTTTCTTTTCTAGTATTATCACCACTGACTAAAATAGAACACGTTTTTTTATAATCAGTCGGCCACCACTTTTTAAAATCAATAATATCGTTATGTCGAATTAACTTTACAGTAAATGGCTGTTTTTTCCTTGAAGATAGTATTATTTCTTGATATTCTTCTGGAATATAAATTCGATCGTGTTTTTTAATCACCCTCTTGACACAACCAAAATCCCTGTCGCAGGGCAAAAATGAATGCCCTCTTATTGGAAAGTAATGGTATATTTTGTTAAATCTCTTGGTCGCCTGCAATGCTAGCAAAAAGCGAACCATGATCTGGTTACGATTCTGTCCCGCACATCCATCAGAAAATAAGTGTAACTCAGTGATTTCAGATGGTATGTGGTTCAATATATAATCATAAAGAAATGTGCATACTTCATTAGATCCTTTTAGAGCTTCACCCTCGTGGTAGCTATAAAAATGACCAGTGTTGTCTTTAAGATTATGAATCTGAAATGCATATACCCAAAGTTGCCTCAGATAAAAAATTTCTTGAACCGGGATATGTGGGAGGGGCATATTCTGCATATAGTCAAAAGCTAGGCCCATTACTTCTGGTCGTTCCTTACACAGAGATTGCACTTCTTTTAGTTTCGTGTAAAACTTTTTTGCGCGCCTTTTATGAACTGAGTTCCGCTGCATTATCATTAAGATTAACATCTTTAAGTTTAGCTCCAAGGCTTTCACATACCGAGCAGACATCAACCTGTGGTCTTCCAAACCTGAGATTGTAGTTTTCATTATAATATTTTAGATAGAATTCGTATTTAACCAAATTTTCTAGCTGTGGATTTTTATCTATAAACAGATTGTACATTTTTCTTCACATTTAAAGATGCATCCAAATAATGAATGGTTTTTGAGGAGTAATGAGAAACTTTAACCGGGAATGACTCAATGTGTTCTTTTATTTTCACAATCCATTCTTCGCATATTGCACGAGGTCTGTTGTTGTGCCGGCCTCTTAAATCCTTTGGTGATTTTGTAGCTAGAAGTAAGGTGTTTAAACGCTGAACTTGCCAATGAGATATGGCATGAAGACTGATAAATGCCTGTTTACATACGGAAATTCGATTTGATTGTTTCATAACAAAGTACAAAAAATTTGATTTTCTTTGTTGTTTAGGTTTTACGCCTCTTATCCGATGTCTTTCAATAGGCTTTGCTTCAATAAGCCCCTGCAAATACGTATCTTGTTCATTTTTTGGCTTACCGTCGTATAATTTTGATATTATTTCTGTTTTCTCTTCATCAGTAAACTGCTGCATGCACTTTTTTTTTTACACCGTAAAAATGTATTCATTAGTTAAAATTAATTAATTCAAAAAAAAAAATGTAAACTTACATGCATGTAGGTCCGACAGTTTTCGCTTCAATATGTTTTCCGTTTTTACCAACATATTCCTGACCATGCAAACGTGCTATTTTTCTTTGGTTATGTTTCCTTTTTCTTTTTTTGTTGCCATTGCTAGTAACCACATCTTCTCTGTCACAGGATGACATATTTTATTTAAACAAATTTAAAAACACACGATAATTAAGCTATTTTAATTAATAAAACCCACACGAAGTCAACTCTTTCTTTATAAACAAATAACTGCAGATATTTTAGTAGCTGAGATGAAAAACCGTACAAGTCACGGACATGTACGGTTTTCCCAGTCATCACCGAACGGCAGCCTACTGTAGAGCGTTAACGTTTAAGTATATCGTACGGTTTTTATGCTCAGTTGATAGGCGGATATATTTAAAACAAAATGGCTATCTCAGTTTAAAATGTCAAATTTTGGACTTGTACGGTTGTCGAACTCACCGATTCAATTGTTTATTAGTTTTAAAAACTACAAAATCTCGTAACTATAAAATACAACTTACCTTCTTAACTGTACAATTTAGAGAAGTTAACGAGATAATTTTTTTTTTTTTCGTAAACTGGTGGGTTAAGTTTGCAATAATAGAGAACACGATGTTACCTATGTTAAAGTAGTTTTATTTATAAAAACAAATTAGAAAAATAAATAAGTTGTTAGAGTAACATCACCTAGAGTAATATTATTATCTAGTCGTATTGCATTGTAAGGGCATTCACACAAAATTATATTAACATATTCACAGCCATAAATGAACATTCAACACAACACTTTATCACAATATTAAAGTAACACTATCCAGCGTTGTCAAGAATTTATCTCTATGCCTATTTGCATCAATTACAGTAAGTCTGCTGAATCTTGAAATTATTAATTGTAGCATAAAAATGCTTATGCATAGAAATACATTCTTACAATATCTATTTAAAAATATATTTAATCCACCAATATACTTTTATAGAAAAAATGGTTTATGTTGCTTAAAACCTATTAAAATAATTAAGGTATATTGTTAAACATCTCGCGATTGTATTTGGTAGCTGTTATTAACTTTAACAACATTAATAAGAACAAACTGGAATATGGTAACCATTTTCCTAAAGTTTTTTTTTGGTGGTTTACCTATAAATATACTAATTTAGTATACTGTATACAAGTTATTCAAAATAACTTGATATATAAGACACTACTATAACTACATCACAATTTTTAACATTTATACTATTTTATACAATTATAAACAGTATGTCCGCAAATTGAGATGTCGAAAATATTTGTTAACCTAACTCCTGCATAGACATACACACATTATTCTCTAAAACCACTGAACAAGCTTGTTCGTAAAAAGAGCAGTCAATGATTTTTTGAACACCCAGCTTTCCTAATTACGAGTCGTTTAGTTTTGATGACATACGATCAAAATATTTATAAGTTATTTCTTTTTTGGTCTATCAGAACTACATATATTTGTAAGTATTCGTAATAAGAAATTCAATAGATGTCTGTAGTGGTAAAAAGGCCACTGCACTTATGATCCTATTTGTTTTTTAACATGGTTTCTCACGCTTGCCTCCCAAAATGTATAAATTTATCACACCACTCGTATACGTTATCTTCACTGTTGCAGCACATTGGGTATACTATAGGTGACTTAGTTTGTTTGGCGCAGCGTTGGCAAACTTCAACTTTCAAGTCCTGCAAAATAAAAAAAAATATATATTTAATTTAGCTTGGCTAATTAAAAGCAAGTTAGGCTTTTACTAATTGTTCTAAATAGTACCGTTCGATTTGAGTGATTTTTAAAATATAACCTCTTTTTTTTCAAAAACGATGCAGTGTAGTTTCAGCTTAATTTTTAAAAGGTTATTTTTTCGAAACAGCTTAACCGATTTTGAAAACTATTCTTGAGGGTTTTTTTTAGATGAAATATCTTTATTTCTGCAAAAATTTCGTTATTTTTCTTTGACCCTGTATGTACTTTTTTTTTTTTTAAATTTTTTTGGGTTTGGAGGTCAATTATAGAATGAAACTTCCTAAAATTTATTGTGATCCTTTCCTTTTATTATTGACGTTTCGGCACAGTTTACCTTTCTCACAATTTTTGTTTAGTTTGGCTTAGACGTGGATGTTTAGGTTAATATTTATCATAGCCCATTTCAATGAATCACAAAGTACTCTTTTTTTTCATTTCACAGTCCTATAAATGTAGTCTACATGTTGTGTTCGTCCCAATTTTTAAAATAAAAATAAATGACACTGACTACTAATTAACATGTGGTTCGTGTAACGAAAAAAATGAATGAATAAATTTTAGGAAGTTTCATTCTATAATTGACCTCCAAACCCAAGAAAATTGAAAAAAATACATAAATAATATATATATATATATATATATATATATATATATATATATATATATATATATATATATATATGTACATATATATATATATATATATATATATATATATATATATATATATATATATATATATATATATATAGATATATAGATATTTATATATATATATATATATATATATATATATATATATATATATATATATGTATGTATGTATGTATGTATGTATGTATGTATGTATGTATGTATGTATATATGTATATATTATGTTCAATATTTAAAAAGGGAAATTAGTCTGATATATGTAATTACAAACCGGTCCTGTTAATTTGTCGTTTTTCTACAATTTTTGAGATATTATATGACTACTTAATAAGTAGAATTGAACTAGTTCTTACTTTAAAACAACATTGCTTTTTGAGGGGACGGGCAACTATCAGCAATCTGGGATGTTTTGCAGAATTTTTATCAAGTGTTATTGACAATAAGGGCCAGGTTGATGTACTTTTCACCAACTTTTCTAAAGATTATTCTAGTTACGCTCAGAACATTCAGTTTGCCTGACAGATTTGTTTACTTTTTCCAGTCATATCTGATACAGCGATCTCAATATGTTCAATGTTATAATTTACATCTCCTTCTTTTGGAGCCTCATTTGGAGTGTCAAGTTCCAACAAGCAACTACAATATCTAATGAACAAAATAATGATCTCATGCATTGACTGTGGGCCGAAACTCAACACCAGCAAAACTAAATATATCACCATAAGTAAACCATGATGATGGAATAAAAATTGATGGCCCGAACCTCGAACGAGTAAATAAATTAACCTATCACGGAACTATAATTAACGATCAATTGGACCCAAGTTTTGAAGTTAATAGCAGATTAGCGAAGGCACTAGCGACATTTGTAAGAAGGAAACAAGTTCTATGTATTCACGACCTAAACATAGACCTCCGAGTAAGGATGATTAGATGTTATGTTTTCCCTGTAATGTTCTACGGAGTAGAAGCGTGGACGGTCACGGACACGCTACTTAGATGCTTGGAGGCCTTTGAAATGTGGACTTACCGACGGATGTTGAAAATCAAGTGGACTGACCGAATAATCAATGCATTAGTTTTACAGCGCTTAAATAAAACAACAGAAATAGCGAATACAATGAAGAGCAGAAAACTGAAATAGCTAGGACACATAATAAGAAACCCTGAAAAGTACGCTACTTTACACCTAATAATTCAAGGCAAAATACAGAGAAAAAGAAGTGTCGGAAGAAGGACGACTTCATGGCTCAAAACCTGAGACAATAGTTTGGAAAAACAAGTCAGCAACTGTTCCGAGCAGCAGAAAATAAAACCATGATAGTCAATATGAGAGTCAACGACCGGTAGCGGTCACGGCACTAAAAGAAGATTAAATCGATGTCATCGCCTTCAGGAATTATCGTGCCAACAGACAGACTGGCGATAATTGGAAATTATATTTTTCGTGTGAGTGAAGAAATGCAAGAACCCTGGAATGTCATTTTTTACGAATACATTTCTTTTGACAAGAGAAATAATCATCGTTGACATTAATTCAAATTAAAAACTCTAAAATTTATTTATTATACTTTTTTATATTAAACCAAATTTTCTCAATCACGGAGAGCAAAACCCACCATACTAGTTTATATTATCAATTAATTATGTAAAGGCAAAATGGCTGACTTACATCATATACACAGGGGTTGTTGTTGCGATCCCACTCTGCTCCCGGCCTAGGCGCTGCTTGTGTGCTGAGCATCACTAACACTAGTATTAAGACTGCTAATAAGAAGGTAGAAATGTATTTCTGAAACAATGAAGAAATATTTGAATAAGTTGGATAAAAATTTATTTATTTTACTATTTAACTAAAAATTCTCAAGGTAGTGTCAGTAATTCTGTGAATTGTATTATACTATAAACTTCACATATATGTGTTAAATATCGTGGATAGCATCACAAAATATCGTAACTCCGAAATTCCAGATCGTCAAAATATTTTGAAAACAACAATTTATATACATATTTACAATCGTAACATAAGAGCGAATTTCTATTATGCCAGTTCAGTTATTTTGAAAATTTATATTTCTGTCCTTAAAAATCTCTTGTTCACTCGTTCCTTATCTATTTGCAACCTAATAAAGGCGTATTTCCTATTTTTCCTTTAGCAGCTTTCAAATGTCAGTGCTCTAACAAAAACTATTATCGTAGTAACAGTAATTATTATTAATAAATTGAAAATAATAAATAAACCTTCCTGTAAAATTTTATTTTTTGAGATACGCCCGTGTGTGCTATCACCCTGAACGTATAACTGGACTGTATGCCACTATTTGTACTGTTTTTAATATTGAGGATATAAAGGTATAAAAACCGACCAAGTGCAAGTCGGACTGGCGAAATTAGCGTTCCGTACCGTACACATTCAACTTCAATATAAAAATTACCAAGAATATATAAAAAGCGAAACAGCTTTGTAGTAAAAGTTTAAAACAAATAATTACTACCTAAATATTTATTTAATTATAAACAAATAAAATAAAATTATTTTTATCTCGGTACCTATGCGTTGGTCACCAGTCAGGGAAATTTATTTTATCTGTGATTGGCCAGATGCTTAAAGCAGTAATGTACTAAAAAGTATATTACTGATTGCACCTAATACTAAACGTATACAAATTGATATTTCACAGCTGTTAGTCCCTGTAAAATTCACAACTTTCTACGACTAAACTTTATGGAGAATATTCCAGAATTTATTCAAAATTTTTGATTAGTACTCTTACAGATAGGATGGGGGGGAACAAGGATTTTTTGCAATTTTTTAAAAATAATATAAAGAAAAGTTTGCGCTCATATATATTTTTTAACTCGTTGTCATTGCAAAAAAATATTTCACTTTCAATTTGTTAACCCCTGAAATCAAAAGTTAACTCACAACCCTACACGGCTGTGATTGGGCCATTAAATCCTATATTTGTGACAAATTTCAACTTTCTACGTCAAATAGTTTCGGCGAAATTCGGGTGTGACAGAATGAGGGACAGACGGACAAAACACTAAAAAGATATGTTCTGTAAAGTTGTTGAGTATTTATTTCTGTAATTGGTTAAAATGCTTAAGACTGGGTAATTTGAAATAGACAAAACTTAAAATATGCATTAAATTTCAAAAGAAATCTGCAGTAAGTTAACTTTTTCTGGCATACACCATTGATTACTACCTAAATGCTTTCATAAGGTTGCAGTAATCTAACCAAATATTGTGTTTATGGGATGGTTAGTTCAAATTTAAATTTCTTCGTTTTAAATGATTAATTTATAACTGTCAAACCAAAAATTCGATGTCGATGGGTATTTTCGAATGTAAATATTTAATTTATGATACTGTTCTGGACTTTTTGATTCAAGTTTCGTTTTCTCTTTTTAAATGGTTAATTTACAACTTTTAAACCTAGGTTAGCACAAATACTGAATAAACGATTTGAAAATCCGAAATCGATGACATTTTCCAAACGTTCACTCCTAAGTGTGATTGGATACACCACTGAACTTTTTCTATCCTATTCAACTATTATAGCCGGTTGAATTAAGGCTTTTTACAATATTCTGAACAAAAGAGTACAGCGAAGATATTAAGAACAAGAACAACCAGAATTTAGCGGGATTAATTGTCTGTTTTGATTGTTGATGCTAATCTCGCCAAATTCAGCTACTATTCTTTTTACAATGTTGTAAAATGGTATTTCTTTTAATTAAAAACGCCCTTATCGTCAAGTTGAGCTAACGCAAATCGGAATGAAGCCGAAGAGAGGATTCTAAGTTCGCAGTATGCTGAAAACTTAAAAACTTTTCCTGGCTTTTTTAAATTTTATTTTACGAATATATATATATATATATATATATATATATATATATATATATATATATATATATATATATATATATATATATCACTATAAGTCTAGTTCTATCCAATGCTGGATGTAGGCCTTCCCCTGAATTTCCATCTCAATCTACTTGCAGCTGTTGTAATCCATCCAGTGCCCGCAACCCTCTGTATATCATCCCGTCATCTTGTTTTGGGACGTCCTACGCTCCTTTTCTGTTCTCGTAGTCTCCATTCTAATGTTCGCTTGGTCCATCGGTCGTTTATGCTACATGACCATTGCCACTTTCTTTCTGCTATAATATCCTTTAATTTCGATGGTTCACGTATCCACTTGTTTCTTTTTCTGTCTTTAAATTTTATGCCGATCATCTGTCTTTCGTGTGCTCGATGGGTCCCAATTAGTTTTTGTATATCGGCTTTATTCAGTGTCCAAGCTTCAGCGTCTTATGTAATTACGGGTAAGATGCACTGGTCCTAAACTTTGGCTTTTAACTTATTTGGCATGGCTTTATCGTTGAATATATAACTTAATTTTCCGAATGCACAGCATCCAAGCCTGATTCTTCTCTCGTAGTAATTTTTTTTCATTATATATATGTATATATCTATTTGTATTTCTAGTCCTGTGGACAGTCTTGTTTTGCAAGCGGATGTTGACATATTTTTCCAATGGGCAACTTTAAACGGCTTAAGTCTGAATACTGATAAATGCTCCTGTATATCATTTTCCAGATTAAAAAATCCTATTCAGTTTGATTATAGTATAAATACAACCATTTTAAAACGGGTACATGAGGTTGGGGATCTGTGATGTTTGATTCTTCTTTATCTTTCATCGGCCATCAAATGAGTGTGGTGCAGCGAGCCGGTAGGTGTTTGGGTTTTATTGATAGATTCATGCCGATTTTTCTTGTAATTGTATAAATTATTATATTGCTCGTACGTTCGACCGATTTTGGAGTATGCAAGCCCGGTGTGGTCTCCTTTTTATAATGTCCATATTAATCAGTTGGAGAGTGTCCAGAAAAAATTTTTACGTATCTGTTCTTTTAAACTGAAAATTCCTTTAACTGAGGGACATACCGACTATAACCTGGTACAAAGATTGTTAAATATGTGCAGTCTTCAGGACAGACGAATGCAAGCTGATCTACATTTCTTATTTAAGCTACTAAATGAGTATATTGACTGTGAGTACTTACTTAGTAAATTATCTTTTCATACCGTACATCGTACCCGCGCCAGGTCGTTATTTTACCCAGCTAATGTCACCAGAAACTATGGCTTGCATAGTCCAATCTTTAGAATGCAGCGTAATTTTGATAAATACAATTTGCCAATTGATGGCCCAGTACACCGATTCAAAAATATGGTCAAGCAACTGACCTCGCTATAGAGTTTCTTTAATTTTCGGGTAGTTTCCCATTGGTATTATATGTCAAGTACTGTTTACCTTTAAAGTAATTAATTTAGATTGTAATACCCTACATTCTGACCTATTAGTTTTAGATTTAGCTTTAATTATATTGTTCATTCACATTGTTTTTTCTCTTGCATATTGTCGATGTTTTGTAGAAATGGTGTTACCGTTGATAATAAATAAATAAATAAATAAATATATATATATATATATATATATATATATATATATATATATATATATATATATATATACACCAGGTGTACAAGTATGAAATGCGTATTTTTTTTCTAAAAAAACATGTTTAAATTCGGAAGAATGATAAAAAGTGCTTTATTCAGAGTATACTCCATCGCTTGTTATACATTTGTCCCATCTTTCGGGCAATTTGTGGATACCACGCCAGTAAAAATCTTCCCCTTCTGCTGCGAACCATTCATCGAGCCATTTTTTTCACATCTTCGTACGAACCAAAGCGCTGCTCAGCAAGTGCGTGACCCATCGATGCAAACAAGTGGTAATCGGAAGGAGCCAAGTCTGGTGAGTAAGCCGCATGGGGTAGAACTTCCCAGCTGAGTGCTTCCAACGTGTCGCGAACTGGTTTTGCCGTATGTGATGGAGCATTGTCATGAAGAAAAATGACTTTGTGTTGCCTCTTTCGGTATTCTGGCTTTTTTTCAAGCAGCGAACGGTTCAAATCGGTCAATTGTTGTTGGTAACGTTTAGTATTAACTGTTTCCCCAGGTTTTAACAGGTCATAATAGATCACGCCCCTCTGGTCCTACCAAACACAGAGCCTCGTCTTTCTGCCAAAGCAATTCGGTCTTGCGGTCGATGTGGATGGTACGCCTGGGTCTACTCATGATTTTTTGCGCTTCGGATTCTCAAAATAAATCCACTTTTTATCCCCTGTAACTATACGATGCAAAAACGACTTCCTTTTGTACCGAGCGAGCAAAATGTCACACGTGTTTTTGCGCTTTTCCATTTGCCTGTCGTTCAACTCATGTGGTACCCATCTACCGGCCTTCTGAATCTTTCCCATCTCTCGTAGCCGATTGGAAACAGCTTGTTGACTAACGCCCAATTGCTCGGCGAGTTGTTTTCGTGTTTGCGAATCATCTTCGTCCAACAATGCTTGCAATTCCACATCTTCGTATTTTTTTAGCGGTTTTCCACGTTCCTTGTCTGCAACATCGAAGTCACCACTTTTGAAACGCCGAAACCATCGTTCACACGTATCTTGCGATGGAGCATGTTCACCATAAGCTTCTCGAAGTAATCGGTTTTCTTCAAATGAAAACAAAAAAATTAATGCTGTCCGCGAATGCTCTTTGTTCGGTATAAATTTCGACATCTTGAACACAACACAACACTATGCCAAACTTTTCCAATTTATCACTCGTGCGCGTCTGACACTTGTTGATAACATAACAAAATGGCGCAGTGTCAAATCTTTATAGCACAAACTGCATTGGTCCACCATCTGTTGTCTGAAATCCGTATTTCATACTTGTACACCTGGTATATATATATATATATATATATATATATATATATATATATATATATATATATATATATATAACATATATATATATATATATATATATATATATATATATATATATATATATATATATATATATATAACGGAACTGTTATTTCATTTGGGGTTTTCTGTTGTAAAAAAATTTGATCCCCCCTTTTATCGATTTTTTAAATTGAATATAAGATTTTTAGACTTCCGTTGTAGATGGGATTTTTTTTGTGAGATTTGTGTATTTTTGGTAAATTATTAGTGAAATTATAGTTCAATGAGTTTTGAACAACTATAGGTTGAGGTCGGGTTAATCATATCATGACTATGAAAAAATGCCTTAATTTGACACCTTTCACACTAATTAATAGATTTTCTTAAAATAAATCTTTTATCAACAATTAAAATGTTTTGTTGCGTTATCTTCCTTTTCTAAAGAAAACATGAACTTTAGTTTTATTAACAAAACGCCTACAATATCAGTTTATTATTAATTAAAATAATTAGATCGTAAGTGGTAAACATTTAAATTTTGTAACATAATTTATTTACAGCGTTATAGCTTAATAAACATATTTTCTGTAATTTATGAAACTACCATGCGACAAAAGCAAGAGCCGTTAATGGTAATGGTATCTAAGAAATAAATAAATCTATAAGGATAAATTATTTACCGAACTATTCGAAAATATTTTTAGAGTTACAAATTAGTTCGATACGCTTTTCTAAATATTACAAACGCCCGCTAACCACGAAGTAATAAGCAGCTCGAGATATGACCAGTTGTGAGAGGTCGATGACGAAGTGGTCTCTTCAGTCGCTTGGTAGATACTACCAAATAAGAAACAAAATTGGCTGTCAATGTACTATTAAGTTAAGATCAAACTGCATTACACTGTTACAGCTTTTTTCTTTCCTATCCAAATTTTTTTTAAGCCAGTCCTGTTTTGATCACGTTCTGAGCACACTGCTACTGATTACAATAATTAAATAATTGGGATTCCGATGTCTTTCCAAAATTTCATTTTTTTTAAATGGTAATCATATATTCAGATATTTTTGGTTCATCGCAAACGGACACTTTAGATAAGAAAATACATAACAATTTAATTCCTTAATTTTGGCGAGACGCGTGCATATGATACTGATAATAACAGTGTGACACGTAGTAAAACAGGAACTGATGTTCAAAGTCCCGAAGCTGTATTAGATTGTTATGGCTAGACTTAATTCAAGTCATTTTTATTAAATTTTTCCGGATTGCTGCTATTTTTAAACTCCACAACAATATACCTTATTTTTGGATGTTATTTCCACATAATTCAATTTTAAACTTGGAAAACACGATCAGGAATTCAGCTTCTTAGATCATTTTCTCGACGTCTTAATGTTTCAGTGAATAACCTTTTAAGATTTTTTTGACCCCAGATAATGCTTTGCTCTTAATTAGCAAGATTTGTAGATGACAACATTTCAATGCCAATTAACTCCAGAAGTATATTTTTAGCTAGTTTGGAAATTGTATTTACCCTAAAAACTCAAATATCTGTTATTCGTTTAGTTATTGTCACGTTAAACAAATAATAGTATCCACGAGCAGTTGAAAATGGCAAGTAAGGGTTATCAAGTTGCGTATATATTGCACACTGGGTGTAAAAATTGTCTGCCGGCTTTCGACCAGAAGTAGAAACCCGATTCCAAGAGAATTCAAGTACCGTAATAAGAAAGTGGGCAAATAACTCTTTGGTCAGATTCAAGGTTAAGATTCTATTTTCTCGGTTTTTCTATTCTATTGCCGTCAAGAGTTGTTCTGCAGAACATTCTTAAAGATTTTATTACAATTTTTTCCATCCAATTGTCTCAAGTTTGAAGTTTTTTTTTATTTCTAAAAGGTGCTCGACAGCCTTTTGTATCTACGTAATATTGCTTTTGTACTTTTCAGAACGAGCTTACAAATGGCGTAGATAGTTTTACAAAAAAAATTACTCCAGCACACATAATTTAGATATTTATGCAGCGTAAGCGTACTGAAACACTAAACTAGTTTTGGGAAATTCTGAATAAAACTCAATAATAGAACTACCCCGTGTACAAGTATGAAATGCGGATTTCAGACAACAGATGGTGCACCAATGCAGTTTGTTCTATAAAGATTTGACACTGCGTCATTTTGTTGTGTCATCAACAAGTGTCAGACGCGTACGAGTGATAAATTGGAAAAGTGTATGCATAGTGTTGTGTTCAATATGTCGAAATTTATACCGAACAAAGAGCATTCATTTTCATTTGAAGAAAACTACTGTTGAATCATACCGATTACTTTGAGAAGCTTATGGTGTACATGCTCCATCGCAAGATACGTGTGAACGATGGTTTCGGCGTTTCAAAAGTGGTGACTTCGATGTTGCAGACAAGGAACGTGGAAAACCGCCAAAAAAATACGAAGATGTGGAATTGCAAGCATTGTTGGACGAAGGTGATTGGCAAACACAAAAACAACTCGCCGAGCAATTGGGCGTTAGTCAACAAGCTGTTTGCAATCGACTGCGAGAGATAGGAAAGATTCAGAAGACCGGTAGATGGGTAGTGGATTTATTTTGAGAATCCCAAGCGTAAAAAATCATGGGTAGACCCAGGCGCACCATCCACATCGACCGTAAGACCGAATCCCTTTGGCAGAAAGACGATGCTCTGTGTTTGGTGGGACCAGAGGGGCGTGGTCTATTATTAGGTGTTTAAAACCTGGGGAAACGGTTAATACTAAACGTTACCAACAACAATTGACCGATTTGAACCGTTAGCTGCTTGAAAAAAGGCCAGAATACCGAAAGAGGCAACACTTTTTATCATTCTTCCGAATTTAACATGTTTTTTTTAGAAAAAAAAATCCGCATTTCATACTTGTACACCTGGTAACTAAACTAACAAAGTGTTTTACTTAATTTTTAGCAAAAATTTTAATGATACTTTTATAATAATTCTTATCATGACATCAGAGTTGCGCAGATCTCAGCAAAAGGGCTTTAAGCAGCAAGCTGTAAGGCACTGGCCAAAGTGCTTTAATTGTTCAAGCTCCAGTTTAGTTTATTTTACTAAAGAGCTTGCAATTACCGATTTCTTTTAAAAAATAATGATACTAAACCTTTTAAAATGTCTTGAAGGGCTGTAAAAGTGCTTGAAGTTCTATAAAGGATTTGAAACTCAGTGCTCATAAGTACGAGGATTAAAGAACCGAATGGACTTGGAATTACTGATAGGATTAATAAAACATTATTGCAACATTGTCATTGGTTGTTATTGACGACGGATCGTCAATGAGGAAAAAGTAATATAGCAATCAAAGTCTTCTGAAACTAAAACAAGTCTTAAGCTTTTTATTTAAATTACAACGTCATAGTCAAAAAAATATTACTTGCCTTTCATGCGTAAATTACTGTTTCGTTATTATAGCCTTCTATTTACAGTGTGTCAAGTGACCACTCGTATTCTTGAAAAAATTTGTTTCGAGAACATTTTTTTACCATCAATGTATTCTTTGGTGTGCTAGCAACGGCGCAATTACCTTGGTAAGTTGTCCAATCACCTCCTGCATGGTATCGACGAGAGTTTCTCCATACTCTGCAAATTTTTCGAATATCGCGAGACAGTCTTTCCTCTGAGCTTTCTCTTTACAAATGACCGAACGTTTTCATTAGGGTTGGCGTCCGGCGATTGTGAGGCCCATTCTAGTATCTTGTCGTGGGCCCAAGTGATTTTTCCCCAGCAAAGGTCTCTTCAACGTGTTACGGAATTTGACGTCATGAGCACGGAGATGTTGTCGAACGGTCTCCTGGGACACATTCAAACCCGATTTTCTTAATTTTGCCTCTCCTTGATGCAGCATCAATTTCTGGTCTCGTGAAAACAAAGATACGATTCGTTTTTCTACTTTCAGAGTGACTTTGCCTGCCGAGCCACGTGTTGGTAAGTCGTCGACATTTTTCGTCTCATTAATATATTTAGCGGTGGCGAAATGTGTAGTTTTAGGCCATTTTGGATGCGAACAAAGAAAGACTACCTCGAATAAACGCGCAAACAAGTGATTCATTTTGGATTTTACGTGATTTTAGTGAAACTTCGGAATCGACTACTGCTTTTAGTAAAATGCGTCGTAGACAAGGATTTCCTCTACCGATTTTTTGTTGAATCGCTAGAATCACATCTACCAAAAATGAATTATCGTGGACACGTTCTTACTTGACAGACCGTATGCTCGTTTTTCTCCTGTGCTCTATGTATGTTTTTATTAAAAGTTCATATGCTCGAACCCTTTTCATCCGTTTGAATTTGTAGATTGTGATCTGACAGCGTTATGAGAGAAAAGCTTACATTTCGCCTACTAATATGGCAAGGAACAGAAAAATTCACTGTGACCATGCTAATACATCACAATTGAGGTAGCATTAGGAAATGGAAAGTTTTTAGTTATAATAAGTTATTCGCTTAATTAGCATGCTACACCTTGAAAAAGTATTCCTCTCTCTTCTACTAAATAAAAGAGTGCATGAACGCCTAAAATCTTGAACTAAAAATATTTACTGTAGTAACTCAAATTGACCTAGGGTGATGGGACGGGCGAGTGCATGGGAATGTCGAGTGTTTTGCTAAAACAGGCATTTTATATAAAGGTGTAGTTGTAGCGAAACGACTGCTACATTCTTGCTTGGTCTAAAAAGTGTTGTGAAATATGCCGTATGTTGTGGCACCTGGACACTGTTGACGACTACCAAGACATCTTCGTGTATGTTACCATAATACCGAAAGATTAATCACTACTTTAGGGGGAATCCTCTAGATGTAATTGCTTTCAAAATAATATAGGAGAGTAACAAAACGTTTTACGTTTGCAAATTTGTCAATTGCTGATTGGGTTTATATTTATGGGATCACTTGGGTGTCCGTCTGGGTGTCACACCCGATTTTCTCTGAAACTATTTCATATAGAAAGTTGGCACAAATATAGGAATTGATAGCCCAATTAGAGCTATGTAATTTTGAAAATTTGACTTAAGGGGTTAGTTTGTAGGGGGAAGTGAAAAAAAATGTGTCGGTCATCGAGTATAATATCAAATGAAACGTCGTGAAAATACAAGCTCAAAAATGTATATAATGTAATACTCGCGCAAACTTATCTTCATGTTATGTTTAAAAAAAGGGCCAAAAATCGTTTTCTCCCCTGTCTCGAAAAGTACCGATCAAAAAATTTTGAAAAAATTCTGGAATATTGTTCATACAGTGTTGATTGAGCGAAACTTATCACGAGAGCATTACATTTGATAATTTATTTGGTATTAAAAAAACTATGTCTCTTAACAATATGGTGAAAGTTTGTTTTTATGAAAATATGTGAATTTAAACGGGTGACTAACGGATATGTACCGAGACAAAATAATTCTATTTTATTTGCTTATAATTAAGCAAATACTTAGATAGTAAATAGTTGTTTTAAACTTTTACTATTAGATTCTAGTTTGAGCTAGATTTATTTATTGGCTATTAGGTAGCTAAGTTATAACTATTAGACATTATTGACTAAGAAAAAACGTGAAAATACATATACATGTCGGAGACCTAATTAACTAGCCTAGGTAAGGATTTTATTTTAAAAGCACGGAACACTAATTGCGCAAATCCAACTTGCACTTGGCCGTTTTTTTTTTTAAAAAGAATATGTTAATGCCAAGATAATGCAAAATTTATTTGTAAATACGACAGAATTAGACTTCTAACTAAGTCACCGCACTGGTGATGTACATACAGTCGACACTGTTTATAGTGAAACTCTGTATAGTGAAAAACTTTATAGTGCAATTTTTTCAAGACCTAGAATATTTTAATGAAATTTCATGTAAAAAGCCCTGCATATAGTGAATCTGTAAAATAGTAACACTCTATATAATAAAATTTTCACCGGAATTTTATGTATAAATTTTTATGCATTTATTGAGATCTTGGCCATTTCGGGTTTCCCATTTTTATCTAACATTAGCACGAATTCCATTTTTATGACGCATTCTTTTTGAAAAGGTTCTTAACGCGTTTATAACGCCTAATGGTTGGCAAAAAATCAGGTAGATTTCTGTGAGAAACCCGGGGAATAACCCATTTTATAGAATCCCGGGGGAAAAAAACCCATTTTATAGTCGAGGCCTAGTAATTCGCAAATTCAGGTTCAGTTTGTTTTTGTTTAAGAATCAAGTAAGATGTCCAAGCGAGTGTGTTTAAGTTTAGCTGAGAAAATTAAAGTTTTGGAGGAAGTTGATAAAGGCTGAAAAAAATTGATGTTGCTGCAAAATTTGGTGTTTCTCCAAGTTGCGTCTCTCTGATAATAAAAAGTCGCGACACTATCATCAAGAAACCTAGTGCTCCAAGCAGTCGAAAACGAGTACGGGTAAGTACTTACGAGGATGTAAATGAAGCAGTTTTACGATGGTTTCAAGTGGCCCGTACGCATCAAAACGTACCAGTATCGGGAAATTTAATAAAGCAAAAGGCTCTACAATTTGCTAAAGAATTTAACTGCGTTAATTTTCAAGCTAGTAAAGGGTGGTTGACTGCCTGGAAGACTCGCAATTCAATTGTTTTCAAGACGGTGTCTGGCGAGAATGCAAGCGTTAGTCAGGAGGACTGTGACATTTGGACTGAAACTGTTTTAAAAAGTGCATTGAAAAAGTACGAGACAAAAAACGTTTTCAATTGTAATGAAACCGGTTTGTTTTTTAAATGTTTGCCAAATAAAACTTTTGCTTTTAAAAGTGATAAATGTTTTGGTGTTAAAACAAGTAAAGAAAGGGTGGCACTTATGGTTGGAGCAAACATGGATTACTCAGAAAAACTGAAATTACTGCTCATAGGTAAAAGCAAAAATCCCCGTTGTTTAAAAGGAGTTAAATCTCTGGAGTTAGATTACGCCAATAATAAAAAGGCATGGATGACTTCTGAGATTTTCGCAAGATGGATCAAAGAACTGGACACGAAAATGAAAAGCTAAAAGCGAAAGATTGTGATGTTTATAGACAATTGTCCTGCACATCCAGTTACTGTAAGTAAAAAATTAAGGAATATTGAATTGATCTTTTTTCCACCAAACATGACAAATTGCAACCTATGGACCAGGGTATTATAAAAAACATAAAACATCTTTACCGAAACAGAATTGTTCACAAAATTGTTAATGCGATTGATAACAACCTTCCAGTCCAAAAATTGATTACCCTTAAAGAGTGTATAACCGAAGTCGCTAAAGTATGGAGTGAAAATGTTTCTCAGAAAACTATCAAAAACTGCTTTTCTAAAGCAGGTTTTACTGAAAAAATTGACGAATGGGAAGAAGAAGACGAAATGGATCTCGCTACCTTAAAAAGGCAATGGGGTATTCTACAAAAAACTGCTACCGTCGACGCAGATTTTTTACTTGAAGATTTCTTAGAAATCGACAATGATGTTGGCATGACAGATCTCCCAACTGACCAAGACATAATTGACGATATAAAAAGTATAGAAGATCATGAAGAAGAAACTGAAGATATCCCAGACGACTATTATATTTTTTGTCTCTTTTTACCAATACCTACGATTTATTGGTGAAAAGAGACAAATAATATAATAGTCGTCTGTTATATGGCCTGAAAACTATGACGCACGGGTAAAGATATAACGTACGGACTTTATGTATGTATTTAGCCCTGTACATGCTATGTACTATTTAAACTTTCAAATGTTTAATAAAATCTTTTCTAATAATTCAATTTTGCAATTTTTTTTGTTGCTTGTACCTTATAAAATACAATATAAAATACATACATAGCAATATATACGGATTTTTCTTTATATAGTGAAATTTCGGTCAACATTTTGGTCTTTCACTATATAGAATGTCGACTGTGTGTGTATATATATATATATATATATATATATATATATATATATATATATATATATATATATATATATATATATATATATATATATATATATATATACACTTATAAGATCACTTCGGTGTCTGTCCGTCTGTCACACCTGATTTTCTCCGAAACTATTTATCATAGAAAGTTGAAATTTGGTAATAATATAGGAATTGATGGCCTTATCAGAGCCATATAGTTAAATTTTGACTTAAGGCGGGTGAAATCGGAAGTGAAAGGTAATCGAGTGTGGTGTCAACTGAAAGTTTGTGAAAACACGAGTAAAAAATATATATATAATGTAATACTTGCGCGCACTTTTTTTTGTATTATTTTTAAAAAATCGCGAAAAATCGCTGTCCACCCGCCTTATCTCGAAAAGTACTTATCAAAAAATTTTGAAAAAATTCTGGAATATTCTCCACGGGGTGTAGATTGAACGAAAATTATCACGAGTGGATTACCTGTAATAATTTATCTGGTATATAAAAAAAAACATAAATTTCAAGGTCATCAATTTTCAGTAAAGATTGGAAATAAACTTTGTTGAAAACTCATTTGGGGTGTGTTTTGTGAAGTCACTGATCATTTTATACACCGTTACAAAATTTTTTATTTTAAAAGCAATCAACGTACGGAACACTAATTGCGCAAGTTCAACTTGCACTTGACCGGTTTATTATATTTGTAAATACAAAATTCAAAAATAGAATGTTTTTATGTCAAAATAAAAAACATTGGAAAAATACACATACGGATACATATACACATTGAGCAATACTGTAATATTAGTAACGTGAAAAACCTATTTTTTGTATCAAAAATATTATTTAATTGGCCTATATTATCTAAGCTTTTGCCTTCTGTATTAAAATAATAATCTCTGTTCTACATATGAGATTTATTAATTTCATTTTAAAAGCGTTTCCGGCACTTCATTCTTCAATCAGTTACTAAGTTTAATTAAGTATAATTGAGCCAAATAGCTGATTCCGATTTGTCTTGATCTGTAATTTTTGGCTTTAGGTTGAGTTTATTCCAAGTCAAGGCCCTTGAAAGTAGTAAAGTATTCCTGACAAAATTTCTATGATTCCTAAAGTAAAGAAAGAGAGGTTAATTTTTACACTGTATTGCACTAACTTTTTGTAACCTTCCGAATGCAGACCAAGGAAGGTTACAATCTACATTTAAATTAGACATCCCAAACACAATAAAAGCCAGAGTATTCGATCAATATGTACTGCCGGTGTTAACATATGGCATTAAAACGTGGGCTTTAAATAAAAGTATAATAAACAAACTCTAGGTAACCCAAAGAAGAGAATGCTAAATATTAGACTCCAAGATCGTATTCCTAACATCGAGATACGAAGAAAATCAAACATGACAGATGTAATACAACGAATATGTGGAATTGGGCGGGACATATCGCAAGGCTGAATGATAATAGATGCACACGCCGTATAGTTGAATGGAGGCCTAGAAAACATAAAAGATGCAGAGGCAGACGACAGACAAGATGGACGGGCGATATAAAAAGATTGGCAGGACACGATTGGATGCAAAAAGCAAACAACAAAGCTCATTGAAGACAACTTGGGGACGCTTACATCCGACTATGAATGGAATAAGCTAATGATAATGATGGCTGCACTCACTTATAAGTGTGTTGTAGTATGTACGAGGGAGTTTTTTTAAGTTATCTAGCTACTAGCCATGAAAATGCCGTCATACAAAAAATTCCTTAATTGTCAATTTACTGTCGCTCTTTTAAGTACCTTGACGAAATTTCGTAGTTTTCTTTCTTCCAAAGAATTTTTTAGTTATGGGAACTTTGCTACGTGCTGCAGGGAAATCCCAAAAGCGCTACAGGAGCGACGGGTATGCGGAAAATATGATTCACGTTGGTCTTGAATCGCCGGAAATTATACTCTGTGGGAAACATAGTCCTGGGTAAATTATTCAAAAGGTATGGGGTTCTCCATATAAAAGACTACCTGAAACGGGTTATACGAGGAGTGACAAGCTGGACCTCATACGGATGTGAAGTATTAGAGCGATGTGTATTTCTAGCATATACCGTTCGGGGAGGAATTAAGCGGTCTACATCCATCGAACAATTTCCATGAAAGTACTTGTAGAATAGACTCAAGTGCCAACCGTTCTTCGATGTTCCAACGAATCAAGGTTGCTGGTGAGTTCTGGATCTCCAATAAAACTAACACTTCTCTTCTAAATAGAATTCCACAAATACAGTGTATATTTGAGAGCAGAGCCCCAAACATGAAAGTAGTATTCCATCATTGGTCGAGTTTGAGCTTTGTAAAGAATAAACAATTGTTAAGTGTAAAGCTTTCTAGTTCGAAATAATATTCCCAGCTTTTGAGAAGCTCTCTTTGGTCTTTATGCAACATGTTCATACCAAGACATATTTGCTCTCAAATTAACTCCCACCAGATTGGGTGACGATGGTAGTGGAATCAAGTGTCCCAAAATAGCTCTGTCGGGTTCTGCGACATTAACTTTTTTAGAAAATACTGCTGCCTGTGTTTTTGTAACGTTAAATTCCACTTGGTTATTGTCACCCCAAGATAGAATTTCTTCAAGGTCTTTGTTAAGTTGAACGACTTTCTGCTGTCTGCGGATACTTGCATAAGTAGCCGATGTTCAAAGGGAATGAAGAAGCAAGTGTACTGTCATTTGCAAAGCTGTAGATTGGATTCCTGGTCCTTTCCAGCAAATCGTTAATGTAAATAGAAAAGAAAGTAGAACAGTATGGAGCCATGGGGCACACCGAATGAGCGATTGTAATTTGAATCCGCGCGTAGTGATAAAGTTTCTAAAGAGGGAAATGCACGAAGATTTAAAAATGGGAAAAGTTTCTGCAAGGTAGTTTCCTCAAACTCCTTACACTAAAGCAGAAGCTAGCGAGGAAAGTAAAAAAAATCATCGCCTTAGAGAGCGATTAGAGTTATTTGTACTAATTGTCACAGTCGATACGACTTGGGTGTTGTATTAAGATCCTCCCACGAAGCCGAAGTCGTTCCAACGGGTTCATAAGAGCTGGCCACCTCCAAAAAAAGCGGGATTTTAGACATCTTCTGCGAAGTTAATGGCGCCTGTTTTTTTGCAACTGCGAAGAAATTTTGCTTGTCGGATATACAGGGTGCCCCATATATGTGGAATAATAATTCCACAGCATGTATTAATCAGTGTATCAAAAAAATGTTTAAATAAAAGTTATAGGATGTTATACGGTGCACATGCTGACGTTGACAATAAAATATTTTGACCTGTCAGTTTGAAGAAATTACGCCATCTTGATTTTTTTTAAATGTTATTTTATTTTTGAGTCCTACTAGAAATTCTAGATATTATTTGTCTAACATACCATATGTCTAAATTGAACTGTTTTGGAATTATTGTCATTTGAAATTTAAAATTTAAAAAAAGGCAAAAAAAACTATTATAGTAGTTATAGTAAATTACTTAAAAATTGAGTGCCAAGATGTAAAGAATTAAGTGTAAGTGGGAATTTGCTGTTACAACATATTTATAAATGTACATTTAGACGATATTATCATGCAGTGCTATGCCAGTAAATATACTTATAGACATAATAATAATATTACAGCATAGAAAATATAGCTATCGTTACAGAAAGATAAACACGTGAAACAAAATGTCATAGCAACACGAAGCCTGCTGGCTACCGCTGATATTAGCGTTACAAAAAATACACCTTCTACTTACGCATCATCTCTGAAAAACTCGATGCCGGCTTCGTTTTGCGACGCACATTTCAAACAATACGTAATTTTTACCCAAATTCATTTTCAGGCCGCAATTTTTAAGTAATCTCAATATTTTTTTTTTCAAATCTTTGTTCTTCATTTGATATCGATCTGTCTGAGCGGATTTTTGATTATTTACCATGATTTTGATGTGGTTGACGTTTGGTAAATTAGCTTATGTTAGGTTAAAGTTCGGTACATTAGATTATGTTAGGTTTAGTTTCCACTATATTAGGTTTGGAGTTCCTGGTTTTAAAGTTCAGAAAACATTCATCTGGACATTTTTCTTGGCATAGAATTATGATAGGTTTAATGTTCTTGGTGTAAATAGCTAAAAATTATATTTATTGGAAAATGAGTTCAAATCATGATCAATAATCAAAAATTGGCCTAGACGGATCGATAGAGAACGATGACGATAAAAAAGATTCCTTGAAAAATGCTTGACTGAGACTCATTTTATTGCCTAAAAAGATGTTTTTTTTTTTTGAAAAAAGCAATATATATTGATGAATTAGTAAAAATCATGGTAAATAATCAAAAATCCATTCAGACAACTCGGTAGTAAAATCAGGAATGAAGATTTTAAAAAAAAATATATTGAGATTTCTTGAAAATTGCGACCCAAAAATGAATTTGGGTAAAAATTACGTATTGTCTCTATTGTGAAACGGCGCCTTGTTCCGCCAGTTTATCTTTCTATAGCGATAGCTACATTTCTGTGATATTAGTTAAAGAACGTATACGCAAAAAAAAAAATATATTTCATTAGGTTGTCAAGATAATTATCAATTAATTTGATATTAACCGTATTAATTTCGATTTCAGCAAGAAACAAGAATTCCTTTTAAGGAAATTTTTGCTTCTTGTATCTTTAAAGTTCCGTCTATCTACTTTAAAAATATATACCTAATTAACACTACAGTATTTAAAATTTACATAATTTAATTTATCTCTCAGTTTCACAATTTTAAAATATTTTTAGGGTATCTATTAAAAATAGTTGATGATTCTGTATGTTAAATGATTTTGTGAGAAGGTCTGTTTTAGCATTACGATGATAGTGAAAAAAAATATTTTTAACGGTATTTTTACCCAAGCATATTTTCAGAATTTTCGATTTAAAATAATGTAGGGAAATCTGGAATAAGATAAATGCGCCAGTAGAATAACTACTTGCGTAATTAGTGTTTGGTACGGTGATTGCATTTAAAACAAAATAAAATCCTTATCTAGACTAAGTTAATTAGGTCCCTGACATGTATATGTCTTAAGATCCAGTACGTATTTTCCCATCTTAACTACCTAATAGCCAATAAATCAATCTAGCTTAATCTAGAATCTAGTAATAAAAGTGTAAAATAAATAATTACTACCTAAATATTTGTGTAACTATAAACAAATAACATAACGTTATGTCTCCCTATAGAAGCGATACGTCACTAGGTAACAATAATGTACTGAAAAATATATTACAAAAATCCCCACCATATTGTCAAGAAATATAGTTTTCATAGTTTTTTTTATACCGGATAAATTATCAAACATAATGCTCTCATGACAATTTTCGCTGTCTACACATTATGAAGAATATTCTAGAGTTTTTTTCAAAATTTCTTGATCAGTACTTCTCAAGATTTTTCGATTTGAATAACGATTTTTGACAATTTTTTAAAAATAATACAAGGAAAAGTGTACGCAAATATTACAGCATATGTATTTTTGAACTCGTATTTTCACAAGCTTTCATTTGACACCCCACTCGATGACCTAGTAATTTTTTTTTCACTTCCGATTTCATCCCCCAAAACCCCTTAAGTCAAAATTGAACTTTTAAAACTACACCGCTCTGATTGGACTATCAATTCCTATATTTGTGCCAAATTTTTACTTTTTATGTCAAATAGTATCGGAGAAAATCGGGTGTGACAGATAGACGAACACCGAAGTGATCCGATAAGTATTCCGTACGGAATACTGAAAAGGTCCAAAAAAGTCGTTTTAAAATTTGGTAAAGGTCTTTTCAAACGCTACAAACTTTATATTCCATTTTACGCATACTTTTAAGATTCAAGAACTAAAATCTTATTAACAAAACTTAAACATAGACATACCTGTGTAAAAACCATGGCAGATAATTAAGATATTTTAAACTAAACTTAACGAAATAGTAACCTCTTTGAGGAAGTGCACAAAATCTGGTGTAAACTAGAAACCAAAACAAAAATAGAAAATATACTTCAAGAACTACACACGCGAATGCTTCCGTCCTATCCAAGAAATGTATTATTAACAATTTATATAAATACTCTTATAATAAATCAGAACCGTACTAACTGTTTATTTAGGAAGAACAGTGCTTAAATATGAATCCGCCATTGAGTTTTTTTTTATTTATAAAGTTTGATAAATCATTACATATAATTACTAGCTGCCATTGGCAATAACAAGGGATCACATTTTAAGTGCATGTTCTATTAGATAATGTTAGTTTTGTTCATAATTTTTGGCTTAAAATGTTTATCGAAGTTATTAACAATTATCTGCTTTCGACATATTCCGACAATATCACTCAT
Organism: Pachyrhynchus sulphureomaculatus; assembly: GCA_019049505.1. NCBI lineage: Eukaryota > Metazoa > Arthropoda > Insecta > Coleoptera > Curculionidae > Pachyrhynchus > Pachyrhynchus sulphureomaculatus. The sequence continues at coordinate 56,664,903 of CM032453.1, forward strand.
GTGTAGGAGCACATGACTTTGTACATATGAATTATATTTTTTGCATTTAGCAACAGAAGGACCAAAATTTAAAACCGTTCTTACTAAAATAGCATTCTCACTTTTATAATTGTCAAGGATATGTTTTGTCTTTATGCAATTAACAACAATATTTTGTTTTTAAAAGATTCAAAAATACACATATTTTTGTGTACACGTGCCACAGATGTAGTGGTGCATGGTGTAATAAGCCTAATAAGAAGAAATAGGAAGAGAACACATAAAATCACCACTTTTGCTCTAACTGTTACAAGAAAAGAAAAAATATTGGTTATTAACAATTTAGAAACTAAAAACAAACAATCTAATGCATTTAAAGGAACCATTCTACATATTATGTTAAAAATTACTAGTCCGTCCAGATTTCCTTTATTGATTTACTAGGTACAGCCGATACTTAAAATATTTCACTTATTTATTTATTTATTTATTTATTTTATTTATTTATTTGCGGGACAGGCCCATTAACTCATAAAGACAAAATACAAAAGTTTACATATATAAATGACACTTACTACTTAGAACTAAAGGCTAAAACTAAGAAATTCAGAAAAGAACCCCGATCTGCCTCTTAAAAAGAGACAAGGAGCTGGAGAACAAGTCCAGTGATGGGCAGTTATTTACAATGCCCATAGATCTTGTCATGAAGGTATTAGCTCCGTAGGTCGTCTTATGATAAGGTTTGAAGAAGGACAACGTAGATCTAGTACGTCTAGAGCGTGCATACAAATTAATCTGAGATAAAAATTCTGGACAATTTACAATGCAATTTAAAATTTTAAAAAACATTAAAAGATCGCGCTGAACTCTCCGGTTAGACAGGGTATTCAAGTTTAATATAGATGTCAGTTTTGAATAACTAAAAGAATCATTGTTGAAGAATTTAAAATTATTATGACGTAGAAATTGACTCTGAACAATCTCCAAGCTCCTAGCATGGCAAGCAAAAGATGGGTTCCACACACATGAGCAGTATTCCAAGAGAGGCCTAACCAACAAGCAGTACAGCATTTTTATAGAGGTAATGGATGAAAATTCTGATGAGCAACGCCTAATGAACCCAAGCATCCTCAGAGACCTAGACGTTACCTCGATTATATGAGGAGTAAAACTCAGTGCCGAATCAAACTTAACCCCCAGATCCCTAACATTAACCACGGACACGAGGGAAGTCCCATTTATGTTGTAATCAAAAAAACAATGGATTGCGCGATCTCGAGAAAGACATAGAAAAGCATTTAGAAGTATTTAAAACCATACCGTTCAACTGACACCAGACACTAAGTCTATCCAAATCACCCTACAATCCCACACAATCCTCAATCGATCCAACCGCCGTATACAACTTCAAATCATCAGCAAAAAGCAAGAACCTGGAACACCGAAAGCAGTCGGCCACATCATTCAAGAACAGGTTAAACAGCAGAGGCCCCATATAGGAGCCTTGAGGCACTCTTGAGGGCACAGTAATGTTGACAGACTTAAAATTATTAGCTCGAACCACCATATAACCACACTCCGTATCTTTCAATAACCTGTTCAGGTTATTGAGAGATATGGACTTATAGTATGAAACTTAAGATATTTGAAACTTAAAATATTTCATAAGGCATAGTCTGTCAAGTAAGAGCGTGGCCGCTCGTATTCTTGAAAAAATGTGTTTCGTGTTTCATTTTTTACCATCAATGTATTCTTTGGTGTGCTAACAACGGCGCAATTACCTTAGTAACTTTGACAAGTTAACTGACAATGGACCTGCCAAAAGTGTTGTGACGGCGAGTAAGCCGACACCCACCAAGGCGGGAAAATCAAGGCAACGCATGAGTTGTGCTACAGGAACAAACGAACACACCATGCGTTGCTTTGATAAAAGCACAAGTCCTGAGAAAGAAACCACTGAGAAGGGAATCACAGCGATTCAAGAACAACGTGAATCGCTTTTTCCGCACTCGTGCGGCTCCTGGAGCGTTTTAGGGACTTCCCTGCAGCACGTGAGCTAGACCCATAATAAAAAAAAAAGTAAGTTATCCAATCGCCCCCTGCATCAATAATCACCTGGCATCTTCGAGGCATGCTGTCAACGAGATTTTCTGCAATAATCTCCAAGTTTTTCGAATCTCTTGAGACAACTGAGTCAAAATCCTCAGAATCTTTCATCTAAGCTTTCTCTTTACAAAGGACCAAACGTTTTCAATAGGGTTGGTGTCCGGCGATTGTGAAGGCCACTCTAATATCTTATCGTGAGCCCAAGCGAGCCGCTTCGCTACGCGATTTTCGCCCGGCAAAGGTTTCTTCAACGTGCTTCGGAATTTGACATCATGAGCATAAAGATGTTGTCATATGATCTCATGGGACACATTCAAACTCGATTTTTGCAAGTCGTCGACATTTTTGGTCTCGTTAAAATGATTTACTCACTTCATAAACAACACTGACTTTTTATTATATCTAGCGACCGCAGAATATGTCATTTTAGGCCCCCTTTAAATGGAACAAAGAAAGACTGCCTCGAATCGACGCGCAAATACGTGACTCATTTTGGATTTTACGTGATTTCGATGAAAGTTTAGAATCAACTGATACTTTTACTAAAATGCGTCGTAGCCAAAGGTTCTCTCTACTGAATTTTTGTTGAATAGCTAGAATCGTATCTACCAAAAATGAATTATCGCGGACACGCTCTTATTCGACAGACTGTATTACTAACGTAAAACCAAACCTAGTCTAGTTCTAGGAGTCCTGAAGTCTAAGTATCTTGGGTAGCGAGTCCTCTCGTTGAGTTGAGATCCACATTTTTAACGGCGGGTGGCTTTATCCAAGAACCTGAGGTGAGCATTGCTCATGAATTTCCCAATGGTTAGCATCTGTAGGTTACGGTGAATTTGGGTGTTACGGACGAATCATGGGGCGTTGTTTCGAATGATCTGGAGGGTGGACCTGTGGGTACGTGACATATGGCACCGTGCCGGAGTGGAGTAGGTGAGGCAAGCCCTGAGGATGATTTTGTAAATTGTCAATTTGTTGCGTAATGACAATTTACTGCTCTTGTTGAGGAAGGGGTAGAGCTTGGCTAAAAGCTGGTTAGTCTTCATGGTGGTGACTACGATTTGGTCCTTCCATACTAGTTGTTCTAATGGATTCCCCGTTTTAGGGTTTTAATAGCACCTTATTCACTAAAATCATCCCTAAGAAACCCTCTAAGATCCCGCATCGAAATCTGTCTACCTTAACAGGGAATAGAATATTTGACTAAAAATTATTTTTTGAGATCAGTGCCAACAGAAATTGGTACTACTTTATGAAAGTTGTATCAAAAGTACTTACCATATAAGTACACATGCTAGCTATAAATTCTATCAATTGTGCACTATAGTGGTTAATTATACATGCAAACCTCTGCATACTTTATATTTCACAATTGAGGTACATTTTCCTATTATCCCTAAGGTGTGACAAAAACTGTGTTGCAGTTTTAGCGTTCTACATAGCGCAAAAAAGTGTGCAGGAGATTTTTTGTTAAAATTGTTGCTAGTTACCAAAAGATTCGTGAATAGTATTATGGCAGGGTGAAGAAATATCCTAGAAAGGCTCTTCGCCCCCTTCTGAACACAAAAGTTCTTTGTTCCTGTATCAACGGAAATTCTCTGAGAAAATAAAAGATAATGGCATATCATGTGCGCGCACAATGTGTTCTTTGTTTATTAATAGTAATTGCAGTTGTAGTACAATGAGTGCAATTTTACGTTGCCACAGGCTTTGTGCGACCATTATTTCAAGAAGTTAAACTCTGTCCAAAAATGCTTCGAAGTTACTTTGTCCTAATGAACCAAACTAGTACGTTTACGTCGTTAAAGACTTCATTGATTTATTTTCTTACAATTTTTTCTACTTTTTTTTTTGATAAGCAGCTCACTTTTCTTGCATTACATTCAATCATGAAATTACCTTATTGAAATGAATGATAACATTGAAATATAAATGACAAATAAAATTAAAGTTGGGGAGATGGTGCGATGGGTAAGAGCCAGAAGACTTGATTGGAATGAACATGTGCCTCGAATGGCGGACACTAGGATGGCGAAATTAGTTCACAACGGAAAACCAAAGGGTAGCAAACCACCGGGTAGACCTCCAAGAGATGGCAAGACAGTTGGCAATCAACATCATAAGAACAGTAACCCAAGTTTACTGGCGATTCGCCTCACAAAAGTGGAAGAAGAAGAAGACAAAGTCAGGTTCCGTTGGATTGGGGTACATAAGGCCACAGAGTTTAAAACCTACATCCTCAATTCCAAGAGACAATAGAGAATAATAGTAGCGCCATTATACCTGTGCATCATGAAGCGACAACATTCATTAGTGTCGTATCAGCTGTTTTATGGCCATTATGTGCTTAGTGGTGAGAGCGATACAGCGTCCGAAAATGATTTCCAAACAGCGTGCGGCGATCTCAATTACGTAAGAAAGCATATGGTGATGAGTTCTTATTCCGTGCTCAGTATACAAGAAATTTAAGCGACTTCAAAGCGCTACTATTTATTTGGAACCACACATCACTTTACAAAATGAATGATTGGTTATAACCAGATAGCCATTTTCAGTAGGACGTAGCGACATTACACACTTCAAACATATCCTTGCAGGTCACTGAAGAAAATTTTCCGAATTAATTATTTTTCCAAAATTGGGGATATAAGTTAAACAATAAAAATGTCTTCCTATGTACGATTTTAACATCGCAACGAATTTAGAGTTTTATAAGTGAACATAGTTAAAAAATTTCAGGTAGCAACAGTACCTACCAGCTATGTACAGGGTTATTGATTATAATTAGACTACACCTCTGACTCGCTTATTTGTAGAGCTTGGTACTAGCTAGGCAAAATTATTAAAGGCAGAAATCGTTTGACGTACAGAACTTTTTTCTCAGTATACCACCGTCAGATGCTATAATTTTGGTTCAAAGATTACTTAATAAAAATAATGTTAACCCAATAGTTAAACGAGAAATATTAGACATATTAACATTGTATTTATACCAGAATTATTTCGAAATCAACGATAAGATTTATATACCTAGGAAAGGTTTAATAATGGGAAACTCTCTTAGTCCAATTTTATCTGAAATTTTCATTTACAATTTAGAATAACAAATCAGTAATTCTCATCTATTTAATAACTTCATTTATTAGTCCCGTTATATAGAAGGGCTATTGATATGCTTTACCGGTACAGATCGACAGTTAAAACTATTTCTAGATTATATTAGCCATCTACATAATAACATTACTTTAACAACAGAAATAGAAACAAATAAATTGATAAATTTCCTAGATTTAAAAATATCAAACAAAATGAATCAACATGATTCTGAAATCTTCCATAAACCACCGTACTGAGATATATCTGTACACCCTAATTCTAACCATCCTTTCACATATAAGATTTCGACTTATAGTAGTTTCATCCATAGACTAATAAATACACCATTAACTAAAGAAAATTTTCTGAGAGAATTTTATAGAACAAATTAGTATAAACAATGGGTACAAGAATACTATTTTAATGAACAAAAACAATTTAAAAAAGCAATAGGACTTGCGTAACCGTATAAACAACTAAATAAAGATAAGTTTCATAGACTTACTTACACCGGTAAATTGACTAATAAAATTCAATATTTTTTTCATAAAAACCATGTAAACATGCGTACCAAGAATACGTTAGCTCGACATATTAAAAATAATAAAAGTAAAACAAAAAAGGAAATAAAACAGGAGTTTAGGAATTATGCTGGGGCACTTGTAATAAGGACAAACAGGCAGATCTTTTTATAAAAGAATAAAAGAACATCAACAAAGTTATAAAATGAAAAATAACATATCTCACTACGCTAAACATTTAACAGATGAAAATCATACTTACAATGAAGATTTCAGAATTTTATACAATGAAAAGAAAGGGAAATACTGAATTGCTTAGAGCAGGTAAAAATTAACCAGAAAAAATCCTCAGGTTTATTACTCAACGATCAATTGGATGTGGGTGGGTCTCCGTTATTGATCTTATTTTAGGTATTATGGTGAATATTGTTAATTAATTTAGCCCTTATAACCAAGTCACGTATATATTCTTATATATCTTAACAGCAATTTTTAACCGATGTTTAACTGGGGAATCAATTCCACAATGCTGGAAAGAAGGCTGGATTACATCTATACATAAAAAGAGCAACAAAAAGAACTGCAGTAACTATCGAGGTATATAACGGTGACAAGTACATTAAGCCGACTCTATGGAAAAATAATAAAAGATCTCATATGTGAAGAGTATCATCCCTACGCATCTGAAGAGCAAAACGCAGAGCAGATCGATCAACAATTGACAATATTTTTTGTATAACACAAATCATCGAAAAAAGAATAATACGACCACATGATGTATACCTACTTCTAGTAGATCTGACAAAGGCATATGATACGGTCCCTATCGTTAAACTATTAAAATCTGATATTAATGTGACTATTACGGATGCCATTAAAGAATTCTATAGAAACACAACATCTAGAATAAAAGTAGGAAGTAAATTTTCAAAAGGCTTCAATGTAACTAAAGGCCTACGCCAGGAATGTTCTTTGTTACCCACCCTATTCAATATATACATCGATGAAGCTCTGAGAATGTAGAAACGGAAGTGTAATGGCATGGGAATAGCAATAGGGGACACAACCCTATACACATTACATTACGCAGATGATCAGGTGATGGTGGCTCAAGATAAAGAAGACCTGGAATACATACAATACCATGGAAAAAAAATATAGAGCGGAGACAAATAAGAAAATCTATAACTCTATATTACAACCCACACTGACTTATAGCTCGGAAGTATGGCAGCTGACAAATAAACAAAAAGATAGCCTACTTGCAGTGGAAATGGATTTCTGGAGAAGATCTGCAGGTAAATCTAGACTCGAGCATGTTAGAAATGAGGACGTAAGGAATTTAATGAAGGTGGAATGCACAATAATTGACGATATCGAAAGATAACAACTAGCTTGGTATGGACATGTAAAACGGAAAAGATTGCCAAAAAAGATTTTGGAGTGAATCCCTGCAGAAAAGAGGACGACCACCCACAACATGGCTGCAGGGTATCTCTCAGAAGATGACTGGGAGGATAGAAATAACTGGCGATTAGGAACCCAAAGGCGGAAAACGCTATCACCGGGATTATATATATATATATATATATATATATATATATATATATATATATATATATATATATATACATATATATATATATATATATATATATATATATATATATATATATATATATATATAACTTATATATTTTGTACCAAACTTTGTACCTAGACTGTCTGAAAAGTTCTTGGCCTGACACATAAATGGCGTTAGAAACTGTGAAACAATAATTGTATTGAAAAGTTCCATCCTTTATATGTATGGTAAAATTTTATTTCGATCTATCAATTCATTCAAATAGTTTTTTAAAATAGAAAAAAATTGATTATCTTCCAGCTATTAAATTCTTCTGAAATTGTTAAAAATGTATAAGGATGCATCACCTTCACTTTCCACTGTGAAAAAATGGGCTGCTCTTTTTAAATCTGGTCGTATAAGCCTCGAAGATGATCCATGCGAAGGTCGTCCAAAAACTGCTACAACACCAGAAATCATTCAAGTCCATGATATAGTGTTAGATGATCGAAGAGTGAAAGTGCGTGTAATAGCTGAGACCATAGACATCTCAAAAGAACGAAATGGAAATATTTTGCCTAAAGAATTACATATGAAAAAGCTTTGTGGAAGATGGGTGCCGCATTTGCCTTTTAAGCAAAATAAAATTAATTTCAAATGTCTTTTCATAACTGTTGATGAAACTTGGATCCACCACTATAAACCAGAGAGAAAAGAACAATCGAAATAATGGATTGAAACCGATGAACGTACACCATAGTGCCATCAGCAGGGAAGGTTATGGCAACAGTTTTTTGGGATTACAAAGGTGTTTTGTTGATCGATTATCTTTAGAAAGGTAAAACAATTAACTCTGAATATTATTGTAACCTTTTGGACCAGTTGGATGCAAAAATTCGGAGAAAAGACCTGCTTTAAAGAAGAAAAGAATCAGTTTTCATCAAGGCAATGCACGTGTTCACACAAGTGTTTTGACAGTGACAAAATTTAACGAATTAAAGTACGAATTGTTTGAATATCCAGCTTATTCACCATATTTAGCTCCCTCTAGCCATTATCTGATTCCAAACCTGAAAAAAGTCCTTGCTGGAAAGCATTTTACATCAAATAACGAAGCTATTGCTGCCGTGGATGGATATTTTGCAGACCTTTCGGAATCACACTTTAATGATGACACTGAATTATTGAAAAAACGTTTAAATAAAAGAATTGAAGTTTCAGGAGATTATATTAAAAATAAATCATATTTCACGTCAAAAAAAATTATCTTTCATTGTTAGGCCGAGAACTTTTCAGACTTAGTTAATTTCCACCTTGGTCCAGAAGAAGACACAGTGTGTCGAAACAATTGTCGTCTCTAATGCAATAAACATAAGTGGTTCTTAGTGAAAGGCAGATATAGTAGCATTTCAAAAAAAAAAATCGAGCATTACACTAGTGTGTCATATGTCAAAAATGTACAGGGCGAGTCAACGATCTCCTTTGTTTCGGGAATGACGAAAAAATGTTAAATACAATAGTTTTAGGGAATTTTAAGGTGCACAGTTTTAAAATTATTTTTTAGTATATAGGGTACTTTTTTAAATGGAACATCCTATTTTCTAATTTATTTTTAAATTCTGCGTAAAATTTTATAACTTTTTTATTAATAATGTTATATACCTAAACCTAGTAGTTTTTCTAATATTTCAATTTTTTTAAAGAAATACTAGTTTTCAGTTTTGTGAAAAATTGCCAGTAACGCCATTGTTTCTGAAGGTGGAATACTCATAATTAGTACGAGCGTTCTATAGAGATGGAAAAAAGATATATGTAAAGAAATTTGAGTTAGATGCTACAGGGTGTTCAAAATAAATTTATGCATTTCGACTATCTTAAATTGAAAAATCTCAAATTTTTTAAATGGCACACCCTGTTATTTTTCTTATAGACCATACAAAACCCTCCAACTTTTATTAAGTATGTTATATACCAATTTCTAATAGTTTTCGATTTATTTTGAATTTTTCAATTTTTATTTCAATTTTTACCCTTGTTTTTAATACACTTACACTATTGTGAAAACATAAACAAATAGTTAATAATAATTTTAATATAGTTTAACTTATTTAATGATTAATTGTTATGACGTAATAAATGTTCAAAAATATACCCGTCTACTTGAATAGACATATATTTTCCTTCACTTTCCTTAGCATAAAGGGCGTTATTGCCCTGTACGCATCCCATATCCTATTTTCGATATCTATTGGTGTTGTAGGGGGATTCACATAAACACGATCTTTAATGTAGTCCCACAAAAAGAAGTCTAAAGGTAACATGATCGAGGGGGCCACTGAATGAATCCATCCCTACCGATCCATTTTTGTGGGTAACGATTGGTTTAAAAATTCACAAACTTCCCGGTGGTAATGAGCAGGAGATTTTTCAATTTAAAATAGTCGAAATGCATAAATTTATTTTGAACACCCTGTAGCATCTAACTTAGATTTATTTACATATATCTTTTTTTTATCTCTATAGAATGCTCTTACCATTTATGAGTATTCCACCTTCAGAAACGATGGCCCTACTTGCAATTTGTTTGCAAAACTAAAAATAGTATTTTTTAAAAAAAATTAAAATATTAGGAAAACTACTAGGTTTAGGTATATAACATTATTAATAAAAAAAATCATAAAATTTTACGCAGAATTTAAAAATAAATTAGAAAATAGGATGTTCCATTTAAAAAAACATATGTTATATCGGCCACACTTTTTTGAAGTACCCTGCATACTGAAAAATAATTTTAAACTGTGCACCTTAACATTCCCTAAAACTATTGTATTTAAAATTTTTTCGTCATTCCCGAAACAAATGAGATAATGAACTTTACTCTATCGTTGACTCACCCTGTATATTATTTTTTTTGTTTTATAGTACTCTCTTATAGAATATTTCATGGCAGCCAAAATTGGTTGTGTACGTTTGGCCATAATGCAAACTGACAAAGGCGTAGTGTGTATATTAAAGACGTTAAACATTTTGTTAACAGTAGGTTAAAAATGTTAGTATAAAAAGGTTTTTTTCTTAGATTGAAACGCATAACAAAAGGCAAACGTTGTGGAATATATAAGACTTTATAGAGAAGGAAGAATCCCTAACTTAAATTTATTTACAAAAATATATATCCAAGCTTTTACTGGAACAATGCAACGGTTAAACAAAGAAAATAATAGTACAAAGAAGTGAATTAATAATCCTATGAAAGTGAAAAATAATATACAGGTCTTTCAATTTACAAAAATATAAGGGTTGTGTTGTATATCAAAAGCTCGATATGCGATTGTTTCTGTTTTAACCCCGTAAAAAAAATCTTTAAAACTAGTACCATTTCTGTATTGCATTTTTGCCTAACTTTTCAGTTAAGTGAATTCGAGTGTGGTCTATTTATAATTAATAACTTTGCACTACAAAAACAATGCCTTAAAAGACGCGATTAAATACGGGCAACTTATTACATGAAAAAGTTGTTAGTACCCCCGAAGACCTTAAAAGCGAATTTATATATATATATATATATATATATATATATATATATATATATATATATATATATATATATATATATATATATATATATATATATATATATATATATATATATATATATATATATATATATATATATATATATATATATATATATATTCGGATATCCTCCAGAGACCATAACGGTAATGTAGTTCGGAACCAAATCGATCACATATTGGTAAATAAGCGCTATAGGAATGGGGTTCGCGGAGTTAAAACATATCTTGGAGCCGACATCGAGTCTGACTGAAGCATATTCAAACTGCAAAAAATGTAAGGCCCAACTTTCGACTGCTGAGGAACCCAGAAATTCGATCGCAAGTAACTGAAACACTCAACCAAGAAATAAGTCAAACAATTTCAGTAGGCCACTTGCTATCAGTCGAAGCCACATTGGAGTCATTTAAAAATATCTGTGTCAAAGTTTAAAACGAAAAACTTAATATGCCAACAAAGGCAGTGAAAAGAGGATGGAGAACCCAGGAAGTATTGGGACTTATGGATGAAAGAAGAGGGGATAAAAAACAACAAAACTAAATATAAAGAGATCAGTAAACAGATTCGAAAGTTTATAAGAAAGGCTAAAGAAAAGTGGATGGAAGAACAATGTCCGGAAATGAAAGAATTACAGCTAAAGCATGACTATTTCAGTATGTATAAAAAAGTCAAAGAAGTTACCGGTCAAAACAGTACACGAACACCAACATATTTAATAAACGGTAATAATCGGATATTAACCGAACAAAAAGAGCTAGAAGAAGAATGGGCTCGATACATTAAAAACACCTTTGATGACGACAAAGAATTACCAAAACTCATTACAGGAATTTCTTTAAATATACTCCCAGCCAAAGTTAGGGATGCAATAAGACATGCAAAAACTGGAAAGGGTCCTGGACCTGATAATCTTTATGCGAATATGTTTCAACTTTTAAATGAAAATATTTCTATCTTGTGCAGCTGCATAAATTCCATTTACAGTACAGGAACTATACCAAAGGATTGGCTTAAATCTATGTTCATACCATTACCCAAAAAGCCAAATGCTAACAGATGTGTACAGTATCGTCTTATAAGCCTAATGAGCCACGCTTTGAAAGTAACGCTTAAGATCATTCACCATAGAATACGCAATAAATGCGAAGATGTTAGCGAAGTGCAATTTGGATTTAGACAAGGATTTGGAACTCGAGAAGCACTTTTCGGGCTGTATTTTTACAGAAATGTAGAGATTAAAGGAAGGACGTTTACTTGTGTTTTATCGACTAGAAAAAGCATTTGACCGAGTCAGGCATCCACAATTAATACAAATGCTTCAAAATATAGGCCTCCTCTATTGGGATCAGGTGGCGACAATACAAGTAAATAGCAGAGAGACTGAGGAAATAGGAATAAAAAGAGGTGTTCATCAGGGATGTGTTCTTTCTCCGCTCCTGTTTAATCTATACTCTGAGCACATATTCCAGAAGGCTTTAGAGAATGCCACAGATGGTATCAAAATTAATGGCAAAATCATTAACAACCTAAGGTACGCTGATGATACCGTTATTATAGCAGATACAGCGGATGGACTTCAGCGTCTTATGAACAATAGATCTAGGGAAGGCGATGTTTTAGGCATGAAAGTAAACGTTAATAAAACGAAAGTAATGGTCATTTCAAGAACACCCGGGTTGCAAAGAGATATTCGTGTTTACGATCAATTAATAGAACAAGTAACCAATTTAAATATCTAGGGTGTTGGGTAACTAATGGTTTGAATCCTGAAGTTGATGTACGAATTCGCATTGAAATGGCTAGAACGGCTTTTCTCAAAATGGGACACCTCCTCACAGATTCAACCCTTTCTTTGGATACTCGTTATCGTTTTGTAAAGGTCTATATATATCCAGTGCTTTTATATGGAGTTGAGGCCTGGACCTTGGGAGTACGATCAATGAATCGTTTGGAGTCTTTCGAATTATGGGTCATGCCCAGGATATTGAATATCTCTTGGACAGAGCGTGTCACTAATGAAGATGTACTTCGTCGAATGAGTAGAGAAAGAACTGTTGTCATTTATTAAAAGACAAAAAACTCGTTACTTGGGACATATTTATAGGGATCCACGTTACTCACTGCTCCGATTGTTGATGGAAGGGGAAAGAGGTGTGGGGCGTCGAAAATGTTCCTGGCTGAAAAAATATACGAGATTGGACAGGTCTGGATACCCATACTTTATTAAGAATTGCCCAGCATAAGAAAGAATTCGCCGTGATTACAGCCCAACTTCAGTAATGGAGATGGCACTATAAGAAGAAAATATATATATATATATATATATATATATATATATATATATATATATATATATATATATATATATATATAGAGTAAAGAAAGAAGGTCCCAATCTAGGACCGAAATATTGGCTTAATGAAAATTGTGTGATCTCTTATCACGCCCCCTTTTTGCCGAGTTCCCCAACTAAGATTTTATTTTTAAGTATATATATATATATATATATATATATATATATATATATATATATATATATATATATATATATATATATGTAAGCAGTAAAGCTACCTGAAGCAGGAGTAATGTTTAGAAATAGTATATAGCTAATCTTTTTATGTCGTCCGTCCATCTTGTCTGTGGTCTACCTCTGCATCTTTTATGTTCTCTAGGCCTCCATTCAACCATACGACGTGTCCATCTGTCCATCCATTCATCCTTGCGATATGCCCCGCCCAAGTCCACCTTAATATACATAATCGTTGTATTACATCTGTCACTTTTCATCTTCCTTGTATCTCGATGTTAAGAATACGATCTTGGAGTCTAATATTTAATATTCTCCTCTTCATTGCTCTTTCGGTTACCTGGAGTTTATTGATTATAGTTTTATTTAAATCTCACGTTTCAGCGCCATATGTTAATACCGGCAGTCTATATTGATCGAATACTCTGGTTTTTATTGTATTTGGAATGTCCTATTTAAATGTAGATTGTAACCTTCCGAACGCAGACCAAGTTAACGAGACTCTTCTATCCAAGTCAGCCTTTAAATTATTTTTTGATATTTCGACCTTCGTCCTAACTATATGAATGTGTGTACCTTTCCTATTCTTTCACCATCTATTAATTTTTCTTTTGTGTTGGCTATCAGAGTAACATCATCTGCGAATATTAATTTAATTGTTCACCGTCCATTAGTATTACTTTATTTTCCCACTTTAACGATTTGAACATGTCTTCTAGAGTCAACGTGGGTAGCTTTGGGGATTGGGTAGCTTTGGGGATATTGAGTCGCCGTGTCTAATTCTCCTTTTGATTTTGATTTTATTTGTTTTTTTCTTCAAGCATTATTTGTGATGTGGCTTTTTTATATATGTATTCAAGAAGAGTTGTGTGTCTTTCGTCAATTCTGCTGTTACTTAAGGCCCATATCTCTACCGAGTCAAATACTTTTTCGTAGTCAACCATTGCTATCAAGTGACCTTATATTCATTTGCTTTTTCCACTAGTAATCTAGTTGTTTGAAGATGGTCCAAAGTGCTATATCCCCGTCTAAATCCCGCTTGTTTACGTGGTTGAAAACTGTTTAATTTATCCGTTAATCTATATGTTATGATTCTAGTGAGCATTTTTTATATTACCGATAACCGACTGTTGGGTCTGTAATTCTCCAATTTAAATTTATTCCCCTTTTTAAAAATAACCCTAGGCATATGGCACCCGTTACATAGAGCTTGAAAAGATTGTATTATCGATGCCCCTCCATACCTTATCATTTCTATAGTTATTTCATCATCTCCTGGTTCTTTGTTGTTGTGCATATGCTGTATGGCATTTATTATTTCACCCATTATTACATCGGTAATTTCTTCATATCCCACATTTCTTACTATCACTTTATTTCCTTCTTCTTTCCCGGACGGTGGCAATATATTCGTGTCATATAATATTTTTCTGTAGGTTCCTGTAGAAGTATACAAGGTCTCAAATTATCCGAAACGTGTAAAACATTTCCGCTATCGTGATACTTTGCACTGTAACGGAAAAAATTACGACGTATAAATTTTCATAAAATATTTATTTCAACATTCACTTTGACTTCTTGACATTACCACGTTGTATAGACTTATTGTGCAAAAGATTCCAAAATCCCAACGTAATTCGGGCAACTTTTTTATGCGATAAGTTACGCGTGTTTAGTTTCATCTATTAACGTATTGTTTTTAAAACTTGTTGGTGACATGCTTGGTTGCTATGTGAATTTTTTTAGCCATGTGCACGTTACCAGCCGATGTTGTGTTAAAATCGTAGGAAGATATTCTCATTAAAATTCCGGCGAAAGAAAATGCTTCAACTAGTTGCTGCAACTGATCCAGCCGAATTGCATTCATGTTTAAAGACCGTAGGTCATCACTTAATGCTTTGTAGGATTAACTATGATTAAATACTATCCAAGCAGTTGCGTAGCCAGGTTCTAAAAGTGAAAGTGCAGATAAAGTCAAGGGGCGTTTTTTTGGGGAAAAAAGAATTATAATAAGACGGAAGACTTATTTGGGGGGCACTTTTTTCTGGACCCACGAGGGCATATGAGCCTCCTACTCTTTTTACTGCGCCAGTATATACAGCCAGTACAAAAAATATTAATATTCTCTACTGGCATAAGTAAAGCTTCCAACTTACTTGTGATAAATAAAAGGCAAATAACCGACTATTGTCTCAATATGATAGTCATAAACATAAAGGTGTCGTACACCCGAAGAAATAAGAAATCGCGTACAATAAGGCGGTCGCCTATACCTTATTAAGATTATTTCAGTATCATGAACAGTGTTTCGAAATTATTTTTTTATATGATGCTATTCTAATATTTCTATTATTTGCAAAAATTTTATTACAATTTTAAGCGAATTCTAAGTTCTTAGTTTTAACATAATAAACAATGAGTAATTGTCATATTTCTGTCTTATAAGTAGATAATCGCGGATCACAAAACTGGACTCAATTAGTAACCGTCATAACTTTTGAAATTTTTCTTAATTGCGCAGAATAGACATAACCAGTTTGGTTGGGACTTTGATAATCATGTGGAGATGTAGTGATGATTAGTATTAACCCGTGTTATACTTGTATATATCCTCAAAATCATTAATTTTTTGAATGCGTGTAGAGAGAATGTAAATGGATGTCTTGTCTAGCATCAAACAAAAACGTGTGAGAAGGTTATGGTTTATCAAAAATCTAAAATTTATCTTATATAAATTCCTTTTTTTGGAATTAATGTTGACACCCTGCAAACAATGATTTGCGGAAAGATTCATTTCTAACATTACTTATGGTTAAGTAGCACATTATTGAACATTCGTTAGCAAATGGCTGAAACGATACTTAAAAAAATGTTCATGGGCTACCAGGACGTAGTTCGAGAGGAAAAGTATCAGACAAAAATCCCCAATTAACTTTGCATCAAGGGACGCAAAAATAAAGCAGAAAGGTTTTGATATATCTTATGGAACGATTTGCACTTATCTTCGGGCGAAAAAAATATAAACGACTCGCGCCGGCAGAGGAAAACATAGATCGAGCCTGGAGCAATTTAATTTTTTCCGATGACGATGATTTTTAGGTTATGTTATCCCCCACGAGCCTGGTCCATTTCGACTAACCAATTGGTTCAGCGCACCTGCGAAGATCCATGTTTGGGGATGTCTTTCAGTAAGAGTTTATGGGAGGTTCTTCAGCTTTATCTACAATTTGAACGCTAAAAACATGCTCCAGATTTACAAGAAGGCGTTATGAGGAATAGATTCTTCAAGAGTATCGCTTAGCCAGAGGAATCCGGTATTGTCACACTAGATTGGTTATCCTAGTCGCCCGAATCAAACCCAATCGAGAACGTGTGGTCACAGATCAAGCAAAAGCTCCTTGGTAAAGAGTTGTATACAATGAAGTGGCTATCAATGCAAATTCGGGTAATTTTAAAATCTTTGCTCCCAGAATATGCTGAAAATCTCGGCGCAAGTATGCCCCCAAGATACCAGGCAATCATCAACATTGATGAGGCCTGAACGAACTATTGAATCAATAGCAGTTGAATGTTCTTCTTCTTCGGGTACCTGGACCGTTCAAGGATCGTTGATTTTCATGTTGGCTACCATGTTGATGGTAGTCATTTTATCGACAGCCGCACGGAAGAGATATTCTTCTTCCTCGCGTCCACGCTTCCGCGCCGTACAAGAGAACCGAAAAGACATAGCAGTCTACCATTTTCATTCGTAGTTACAATGTTGGGTCGTGATTAGTTAACATTTTTTTGTTCTTCAAAAATGCGGCTCGTGCCTTTTCTATTCGAATTTTGACTTCCACAATCGAGTCCCGGTGGTCGTTGATATTGCTACCGAAATATAACAATTTATCAACTCTCTCTATCTTTGCGCCACTGACTGTAATACCACGATTTATTTGATTTGAATCCTAAACCAAACTGTGTACAAGTGTCACTTATTTTATCCATAAGTTTTGTATACTGTATATTGATGTTGATTCCTTCAGTGGTACCAATGAGTGCTTCATTAAATATCATTTCCGAACAGGGGTTGAACAATAAGGACGATAGAATACAACCCTGAAGCACGCCCCGCTTGATTTCAATTTCATCCGTTAGTTGATGCTCCAATCGTACTTCAGCTGTCTGTTGCAAGTACAAATTAACGATGATATGAATGTCTTTGTCGTCTAGCAGTTTAATGGCAATCTTTTACTGTCAAAAGAAGTAAAAACGTTTAGATAAATACATTTTTTTAATGGACAATGAGCGACACGTTCTTACTTGACCGATTAAAATTTTACTAAAATTCCACACCTATGTATATCTAATCAAAAGGATATTTTGTAATTTTATACCTTCACCATGATGAACGAAAAAAGTTACAAAAGATTTGTCCTCCTGTGGACACTACACTGGAAGTTTTCCTGTCAAATTTCCACTGTAGTGATCATTGTTTATTTAATTTATATAAATAAATAATAATTTATCCACTCCTTTTAGTAACCTGAAACTAATGAAAGTGAAGGAATGAAAATTCTTCCATAGGTAAAATTTACAAATATATACTCCGAACGATTTGTAATGGCATAGTTGGCAATACAATGCTAGACAGAATAAAAGATATTGTGCATCTTGCTTCCACTTATACTTCAACAGATGTTATTCCGCCTTAAATATCGATCTGATCAATGTAAAACAGCCGTCATTAACGATCTCGATTATATTGTTTGGGAGTAAGAGAGATAGACTCAATTGTACGTGTCATTTATTAATTTAACGAGTAGACCCATACTCAGAGATGGATTCAGGTAAATCTATATTATAAGTATTAGGAAGTATTATGATTATGAGTTTTGGACATATGGAGTTTTTATAATGGACTATAAGAAGCGGGAAATAGGAGAGGATATTAAACATTCAGTCATATTTCTAATAATTGCAAGGCTTTATTGGATATAAAGATGAAGTTATAGCATATTTCTATCAAAAGATATTTACATAAACTATCACAGTTCTAAAATAATACAGTCAGAATTATAAACTACTTTAGGTGAAAGTTTCAGAATGTTTATTTAATATAATATTTTCAATGTAATAAATGAATTAAAGCTAACCTAAATGTTACAGGTGTAAATTTAACAATAGAAAATTGATATAGGTAAAGTCCTTAAAATAACAGGTAGGTAAATATGTTGGTATGATATAATTTGCCAAGAGGTAGGTACCTGCGTTTTGGCAACATATTTTTTTTGAAAAATAAATATACAAATAAACCATATTTAGATTATATTATTATTATACAAATAAACCATATTTAGATTGTATTAGGATGAATCATCATCATCAGAGTCAAATGGTGGCACCGTTACATCAAGTATGTTCTCTTTTTGCCATATAAAAGTGATCCAGTTTTCTTTGGTAACTGTCTAGAGAGCTGCCTTCCAAACAGATATTACTGCATTATCATCGTGCCTCGCCTCACTTACAATGTTTTTATTAAAAAATCCTTTGCACTGAGCCCACACCTATTCTATGGCATTAAATATACAGTGGTAGGAAGGCAATCTTAAAACTTGATGACCCATTTCAGCAAATAGTTAGTCTGTAGCATACGGCAAGTTTGTTTTGTAATTTTTGATAATTTTTAACAATTCACATTTTAGACCATTTTCTGGGAAATTAATCTGATTACTTCGCAGCCAATTGATGATTTCTCCTTTTCTTGTCGATTCATTTGGTACACTTTCATTAAGTCTAGAATGATGCATTATCCATAATGATTAAAGACGGCCTTTCGAGCTTCGGCAGCAGTTTTTCTCTCAGCCATTTTTCAAAGAGTTCTGCGTTCATATTATCGTGATAGTCATAACTCTCATTCCCATCTATAAATCGGTTGCCATTGCCAGCGAGAACGATGATGTATCTTTTTCCAGCGGCTGCTTTTTTGTTCCATACAGATCGAGGATTTTCATCGTGCCAAGTCCGTATGCTGCTTCCATGTTGGTGAATCCATGTTTCGTCTAAAAACACAACATCTAGGGGAGCGTCAGAAGTCATATTGGCAACATACTCTCTCAAAAACTTAACTCGTTTTGATGATATTTCTGGTTTCTCCATGATGTATCTTCTTCCATTGTCAATTTTGTATTTAAATCCTAATTGTTTCATAATTAAACCAAGTGTCGATCTGCTGCAGCTTAAAATTTGTTTTGATTCTAGCTGTTTTCCTTCTACAATTAGGGTATGAATAACTTTTCAAATCTCACTTTTTTCGGACTCTCTCAAGTCTCTGATCTTTAAAGCTCTTCTTATCCTCGTATGCTCTTTTTTAGCACCATCAATGCCTTCTTTTATTCTGGCTACCGTTCTCAAACTTAGTTTTAGTGCCTCGGATGCCCACTTAATCACAGACAAACTTGTCAATGAGTTTTCTTTTTTATTTTGGAAATAATCAAGAACATTTAGTACTAACTTCCGACTTTGACCATTCAATACTTCTCGTGGTATTTCGATTTTTTATTCGTAATATCTCTATCACCAAATAATCACAAGTAACAAACAAATTCAAATGCGACCCTGTTTTGTAATGGAAACTCCTGTCATTAGCGGCTAATTGATGCCATCTCTGTCGAGTGTACGATTCCGGGGCGTAATAGACAAAGGTAGAACACTGGCAGATAATTGGGTGGGACTTGCCATGCTTAGCATACGAGTAAAAGCAGGTACAATAGTTAGGCACCTTCTCTCTCGGTTTTATGGCCGACTATGCCATTACAAATCGTACGGACTTTATATAACTTAAGAACAGCTTTGAAGATGGTCTTCGGACATTTACCCATCTTTTTCATTCTATAAGTTCCCTAGTTTTAAGAATATTTTACAAATGCGCACTGTAGCCATGTGCGATTTTTACCTATGTGCAAGTATAAAACCCTAAATGTATATTTACTATCATGAAATCGTACGTAGTAAGGAATTTTATTGTTTTATGGGTGTTTTGTAGGTGTGCAGAGGTAAAAAATAGTTGCTCCAACCAATCATGCCGAGTTGCATTAATGTCCAAAGACCTACATTTCCCTTTAATGACAGAATGAAAAGATTTAAATTGTAATTTATAAACGTCTTTTGATTAGCAACGCCAAGATAAGTTATTTAATTGGAGATCTACTGTTTTTAGTCTTTTGAAACTAATAAAAATGAGGAGATTAAAACTCCTTAATTCTTTTTAGGTTATGCCATGATATTATTTCGAGGTTATTGTCATTATTGTTGGTAGTTTTTTTTAACAGAATTTTAAGAGAAGACATTCTTTAGAAATATGAAAAAGGTACCACCGTGCTTCAACTCAGTTACAATGAGGATATATGGTAGAGTCTACATCCTTGGTTTTCACAGATTCCTCAAGCTAATAAATTTAGTCAATATTGACTACCTGGACGTCAGCCTATTTGGATCGGAACCACAGGATTTGTTACGCTTTCCTTTTTAGCTAAAAGTAATAATAAAAAACAACCGAAAACATTTATATTTGGTTCATATTGAAGGAAAACGCTTCAATATGAACCGAGCACGTTCTGAATTAGCAATAATCCTTATTATTAGAGTATTAGAGAAAAATTTCAGCCTACGATAGTTTAACTCGAATATTGGTTACGAAAATGCAGAGAGCGTATATCTTGGGCTTGTCGTCTAATGCCGAGTTGGAAAAATACATTTACTTTTACAGCAAGTTCTTACATGGTAAAAACCGGGACAATGACTTTTTTTCAAGGTAACTTCTTAACCCAAATTTTATTTCGTAATTGGCTCTGTTCGCTTTCAGTTACCCTACACAAAACCCGTGGATATAACTGTAATCCATTAGGAATTCGCGAATATAAGCTCACTCATCTATTTTAGATGAGTGACTTAATACTAGGACCTAAACCAATCGCTTAAAGAAGTTGTAGACTAAACATGGGTTACTGGTATTGAATATGGATTGAATAAATGTCACACCATTACTATTACTATAAGCCTTTTTTTTTTTTATTGGTCTAGCACACGTGCTGCATGGAAGTCCCTAAAGCGCTCCAGGAGCGGCACGAGTGCGGAAAAAGCGATTCACGTTGTTCTTGAATCGCTGTAAATTGTACTCGGTGGGAAACACAGCGCTGGGCAAATTATTCCAAAGGGATGATATTCTCCATATAAAAGATTGCCTGAAAAGCGTTGTACGCGGAGTAACAAGCTGAACCTCATACGGATGCGAAGCACCAGCGCGACGTGTATTTCTAACATGCACCGCTTTGGGAGGAATTAAGCGGGCTACATCCTTCGAACACTTTCCATGAAAATACTTATAGAACAGACTCAAATCGCCAACCGTTCTTCGATGTTCCAGCGAATCAAGGCCGCCGGTCAATTCCGGGTCCCCAATCAGACGGACCGCTCTTCTCTGAACAGAATCCAACAAATGCAGTGTATGTTTGGGAGCGGAGCCCCAACGTGGGAGCAGTATTCCATAGTTGGTCGAATTTGGGCTTTGTAAAGAATTAACAGTTGTTGTGGGGTGTAAAGCTTTCTGGTTCTAAATAATATTCCCAACTTTTGAGAAGTTCTCCTTGCTATGCCTGCAACAAGTTCATGCCAAGACATATTTGCTCCCAAACTAACGCCCAACAAATTGAGCGACGATGCTAGGGGAATCGAGTGCCCGACATAACTATGTCGGGTTCAGCAACGTTAACTTTTTTAGAAAAAACTGCCGCTTGGGTTTTTGTAGCGTTAAATTCCACTTGGTTACTGTCACCCCAAGATAGAATTTCTTCCAGGTCTTTGTTAAGTTGAACGACCTCCTGCTGTCTGCGGATATTCGCCTGAGCAGCCGATGTCCGAGCGTTCAAGGTGAATGAAGAGACAAGCGTACTGTCATCTGCAAAGCTATAGATTGGATTCCCGGTCTTTTCCAGCAGATCGTTAATGTAAATGAGAAAGAGAGTAGGAGACAGTATGGAGCCCTGGGGCACACCGGCGTTGATAGTGAGGGTGTTAGAAAGAAATCTGTCGACCGCCACTCGTAAAGAACGCTCTCTGAGGAAACATGAGAGCCACAAACAGAACCTTTCAGACATACCATAAGAGCGCAACTTAGCCAACAGTCCATCGTGCCAAACACGGTCGAATGCCTTGGATATGTCAAGAGCAACCGCTCGAGATTCTCCAAAGTGTTCAATTGCGTTGTTCCAAACATGTGTTACATAAGTCAGAAGATCTCCTGTTGATCTATGTTTGCGAAAACCATATTGGTGATCGCTAATAATATTGAATCGTTCAAGATATTTTAGAAGATGCTCATTGATAACCTTTTCCATGACTTTCGATATTATTGAAAGCAGTGCAACTGGTCGGTAGTTATTTGGCAAGGTCTTCTTACCTTTTTTAGGTATCGGCTGAACCGTGGCACATTTCCAGCAGGACGAAAATATTCCCTTTCTGTAGGATAGGTTAAAAAGTCTACAGAAAACTGGTGTTAGTTCCCTTGCACAGTTTTTGAGAACTATGGCAGGTATTCCGTCAGCGCCAGAAGCCTTCTTGGTGTCTAGCTTCATTAAAATACGCTTTATGATGCGCTGTCTGAAGACAACATCGGGCATCCTTGACTGCAATATGGGAATAGTAGGTGGTGTTTTTCCTTGGAAATCGACAGTAGAATGTGAAGCAGAGTTCAGCCAACAAGTTCGCTCTCTCAACAGGTGTGGTTGCAATGGAATTATCTGGCCGTGTGAGTGGTGGTATGGTGGATTTGGTAAAATTTTGACTAACTGCCTTAGCGACTGCCCAAAAGGACCTGGAATTGTTGGGACAAGCGAGAAGTTTGTTTCTAATTCGTTGATTGTGTGCCTCCTTGGTTTCGTCGATAATTCCCTTGCATCTGTTCCGGGCATGAACAAAGATGTTTCGATTTACGGTGTTAGGATTTTCACGCCATTGTCGGTAGGCAATATGTTTAGAAGCAACAGCTTCTTTGCATTTTCGATCGAACCAAGGCTTGCCGTTGGAGGAGTTCCTAGGAGGAGTGCCTAGTTCTATCCAATGCTGGATGCAGGCCTTCCTCCTGAATTTCCATCTTATTCTATTTGCAGCTGTTGTCATCCATCCAATGCCGGCAACCCACTCTATATCATCCCGCTATCTTGTTTTGGGACGTCCTGCGCTCCTTTTCTGTTCTCGTGGTCTCCATTCTAATGTTTGCTTGATCCAGCGATCATCGCTCGTGTGTGCTACATGTCCATCTGCCATTTTCTTTCTGCTACGTGCTCTAGAATATCTTTTAATTTCGTTTGTTCACGTATCCATTTGTTTGTTTTTCTATTTTTAAGTTTTATCCCGATCATCTGACTTTCGTGCACTCTCTGGATCCGAGCTAGTTCTTGTATATCGGCTATATTCGGTGACCAAGTTTCAGCGACATATGTAATTACTGGTAGGATTCACTGGTCGTAAACGTTGGCCCTTATTTGGGTTGACTTTATCTTTGAATATATAACTTAATTTCCCGAATACACACCATCTAAGCCTGACTCTTCTTGAAATTTCATCCAAGACACTCTCTCTCGTCGTAGTAATTGTCCCAGATACACATAATCCTTAACAATCTCAAAAGTCATTCCTTCTAAATTTATAACTATGTTGTTAGTAGTATTGGTTAATATTTTTGTCTGACTTTTATTCATCTTAAGACCAATTGTCTGTGGGTGGTAATTTAACTCATTTATCATTTCTTGTAACTCATGTAGATTACTACTGATAACTACATTATCGTCTGCTAACCTTAAATGACCCACATACACACCATCTAACTTTAGGCCCTTCTTTGTCCAATCTAGTTGGCGAAATACGTCTTCTAGAGCTGTAATAAATCGGTCAGGAGAGATTGTATCTCCCTGTCTTACACCTCTTCCTAGACGTATTTGTTCTGTACTAATTTTTAGGTATATCTTTGATTCGGGTAGTGTATCTAAAATCATTTCTGCAGTTGTTCAAGCCGTTGATGATTGCCCACATTTCGACAGAATCAAAAGCCTTCTCGTAGCCTAGAAAAGCTATGTAGAGTTCAAGATTGTATTCATTACTCTTCTCTAGGATATTTCTCATTGTCTATAAGTGGTCGCATGTGTTATAGCCGGATCTAAAACCAACCTGTTTGCATAGCTGGTAGGAATCTAACTTATTTTTTAATCTATTGGAAGTGATTTTAGTCAAAAGTTTATAAATGTGAGATAGTAAGCTAATCGGGCGGTAATTGTCTAACTTTCTGATACCTCCCTTTTTGTGTAGAAGTATTACTTCTGATATATGCTATAAAATTGGCATATTGCCAGACACATGTTAAAAATTTTAACCAATTCTTGTTTTAAGTCCTCTCCTGCTTTCAATAGCACTTCCGATAAAATACCATCAGGGCCTGCTGCTTTGTTGGATAAATGTACCGTTATTATATTCGAGACAGAGGATAGTATTATAAATATTTAAGAAGCACACAATTATCAAAAGAATATTGATGAAATATGTAACTGCCTAGCTAGTGTACAACATTGCATGCTGATACAGCAGCTCTCATAACAGTTCTACCCAATAGCTATCAGAAATGACTAAAAAAATGGTCGTCAGAACTCTCAGAACGTACAGTTGCTGCTTTCAATATGGTCGCTGTTGATACTGCTATATTCCTTTGTAGTAGTGAAGTGGGCGATAGAAAATTTATTAGATCTGGATATTAATGCACGAAAAACCATGCATATGAATTGAAATCTCCATCTTCGATCCTTTGTTCCTTGAACACAGCTTTTAGATCGTCAATGTGAAAAAACACTCTTGAGTTTAGAGTGTTTGTTTAATTCATGTAGGATTAGCATGCAACGTTCTAAGGAGTTCACCATGAACAAAAAATTATTGAACTCATGGTATCTTTAAGAAGCAGCTGAAGGACTTGGTTTTATGGTTAAATTTGGTAACGTAATTAAACCTCAAAATTACGAGGTTAACATTACAGATTAGCACCTCTTACGACCAAATACCGACAGCTTCATAGACCGTATACCGAAACATCCAGTGTTTGAAAGTTTACAAGAGGCATTAGCTACATCTATAAAAAAAACATTCCTCCCTACAGGGCTCAAGGCTTAAGTGAGAGATCAAAGAATTTCTATTATATGTAAGAAATGCAACAAGTCAGAGCTACTTTGCTCACTTTTAATCTGCTGAGTTTACGCTCTATCACCATACATCGATCTTCACAATGCAGCGTTGTGCCTTATACATTCGCAGGCTGCGATATATTCCTGAAGAGATTGAATGAGTTGTGAAAAATCACAGGTACCATAAAGCGGTTATTGTTGGTTGTTTCAGATTGCTCAGGTAGATGAGTTTGAGCGGTGTTTACTAACCCAACCGAGGTGTTTCTTGATCATGGTCAAATGGATATAATGACTGGTAACTCATAACTCGAGACAAATACCAGGGAGAACTGGGCAAAAGATTAGAAAGTATAGATAAATTGAACGGATTGAACATCGATAAACTGACTCAACACGTAACAAGTGTTCAGACAAGCGTCGAAAAAGTATGTGCCACAAGGAAAATCTCAAGATAAATTGACTCCATATTTCAGCGTATACGCTGAAACATATAGAACAAAGGAAAGACACCAAAAAATATACAGAGGAATATAAAAACCTAAATAAAACTATCAAGAAGGAAATACGGAAAGACATAAGAGCACACAATACAAAACTGATACAAAATACTATTGACCAGAACAGCAATATTTGAAATCTAAATTATCAAGAGGAAAAACACAACTGAGTAAAATGAAGGACGTAAAGGGCGTAATGATAACCAATAAAAAGGAAATTGCTAAAGTAATAGAGAAATTCTATAGTACTCTTTACGTATCAACAACGCCGAACCCGGTAGTAAAATATAAGGTAAGGAATTCTGGATCACAAGATATCCCAGACATAACATCAGGAAAATTACAGGCGAAGATAAAATTACAGCTGAAATGTTGAAGTTTGGAGGACCAACGATAGAAAAATGTATCTGTATACTCTTTAATAAATACCTACAGGAAGGAAGAATTCCGGAAAGGTGGTTAGATGCAGAAATTATCTTGCTGTTTAAGAAAGGAGACTCAGCAAACATAGAAAACTACAGACCGATAAGGTTATTGTCCCACTTGTACAAACAAAAATTATTACCAATCGACTAACATCAAAATTGGACACATACCAACCCGTGGAACAGGCTGTTTTCCGAAAGGGCTTCAGCACGAGTGACCATTTGCAAACCATAAGATCCCTTGTAGAGAAAACAACTAAATATAATGTACAAATACACCTAGCCTTTATCGACTTCCAGAAAGCTTTTGACACAGTCGAAATTGGATACATATTAGTGGCCATGGACCGAGCACGAATTGACACCCGATATACTACATTGATCGAAAATATCTACAAAAACGCTTCTCTTCATATAAAGATAGATGAAGAAACGAAAACCAATAGCATTAAAGTCGAAAGAAGCGTTCGTCAGGGAGACACTATATCACCAAAATTATTTACGCTTGTACTCGAGGATGTCTTTAAGGAACTACCATGGGAAGATAAAGGAATCAGAATCGACGGAGTATATCTGAACCATCTCCGATTTGCGGACGACATTGTGTTGATATCTAGTGACTTGAACGAATTGGAATCAGTGCTTCAACAACTAAGTTATGAGGCGAAACGGGTTGGTCTCAAAATGAATTACTCGAAAACAAAAATAATAAGCCTAGAAGACCCACATATATATCAATTGAGAACCAGGACATAGAAAATATTAGTGAATACAACTATTTGGGCCATTCAATCAGTCTAGGGAAAGAGAATCAGCACAATAAGATTACCAAGCGAATGCAGCTGTCCTGGGTAACATTTGGGAGACTCTCCTTTCTGCTGAGACATGGCAGTACCCCGATTAATTTAAAAAGGAAAGTTTTCGATGTCTGTATTCTACCGGTAACAAGTTACGGAATGCAAACAATGTGTCTAACGCAAAAGAACGCCAGTAGACTGAGAGTAATGCAGAGGGCAGTGGAAAGGTCAATGCTGGGGTTGTCTCCGAGTGACAGAGTCCGAAATGAAGAGATCCGTCGAGGAACAAGGACTACGGATCTTATAGATAGGATTGCCGAACTAAAGTGGCAATGGACTGGATAAGCAGACAGCAAGATAAAAGAAGGTCACTAAAAAATCATATAGTGGCGATCCATGGAGACAAAACGAAGTAAAGGTAGACCCCAGTGAGATGATATTAAGAGGATCGCTAGTAGAGACTGGCACCAAAAAGCCAAGACAGAGTAAAATGCAAGAAAATTAGGAAAGGCTTATGTCCAGGAGTGGACGAGTTAAAGGCTGAAGAAAAAGAAGAACTCATAGTAATATATTGTTTTATAAGGACATATTTTACAAAATATTAAGGTATTTGTTGTATGAAGTAATTCAATTTAAATTTTTATCGATATTATAAGTATGTCTACTCTATAAATAATTGAATCGCAGAATGTTACTGACATCAGCAGACACTTTATTGTCTACCATCACTTAAAAAGATGTTATTATTACTCATAAGTTACGACTTTATCTTTAAAAATGTTGTTTTGTTTAAAGTCGAAAATTCACGTACATCGGTGGCCAGACATAGTGATAAAATATTTTTTTTTCCTAACATAGATTTCAGCACAATTTCATATAAAATTAATTAGTATTTCGCAATACATTTTTACTTCGCAAAAACAAAAACCTCCCACACAATTTTAGCACGTGATTGCTGATCATAGCGAAAATCTTTTTCAAAATGGCAGTCACATTTTTCATTCTTGACATATCTATTTGGCAATATTGCTTCATATTGAGCTAATTTTACTAATTAATAAATTAATTAGTTCGTTCATATGATTAATATACCAATATATCTGAATACTAAAGTTAATTTAACAAAAATGAAAATAAAAGAAATTTTAATATGTATATGATTTATGTATATGGGCTAAGAAACATACTACGGTTTTCAAAGCTGTTGACTTGACTGAAAAATACAGCATAACTTTCAATCTAAATTATGGGTCTTATGAGATTTATCTCTAGAGGATTTTAAACTCATTTATGACTATTTTTTGTTTGCAGCGGCGTATCTGATACGGGCGTAAGCCACCCTCTCGCCTTTGTCTGTAGTTCGTGCCTTTTTTTAAGTGTTCCACAGACAAAGAACATCTACAGTTTAATGCTGATACCGGACGGCCAAAGTGAACGGGCTTTACTAAGCATGATACTACAGGTGGTTTACTATCGCCTTCTCGAGAGGCGACTGTCACGTTGTAATGTTTTTTTTTTTAATTTGATTATTTCCCTGGCCAAGAATTGAACTCGGGAGTCTGGCACAGAAGGCATCTACGCTATGGCCGCCTCTATTTATGACTAAATTGAAATATTTCCTATGAAACTAAAAAGTATATGTAAAATTATTATTTATATTAATTTAAAAAATGTAATTAAGACAATAACATTATTACAGAAATTATCAATATTGTTTGCCAAGAAACCTTTTCTGTTAAGCTGGAAAAAAAATTTCAGCTTTTAGTACGAGACTCAGAAAATTAGGCGTATTGTTATTGAGCCATTTTAACACTGTCCTTTTAGATCTCATTAAGTGTAATTTATTTTTAAGTTGATAAGGGATTAAATTAAAATACAAAACATAAAAGTTATGTTGCCTGAATCTTCTCTGATAATTGACCATAACCTTGTCATTCAGAGCTTTACTTTTTATTAAGTTATGTGACTTATTCTTACAGTAAAGATACCTAACAAATTGCAATGTTGGAAAAACTATCCTAAAGGATTGCACTGACTTAGCCGTTACTTAATGGAGATCTATAATAACTAGGAATGAAAATTTAAACCAGAGGTGTCAGACTCAATTTTGCATATATTAAATTTAGAATGTGTAGGCGGGCCAGATTCAAATAAAAAAAATGTACTGAATTATTATAAAAGAGGGTAATTATTTTGAGCTCGAGGATCCAGATACCTGACTTCTTGCGCTCGCGGGCCTTATTGATACGTCCCGGGGGCCGGATGCGGCCCGCGGGCCGCATACGTATCTTTGACATCCCTGATTTAAACCATTATTAAAGATCACCACTTATAGTTTATTATATTACTGCTGACAATTGTTTCGACACCCTGTGTCTTCTTCTGGAATAACAAATAAATTAACTACAAAGTATGTTACAGAATATATAATTTACCTTATTATAAGTGCTAAATTAATTAACAATATTTACTTTAATACCTTAAACAAGTTCAATAAAGGAGACCCACCCCCAACTAATGGATCGTTGAGTAATAAACCTGAGGATTTTTTCGGGTTAATTTCTGCCTGCTCTAAACAATTCAGTAATTTCCCTTTCTTTTCATTATGCAAACTGATTTTCGTCTGTTAAATGTGAGATATGTTATTTTTCATTCTATAACTTTGTTTAGGTTCCTTTATTCTTTTTATAAAAAGATCTGCCTGTTTGTCCTATATAGGTTTGCAAGTGCCATAGCATAATTGGTAAATTCGTAAACTCCTGTTTTTTTTGTTTTACTTTTTAATATATGGAGCTAAAAAAAAATTTTATTAAGAGTAAAACAAAAAAAAGAAAATAAAACAGGAGTTTACGAATTATGCTGTGGCAACCAGACGTCCTGAACGTGCAGCACTATAGTAGCTCGTACGGCCACGTTTAAACTCATTGATTCAGTAATAAAGGATCTTGAGTGGGATTGCAGAGCCCTAATAAACTTCCTTCAGTTCAGTTTCTATTTGAGCCGCCGTCTACTTTTTTATATAGAAATATTTTATCATATTTATCACTTACGATAGCTGCCGCAACCATTACCAGCATCACGCTTACCAACAATCATGCCACTTAACAAAATTTTTCACCATTTCGTAAAAATTTACCATACTTATCAATCCACCCTCACCCTCGCATATCTTTATCAAGATTTTCATTGCCCCTTTCTGAGATTTACAATGTTGTTATTTAACGTATCCCTTACATATTAATATATATATATATATATATATATATATATATATATATATATATATATATATATATATATATATATATATATATGTATATATATATATATATATATGTATATATATATATATATATATATATATATATATATATATATATATATATATATATATATATATATATATGTATATATATATATATATATATATATATATATATATATATATATATATATATATACATACATACATACATATATATATATATATATATATACGTGGGTAAATCAAATATAAACGGTAATTTTGCTATTCTTCTTAGAATGCAGTTCTTAGCTAGATGATGTTGTGTGGAGTAGATGTTTGGTTTGTGAGGAGTGGGGGAACCGGATGGGTGCGCGCGCCAACTCGTCTTTGTCGTCAGTACAGCCATGACCGAGCAAGAGGTACCTTCGTCTGTTGCGCAACGTATTATCAACAAGTTTTTAACCAATGAAGGCGTTAAACCGTCAGAAATTTTAACCCGTTTGAAGGCACAGTTTGGGGACAGTACACTGTCTCAGAATCGTGTGTATACGTGGGTTGAAAACGAAAGTCATGATCGACGCCCTAGGTCAAGCCTTACAGATGACAACATCCGTGACATTAGACACGCCGATTAACCGTTGAAGAAATTTCCTCAGAAGTGGGTATCAGCTATGGAAGTGTTCAATCCATAATTACTGATCGACTCGGTTTCAGAAAAATTACTGCTCGATGGGTTCCAAGGTTGTTGACTGGAAACCAAAAACAGGTCAGGTCGGAGATTGCTGAAAGGCTTCTGAATCGATTTCAGCAAGAAGGGGAGGCCTTTTTAAAGCGCATAGTGACATGTGATGAGACGTGGGTACATCACTACAGTCCTGAGTCCAAAATGGCAAGTAAGGAGTGGCGAAGAAAGAATGAAGGTTCCCCAGTGAAGGCCAAAACTCGTCTCTCTGCTGGAAAAGTCCTTGCAACGATTTTTTTTGACTCTAGGGGAATTTTACTGATCGATTTCCTGCAAGATCAACGTACAGTGAATGCGGCTTACTACTGCCAGTTGTTACGGTTGGCAAAAGCCGCCTATCGAAAGAAAAGACGGACATGCCCACCAGAGATGTCATTCTCCTCCGGGACAACGCCAGGTCTCACACAGCGGCTTTGACAAGGGATCCACTGGAAGAAATGGGCTGGGAAACCCTCGAGCACCCTCCTTATAGCCCCGACTTATCCCCCTGTGACTATTTTTTGTTTGCGCCTATGAAAGAATCACTGGGAGGACAGCGATTTGGAAGCAATGAAAAAGTCGAGGAACACGTGCGCAATTGGCTTACAACCCGCCCTCAAACCTTTTATGACCAGGGAATACGGAAACTTCCAAATCGGTGGCAAAAGTGTCTAGATCACGCAGGAGACTATATTGAAAAATGTTAAATCAATGATTTGTGTATAAGGTTATTCAATAAATGTATAAAAAAAATTTACCCACGTATATATATAATCTATAATATATATAAAATGCAACGTCTCTCTGTCTGTCTTTCTGTCCCTTAACGCGCTTATCTCTCGAAAACCACTTATCCGATTTACGTGTTTTTTTTTTTTTTGAAATTCATACATTTGTTCTCTGGCCAGGTTATCTATAATCTTCTATAATATATATAAAACGCAACGTCTCTCTGTCTGACTATCCAATAGTGCGCTTATGACTCGAGAACCACTTATCCGATTTACGTGTTTTTTTTTTTAATTCATACATGTTTTCTGGCCAGGTTATATAATAATAATAATCTATGTAATATATATAAAACGTAACGTCTCTCTGTCTGTCTGTCCATTAGTGCGCTTAACATTCAAGAACCACCTATCCGATTTACGTATTTTTTTTTTTATAAAATACAAAGGAAATAAACAGACACAAAATGCTCATATGTGGGAAAAAAGATGGAAGTTTAGTAGTAAGCTTGGTAGAAATACTGAATAGATGGGCGGAATACTTTAAAGAAACACTAAATGGAGATGAAAATGAGGAGTTGAATGAGAAATAGTAAGCAAAATTAACTGAAGGGCAGGAGGGGACAAACAAACCTTGCAAAGAAGAAATAAGAGAAATACTCAGAACCCAAAAAAAAAATAAGGCCCCAGTTGGAAATTGTATAACAGCAGAAATGATAAAAGCTGGATGAGTAGATCTGGAAAATGAAATATGCCGGTTGGTGCAAGAAATATGGGAAACAGAAAAGATGCCAGTGCGCTGGAGAGGGTCGCTCATTTGTCCAATATACAAAAAAGGAGAAAAAACTATATGTGCTAATTATAGACCAATAGCCTTACTGGATGTACAGTGTAGAGTGTAGTGGTGACTAGCAAAAACAGACTAGAAGAGAAAGCCGAATCTATTCTGAGAGAGTACCAGTGTGGATTTAGGAAAAATAAATCGGTTACAGACCAGATATTTTCGATTAAGCAAAGCCAAGATAATAGCTTAGAACAAAGTTTAGCACTACACTTGGTCTTTGTGGATTTCAGAGAAGCATATGACTCTGTAAATAGAGAAGGACTCTACAAGATAATGGAAGAACTAAAAATTCGAAATAAATTGATTTGCATGGTGAGAATGACCCTGAATGACACAGAAAATAGAGTGTTGGTTGAGGGAAAAGTATCAGACAACTTTAAGGTGAAGAGAGGATTAAGACAGGGGGATCCAGTGTCGACATGTCTATTTAATTTGGTACTAGAGAAGATAATCCGGGAGTCAGAAATAAAAACAAATGGAACGATATACCAACAAACCTGCCAATGCTTGGTCTATGCGGATGATGTAGCAGTGATTGCAAGAGCAAAAGAGAACCTGAAATAAGTAGGATAGAAGAAAGGGGAAGGATGAGAGGACTAAAGATACATCAGGAAAAAAACAAAATACATGGGAATTACAAAGAAGAAGGATAATAAAAACAACAAAAGTTTAGATATAATAAACAACTTAGGGAAAAGATATATGTTTGAAAAAACAGACAAATTTAATTATCTGGGAGTAACAATAACAGAGAGTGGACAAGAAAGGACCGAGATACAAGAAAGAATGGCGAAAGGACAGAGATGTTTGGGGACAATATTGAAATCAAAGAATGTACCAAGAAAGGCAAAAGAAAGAATATATACGACAGTTGTCAGACCCACCGAAATCCCTTATAAGCCAAATCATAAGAAGCCAGCGATTAAGATGGTTGGGATACGTGGCAAGGATGAAGGAAGAAAGATAGACAAAACAAGCCCTAATAAAAGGAGTGGTTGGAAGAAGAGGCAAGGGTAGACCTCGATCTACATGGATTCAGGTAGTAAAGCAAGATCCGGAGTTGATGGGAATCCCGCACTGGGAAAAGCTAACAGGAGACAAAAAGAAGTGGAGACAAGTATGCAACCAAGCCATGGGCCTCTAAGGCCCCTCGAGCTATATAATAATATAAACATAATATATATATATATATATATATATATATATATATATATATATATATATATATATATTTATATATGTATATATGTATGTATATTTGCCACAGCAGTATGCTTTACTTTGAACGCTAAATTTTATTTATCAACCATACATACAAATTCCGGAGACAACAGGAAGTTGCCCAAGTTAATAATGACCTGGAAGAAATTCTTTCTTACGTTGACAGTAACCAAGAAGAATTAAAGGCTAGAAAAATCAAGGCTGCAGTATTTTCTAAAAAAGTTAAGGTTAGAGAAGCACCCCATTCCTCTAGCATCGAAAAAAATTGTCTTGACATAAACATGTTGCATGCATAGCAAAGAAAACTCAAAATCTAAGAATATTATTTCATACTAGAAAGCTTTACACTTCGCAGGAAACTAACCTTGTACAAGCCACAAATTCGACCAACGATGGAATACTGCCCTCATGTTTCCGGCTATGCTCCCAAACATACACTACGTTGAGCTCTTTGCCTGATTTGAGATCTGGAACTAACCAGCAACCTTGATTCCTTAAAAACATGAAATAATGTTTTCGACACCTTACGCCAATACATCGTATCCGTATGAAATTCAACTTCTCATACCACCTTTTCCAAAATTCTTCTTTTATAGAGGACCCCATCACTTTGGATTGATTTGCCTAGGATTATATTTTCCACCGAATACAACTTGCCGCGATTAAAATCCAACATGAGTCGCTCTTTTCGCACACGCGTCGCTCATATACCGGTTTAGAGATTTCCCTATAACATGTGTGCTGTGCCCATAAAAAAAACTTGGCCTCATTATGTTTTTTTCTGGGCACAGCACACGTGCTTCACTTTCAGTTTCGATATAGTTCTTGTTTCATTTTCTCTTTTGCATTGTCTTTCTTTCAAATTTTATACTTTCCTACCACATATAGGGTTATCCAGTACAGAGACGCCTCGATGCCACTACTTTTTAATCCATTCTTGATGCTGCTATTTCTGTTTTAATTTTGAATTATGGAACAATCTACGCAAGACCATTATTATTGAAGTTATTCTTGTATGTACCTTTCATTTAAATAAATAATAATTTGAAAGGTATGTATTAAATTCTCCCGTAACAAGCAGAGTATATTTACATAGCATGCATGTTATTTTGGTACAAATAAGCTGATACAAGTATAAGGAAATTATTTTAAAATAACCGGTCAAGTGCAAGTTGAACTTGCGCAATTAGTGTTCCGTACGTTAATTGCTTTTAAAATAAAAAATTTTGTTACGGAGGTAAAAAATGATCAGTGACTTCACAAAACACCCCAAGTGAGTTTTCAACAAAGTTTGTTTCAATCTGTACTGAAAACTGATGACTTTATTTTTTTTATATACCAGGTAAATTATTAAAGGTAATGCATTCGTGATAATTTTCATTCAATCTATACTAACTTGGGAATGTGGAATCTTTGGCACAATGATACTACTCAGTATATATCACCACTATACCAAACACTTTATTTTTGCACTCGACGCGCGTTTCGCTAACCATGTTAGCTTCATCAGGAGCGATGATTGACTAAAGCTAAACTACAAATCTACCCTATTTATACTTAGCCTAACCCTTGAATTACTCAAGCGGAACTAATGACATAGGCAAGGCCATCAATTCCGGTCAAGTAACCAGTAGAGGGGACTATAAGGAATAGGCCCTCTGTCTTTATTTAAACTACTTTTACATTTTATGATTTCCATACTTTCGTATGCGTTTAACAATCTCCTATCAGATACATTTTTTATCAATTTTAGATTACCTAATGTTACAGTATGATCAGTTTCAAGGGCATGTTCGGCAATGCTAGACTTTTCTGTTCTATTGTATTTTAAGTGTGCTAAATGTTCTTTAAATCGTGTTTTAATTGACCTTTTAGTTTGCCCAACATACTTTTTGTCACAATCATTACAACTAATTTCATAAATTCCACTTTTCTCACAATTAGGAATCTTATCTTTGGGATTTCCTAAGATATTCCTCAGATTGTCTGATGACTTATAGACTAAGGTGAGGCCTACCTTATTAAATACCTTATTGAGTCCCTTGCTATATTTCGGATTATATGGTATGGAGACATACTTGGTGTTATTTTCTTCGCGTGTAAAAAAGGTGGAATTCTGAATATTAAAACTAAACTTATGTCTATTTATTAGCTTATTTACTAAGTCGTCGTCATAACCATTAACTCTAGTTATATTTCTAATACGATTCCTTTCTTTATTAAAGTTTACTCTATTCAGAGGGAAAGTGATTAAACGATGAACTAAAAAATGTAATGAGGCTAATTTGTGTTGTTTGCAATAAAATGAATCATTAGGAATATATCTATCTGTTACTGTGTCCTTCCTATAGATATCAAATTCTAATCTATTATTATTTTTAATAATTAAAATATCTAGAAAAGGCAATTGTCCTTTGTTCTCAACTTCGTAAGTGAATTTAATGGAATCATACCGGCTATTTAATTTAGAAACAAAATCATCAATATTTGCTTTATTTGTATCAAAAATCGCGAAAATATCATCCACATACCTATACCATACCCTTGGGAAATATTCGAATTCTTGACTGGCTTCGATTTCAAACTTACTCATGAATAAATTGGCTATGAAAGGTGATAAGCAATTTCCCATAGCTGTTCCTTCTTTCTGAACATAAAATTGATTGTTATATTGGAAATAATTTTGTTCCATACAATGTATGGAACAAAATTAAATTTTGCCTTTTCTAGATATTTTAATTATTAAAAATAATAATAGATTAGAATTTGATATCTATAGGAAGGACACAGTAACAGATAGATATATTCCTAATGATTCATTTCATTGCAAACAACATAAATTAGCCTCATTACATTTTTTAGTTCATCGTTTGGTCACTTTCCCTCTGAATAGAGTAAACTTTAATAAAGAAAGGAATCGTATTAGGAATATAACTAGAGTTAATGGTTATGACGATGACTTAGTAAATAAGCTAATAAATAGACATAAGTTTAGGTTTAATATTCAGAATTCCACCTTTTTTACACGCGAAGAAAATAACACCAAGTATGTCTCCATACCATATAATCCGAAATATAGCAAGGGACTCAATAAGGTATTTAATAAGGTAGGCCTCACCTTAGTCTATAAGTTATCAGACAATCTGAGGAATATCTTAGGAAATCCCAAAGATAAGATTCCTAATTGTGAGAAAAGTGGAATTTATGAAATTAGTTGTAATGATTGTGACAAAAAGTATGTTGGGCAAACTAAAAGGTCAATTAAAACAAGATTTAAAGAACACTTAGCACACTTAAAATACAATAGAACAGAAAAGTCTAGCATTGCCGAACATGCCCTTGAAGCTAATCATACTGTAACATTAGATAATCTAAGATTAATAAAGGATGTATCTGATAGGAGATTGTTGAACGCATACGAAAGTATGGAAATCATAAAATGTAAAAGTAGTTTAAATAAAGACAGAGGGCCTATTCCTTATAGTCCCCTCTACTGGTTACTTGACCGGAAACTGATGGCCTTACCTATGTCATTAGTTCCGCTTGAGTAATTCAAGGGTTAGGCTAAGTATAAATAGGGTAGATTTGTAGTTTAGCTTTAGTCAATCATCGCTCCTGATGAAGCTAACATGGTTAGCGAAACGCGCGTCGAGTGCAAAAATAAAGTGTTTGGTGTAGTGGTGATATATACTGAGTAGTATTCAATCTATACCCCGTAGAGAATATTCCAGAATTTTTTCAAAATTTTTTGGTCAGTACTTTTCGAGATAAGGGGGGACAGCGATTTTTAAAAATAATACAAAGAAAAGTGTGCGCAAGTATTACATTATATATATATTTTTTACTCTTGTTTTCACAAGCTTTCATTTGACACCACACTGGATGACCTAGTAAAAAAATTCCTATATTAGTACCAAATTTCAACTTTCTATGACAAATAGTTTCGGAGAAAATCGGGTGTGACAGACAGACAGACACCGAAGTCATCTTACAAGTGTTCCATACGGAACACTAAAAATAGGCAGTAACTGAAGAATAAAATATATGAATCAAACCGAAAATTACGCAAATCACGTGTGTGCTGTGTACTAAAATTTTCTTTATGATGCAATATATTTTATATCTTAAAAATAATTATTTATGTTATTATTTATACAGGGTGCAGCACGAAATAGGAAAATTTTGAACTTACACTAATTGTCGGTAAAAGTATATATATATATATATATATATATATATATATATATATATATATATATATATATATATATATATATATATATATATATATATATGATGGTTCAGTAACTACCCGTGTTTGAAGACAAATTGCGTTGCTAAGACAAGTTGATGTTACCATCGTGTACTGTTTATCGGATTGATAGTTGCCAAATTGTTATATATATATATATATATATATATATATATATATATATATATATATATATATATATGGTGGTTCAGTGACTACCCGTGTTTGAAGACAAATTGCATTGCTAAGACAAGTTGATGTTACCATCGTGTGCTGTCATCTAATACATGTTATAAAAAAAATTGACACTGATTCATAGGTTAATTTGCATTTAGCAGCCATTTAAGTAACTAGTGTAACGTATTTGTCGCTAAGATGGAAAAACTGCAGTATCGTTCAGTAATTTGCTTTTTGCTTTTGGATGGGAAAACGTGTGAGGAGATAAAAGCGAAATTAGATGCTGTTCATGGGGACCTTTCGTCATCCATGTCAACAGTCAGATATTGATTCAACGAGGACGAATATCCGTTTTTGATGAGAATCGCCCGGGACCCCCAAAAGATGTAGTTACCGAGGAAATCATTGAAAAAGTCCACGATATGATTCTCGTTGATCGTCAAGAGAAAGTGCACGAATTAGCAGACGGCATAAGTGCAGTAATTAATATTGTACGTAATGAATTGACTATGAAAAAGTTGTCGGCCTGATTGCCCACCGTGGACAACAAGCTGATGCGGCTTTCAACTTCGAGGCTATGTTTGGAGCAATTTAAGCAAAATCCGAAAGTCTTTTAGCGTCAAGTTGTCACCGTCGATGAGAGCTGGATTCATCATTATGCTAAACCAAGCAACAATCAAAACAATGGGTTGCTTTCGGTGAATCTGCTCCAAAGATGGCGAAGACGGTCCCATCAGCCGGAAAAGTTATGGAGACGATTTTTTGGGAAGCAAAGGGCATGGTACTCATCGACTTCTTAAAAAAAGGAAGACTGCGTCAACACGAAATTGAAGGAAACACGCCCCAATTTAGCGAAGACGAAAGTGCTGGTTCACCACGATAATTCTTGAGTACATTCATCCAGAGTTGTCGTCGCCAAAATGCATGAATTGCGTTTTGAATTACTGCCGCACCCCCTGTATTCGCCCGACCTGGCTCCCTACGATTTCTTCTTGTTCGCAAACATGAAGAAATGGCTCACAGGAAAAAACTCAGCTCAAATGAGGATGTCATCGCCCAGATAGAAGCGTATTTTAGGGAGTAGGACAATTCCTATTTTTTGGAGAAGTTAAAAAAAGGCAAGGACGTTGGGAAAAGTGTATATACCTAAATGTTGAAAAATAAAAAAATTGTATATATATATATATATATATATATATATATATATATATATATATATATATATATATGAAATAACCATATAATACCCCACTTTCCAGACCTTATCCGCTCGGGCCACATCACCACGAATTTTGTCATTTTGTGAAAAACTTCGCTTTGGTCCTGAATCCAGTGTGCGCCTCAAATCCACTACCCCGCTGGATTGCCTGGTCATCTATCGTCCTTATTCTAATTCGAATTTCTTCATTCATCAACGTCTTAGGCTAGAACTACATAATTGGCATATCCATTCCACCGGAGCTACAATTCTATATATGTTAAGTAACATTGGCGACAACTACAGCCCTAACTATGACGCTGAGTTCTTTGTATTTACTGTAACGTATTGTTTAATAATAACAGTATTTTGTTCATAAAGCTCTTAAATTATACAAGTGTGTACCTCATCCAACGTCTATCAGTACCAGTTTATTTCTGGGTACAGTGTCATAAGCTTTCATTACATCTTTTAATATTCTTCACCGTTAACTGTAATTGTCTTTTCGCAAAATTGATGTAAAAATTGTCAATACAAGGCCGTTTTGACAGAAAACCGCTTTGATCCTCCTGAGTCTTGTCACCGAAACCTCTTTTTTGACGATTTTGCAATGTCCTTCCGAATTTTCTGCTGATCAAGCAATATACGCTCAACACACCGGAATTATTAAAATCTTCTAGGTCACTTTTTTGTATAAAGAATTTATATACCTTTCCATTCCTTTAGAAGAGTTATCTGTACTTTTAACTTTAAATGGTTCTCCTGTAAAATTTGATTTTCACAATATTATCAATTTTGTAGATATGATTGAAAAATACTAATTATCTGACTAACTTCATCCAAAATTGTTTAATTTCGTAATACCTAACCATCATCAATGAACTAAAAAATTTATAAAAAAAATTAACTATTCTTTATTGCAAAAATAAATTTAAAAAAATAATAGGTGAAACTTAACTTATTTTTTCAAGCGCCATCAAATTTTTAATTTTTTAATTCATTTGAGATTAAATTTTATAAAAATTAAAAATTTTCTTTATTTTTTGTTGGACGATACCTAGTAGAATATCACCTCTTATGATACCATTATTATTATAAATATTGTCTAGTTTATTTTTGTTACATTCTAAGATATGTATTTTTTTCTGCTATAAAAAAATTTAAAAATACAACTTTTTTTAGCTCGTTAAAGTACTTTCCGCCCTTTACATCAACTCTTAACAGAAACTAGAGTTCCAAAATATTAGAAATAAATAACTTTCCCGTTTCTTGCGATTTTGTTTGACCATCCAGTATATATTTATGTAATGAACAGTTTGCTCACAATTACATAAATACAAAATGATTTACTCATTATGCAAGAGGTTATTGGTCACCGCACTCCAAAAACATTAGAAAGAATTGGTAAATATTTTTTAGGACTATCGTACTACACGTATAGTAATTGGTGGATGTCTCGAAGGAGATTCTTAGAGCAACAAAACCACTTGTCATTAGGAAAATATGTTGTTTATGGCTGTCATAGAAAAAGTAAACTATTGGACTTCCGCCTTGAAAAATTATTGTAACATTACATCATCTCACAGTTGCTTGGTTACTTCTTAAACGCTATCTACAACTGTATTTTTAGAGTTATCATAAAATTATTATTTTTATCCACTTGTTCGAATGTCTGAAAACACATGACCACTAATTCAGAGTGTAGAAAGAAGAAGAAAAAGATTTCCACCTATCTCTAAAACTAGTGCATGTGCAA
Source organism: Pachyrhynchus sulphureomaculatus (assembly GCA_019049505.1). Taxonomy (NCBI): domain Eukaryota; kingdom Metazoa; phylum Arthropoda; class Insecta; order Coleoptera; family Curculionidae; genus Pachyrhynchus; species Pachyrhynchus sulphureomaculatus. Next base: position 56,706,335 of record CM032453.1, read on the forward strand.
GTATTTTCGAAAAAAAAAATTGCTATTGCTGTTAAGCGATTACGGAGTGCACATTTATGTGCTAATTCCAAAAGAACACTTTTTATTTCTCTCTGATAAAGGCATTTCTTGGATTTCTTCCAAAAATTATCCCAGTTAGAAAAAAAGCGGTCAAGTGCAAGTTGGACTTGCGCAATTAGTGTTTCGTACGTTGATTGCTTTTAAAATAAAAATTTTTGTTACGGAGGTATAAAATAATCAGTGACTTCACAAGCACACCCCAAATGAATTTTTAACAAAGTTTTTTTTTCTGATCTTTACTGAAAACTGATGACCTTGAAATTTTTGTTTTTTTTTGATATCGCAGATAAATTATTAAAGGTAATGCCCTCGTGATAATTTTCGTTCAATCTACACCCTATGGAGAATATATATATACCAGGATTTTTTCAAAATTGATCAGTACTTTTCGAGAAAAGGTGGGGGGACAACGATTTTTTAAAAAATAATACAAAGAAAAGTGTGCGTAAGTATTACATTATATATATTTTTGAACTTGTGTTTTTACAAGCTTTCATTTGACACCCCACTTGATGACCTGGTAATTTTTTTGTTCACTTCCGATTTCACCCCCCAAAACTAAACCCTTAAGTCAAAATTTAACTTTCAAAACTACACGGCTCTAATGAGGCCATCAATTCCTATATTAGTACCAAATTTCAACTTTCTACGTCAAATAGTTTCAGAGAAAATCGGGTGTAACAGACAGGCAGACGGATGGGCAGACACCGAAGTGATCTTATAAGTGTTCCGTACGGAACACTAAAAAGAGTTTATTAGAAATATTGCAACAATAAACCTCACTCTTATTAGAATTATTACGTGGTTATTCTAAATAATATAGATTAAAAAAGAGAAACAAAATCATAAATTTTAGGATTTTTTACAATTCTAACGACTCTCAATTATTCTGGAAAAACTTAATATTAATTTCAAAGAATCTCAATTTGTCAGTGAATATCTTACTACACAGAAATCACAAGATGTAAATAATGTCTTTGCCAAAAATATTTTAAACTTTAATATTGTAAATACTCCGTCTAAAATTAAAACAAGTTCGTAGGGCACCGAAAGTATAACAATAGGCTAAAGAATTATGTTACCTTAGAAATACAGTGCGACCTCAATAATCCGGACTAATTAAAACCGCGGTGATCCGAATTAGTAAATAATTCAAATTACTGAAGCAGGGCATTATTTATATTAAAAAACGAATCATTTAATACGAAACAACTAAAAAATAGTACATACATAGAAATAATATTTAAAATAGAGGCATATCTTATCAAGTTTTATCTTATTTTGTAAAAAAAAATTGTAATTTTTGTTTGCTTGACCCTTCTCTGGTTCATCATAAAAGCAATTTCTTTTAATCTTTAAAGTACAAGAACATCACTTAGAGGGATATCATTTTCTTCTGCCCATCTCATGCAAACATTGAAACTTTTAACTGCCTCACCATTCTTTACAGTGTTCTTAACAGTCTGGTTTGTATTAGTATTTAACTCTGAACCTTCATTATCACTATCGTGTTGTTCATCTGTATCATCTATGTCTTCCAGTGGTAACAAATCTTCATCATTTTCAAGCCAATTACATATTTCCACGTTCGTGAGATTCTGCTCAGTGAGAACATTCAGCACATCTGAAACATCTGTTAAATATTTACGAATTATCCAAGAAAATATTAAAAGAAAAATTTCAGGCTTTACCTTTCATTTCTTCATTCGTGAAAAGCAAATTGTGCCGCAATTCACTCAGAGGAATCAGATCTTCAGCATCATATTCAGTGTCTGGGTTGGTATCTGCCATATAAGCCATAATTTTGTCCCAGCACTTTTTCAAGACTTCAGGGGAGACTTTTTCCCATGAATTGCATAGTAGACATACAGCATCTTTTAGGTTAATGCTTTTTAATAACCTAACAAGGTTCTCTTCATTATTTGATAAAATATGGGCTAAAAGACTTTTCCGATAAAATCATTTTGTTAGTCTGATTGCATTCTGGTCCATAGGCTGCAAAAGTGCAGTACAATTTGGTGGAAAAAATAATGTTGTAAACTGTCCATCATCACTAGTCAGCTCTTCTATAGTTCCATGGCTCAAAGCGTTATCAACGATTAGCAGGGCTCTTTCAGGCAAGTTGAGACTTCTTAAATGACTTTTGACTTGACGAATAAAAGAATGATGAAACCAGCCTAAGAAAATTGCATCCATGCATTGGCAGATGATTTGTACTCAACAGGTATGTTCACATTTTTAAAAGCCCTCGGATTTTTTGCTTTTCCTATCACTTCCAACTTTAATTTTTGTAATCCATCAGCATTGCAACATGCTAGAAAAGTAACGCGTTCTTTGTTTATTTTTCGACCTGGTGCGGTCTTTTCCTGAGAACGACCCAGCGTTTTTTCAGGAAACATTTTCCAATACAGAGCTAATTCATCTGCATTGTATATTTGAGTAGGTCCAAGGTTTAATTCTTTTATCTTATCTGCGAATAAAGTTAGGAAAGGATCGACGATACTTTCATCATTGGATAGTTTTTCGCCACAAACTTTTAAAGCACGCAGACCATGTCTTTTTCTGAAATTAGAAATCCAGTCTCTGCTAGCTCTAAAATTATCATTCCCGTAGGTTTCAGTGTAAAACTGTTTTGCTTTGCCTGATAAAATTTCGTAGGAAATTGGGACGTGCCTTGATCGTTGCGTACAAAACCATATATACAAAAGAGTTTCCATTTCTGGATATTCGGCTTTTCGTAAGGTTTTTCTGACGCCAGGACCGGAATCACATTTGGAAATAAATCTAAAAGAGGTTACACGTCCATAATGAGTGTCCAAAATTATCTTTAAAGTAAATCATATATACATACCTTTTGATTTTCCCTTGCTTCTTTTTTATATCCGAAATTGTGGATGATCCTACTCCGTATTCATTTGCCAACACTTTTCCGCTTTCACCAAGAACTAGTCTTTCTAATATATCGGACTTTTGTTTTATTGTTAGTGTAATATGTTTTCTTTTAGAAGGCATTTTAATATGTAGGTACATATACGTAAAAAAAACGTTTACATACTTATATGAACCACATAAAGTAAAATACAATGTAGGTATGTTGTACTTGTGACAATAAACAAACAGTTACAAAGTCCTTAATCTTTAGACGCGATACGCGATGTGTTGTAGACAAATCAAAGGCACCTACAGTTTGTGTGAATCCCAGATGTATTAGACTGGAAGTTAGGCTAATCTCCTCACTATCGATTTCAGTTTTCCCATGTAGTTTAAATTAAGTAGATGTCTAAAAACGCAGGGCCGGATTACCTACTACTATCAAAATCCGGATTATAAAGTACACAATGCAATAGAAATGCTTGTCCGGATTATTAAAGAATCCGGTTTAATGGAGATCCGGATTATCGAGGTAGCACAGTACTTTAAATTCAAAGGGCCATAACTCAACAGCAAATAAAAATCACTAAAAAGCGTCAAAACTTCAAGGGCGCCTATTTTATTAGTATATCATCCTCTGTTGTGACTTATCACCCAGGGTTGCTTCTGCTGCCTCAGTTGTCCACTATTTTGGTTATCCAAAATTTGCATTTTGAGTTTTTCTTCTTGAAGTGCCATATCCGGTACGGATGTAGGCGACCCCCTCGCCTCTGCCTGTGGTTAGTGCCTTTTTTTTAACTGTTCCACAGAGAAAGGGAACCGACAGCCTAATACTGGTTTGGAACGGCCAAAGGCTTGATACTACGGGGAGTTTGTCATTGCCTTCCCGAGAGAAGGGACCGTCATGTTGTAAAGTTTTTTTCTAAGTCGACATTCGAACTCGGGCCGCCTACATTGAGTTACATGGTCTTATAACATAATTCTGTACTCTACGGTTTAACTATAGTAATATTAAACTCTCCTAAACTTTCAAAGATTGCCTAATGTCTAAAACATATAATAAATTATTGAGTTTTAAAAAACTGTTGTTTCCTAAATATTTGTATAATTGTTATACAAATTCCAGAAATTTCCCAAATCTTAGGACACGCAATATTTATTTAAGTATATAGTAGAAAATTTTAACAAATATATTTTCCCTCGTAATCAATCAGGATTAGCGCAAATTTCCTTACAGCATCTTTACTTTACAAACATAATGGATATCGGGATTCTGGATTTGTCTCTAACATAGTTTTTTAGTGTTCCGTACGGAACACTTATAAGATCACTTCGGTGTCTGTCCGATTTTCTCCGAAACTATTTGACATAGAAAGTTGAAATTGGGTACTAATATAGGAATTGATGGCCTCATCAGAGCCATGTAGTTTTGAAAGTTAAATTTTGACTTAAGGGGTTAGTTTTGGGGGGTGAAATCGGAAGTGCAAAAAAAATTTTTTTACTAGGTCATCGAGTGTGGTGTCAAATGAAAGCTTGTGAAAACACGAGTAAAAGTTGCAAGGATGGTTTGCAGCTGTTCCAGAAGAATCCGGAGGACTTTAAGCGTCGTTTCGTCACTGTGGATGAAACTTGGATACATTACTATGCTCCTGAGACCAAACAACAATCTAAACAATGGGTTACCAAGGGAGAATCTGCACCAAAAAAGGCGAAGACCGTTCCTTCGGCCGGAAAGGCTATGGCGACTGTCTTTTGGGATTCGCAAGGGATAATCCTCATCGACTATCTGGAAAAAGGTAAAACTATTACAGGTGAATATTATTCATCGTTATTGGAACCGTTTGAAAACCGAGCTGCAAGAAAAACGCCCGCGATTGGCCCACAAGAAAGTCCTTTTCCATCACGAAAACGCACCAGCACACACCTCAGCAGTTGTGGTCGCCAAATTAATGGAAATAGGATTCCAACTCGTTTCACATCCCCCCTATTCTCCAGACTTGGCTCCCTCGGACTACTATTTGTTCCCCAATTTGAAGAAATGGCTGGCGGGACAAAGATTTTATTCAAACGAGGAGGTGATTGCAGACACTAATGGATATTTTGCAGACTTGGACAAATCCTATTATTCGGTAGGGATCAACAAACTAGAACATCGTTGGACGAAGTGTATAAGCCTAAAAGGAGACTATGTCGAAAAATAAAAAAGGTTTACCCCAAACACATAAGTAGTTTTTATTTTTGCACGGACTTTTCAAACCAGCCTCGTATATATATAAAATGTAATACTTGCGCACACTTTTCTCATTATTATTTTTAAAAAATCGCGAAAACTCGCAGTCCCCCCACCATATCTCGAAAAGTACTGATCAAAAAATTTAGAAAAAATTCTGGAATATTCTCCAAGGGGTGTAGATTGAACGAAAATTATCACGAGTGCTTTACCTTTAATAATTTATTTGGTATATATAAAAAAAAAAAAAAAAAATTCAAGGTCATCAGTTTCCAGTAAAGACTGGAAACAAACTTTGTTGAAAACTCATTTGGGGTGTATTTGTGATGTCAGTAATCATTTTATACCACCTTAACAAAAATTTTTATTTTAAAAGCAGTTAACGTACGGAATACTAATTGTGCAAGTTCCACTTGCACTTGACCGGTTATCTTGATCTACTATAGCTAAATCCATTGGCTCTTTAAATTATTCGTCCATTTTCAGTTGTTTTACAATAACTATATATGCCTATTATATGGCCGAAAAGCGCTACCTGCTTTTAAGCGTTGATTGTGTCAGCCATTCTGTCGTCAGCTTTCGATGGAGTAATAGGTATGTGTACTTAGTACAATTCGTTGTATCCTACCATCGTACCCCGTAACTTCTGGGATAAGTACCAGTAAAGGCTGTTCTCTTGCTTGTCAATCCTAGCCTGACTGACGAGCCGTGATACGGCGAAACGCGTCTCAGGATGGATTTGACGAACAAGAGAACAGCTGGTAAACTGCTGAAATATGGATTAGTCCATTTTCAATTGTTTTACGATGACGAAATATTATTTCCTAAAAATAAATATGCTGATTTCAGTTTAGAACTGGCCAGTAGTTTGCTAATTACACACGTCTACAAAAAAAGATTTATTCATGTATTCTGGCGGTAAGGTGGCTTTCAGAACACATGTCTTCCATATTGTCTTGGTCCAAGAATAACACCTTTTCTTTGTGGACCTGTATTATCTATCAAATTTCAAACGAACATATAGTCAATATTTCAAATTCTGTACTGGTTTTAAAATATATATTCCTCAAGGGTTGGTCTTGGTCCAATGTTATTGATCCTATACAGTTTTGAAATGAAACATGGAAATATGTTAGCCTTTGCTGACAAACATGTACTGCATTTGTTGGAAAAGAGCTGTTCTTCTGATTGAAGACCCGGAACTGACTGGCGGCCTTGATTCGCTGGAACACCGAAGAACGGTTGGCGACTTGTACAAGTATTTTCTTGGAAAGTGTTCGGAGAATGTGACCCGTTTAATTCCTCCCAGAGCGGTGCATGTTAGAAATACTCGTCGCGCTGATATTTCACATCCGTATGAGGTTCAGCTTGTTACTCCTCGTACAACGCTTTACAAGCAGTCTTTTATATGGAGAACATCATCCCTTTGGAATAATTTGCCCAGGACTGTGTTTCCCATCGAGTACAATTTACAGCGATTCAAGAACAACGTGAATCGCTTTTTCCGCACACGTGTCGCACCTGTACCGCTTTAGGGATCTCCCTGCAGCACGTGTCCTAGACCCATAAAAAAAAATAAATAAATAACCTGCCGGGAACTACAAACAATAAGTGTTATATCAACATGTGAAAGATAAAGATAAATGACAAAGCAGCATTCCCCTAGACACTAAAAAAGGAGGAATTTCTTTTCGCTTTTAAATTCGGAACATAAAACACCTACACAGCTCTCTCTTCCAACTCAAATGGGACTTGGAAGATCCCAACAACAAATTATAGTCCATCAAAACCAATGTATTTCCTCCCCTTAACTCCACAGAATTGAACCGAAGACATAATGTAATAATGAGAAGACTGGCATTGGGACACACCTACTCCACGCATGTACATTTATTAAAGAGAGATCCCGCTCCACTCTGTCCTAAATGTGACTCCCCCTTATCAGTGTTACATCTAATCGAATCCATTTCAACATCAAAACTTGAGAGACACCCACGGCATTCCATCCAACATCACCGTCCTCATAAAATCTTTTGTCCCACTTAAAGAAAAACATAACCAATTACTTAAAAGAATTCAACTTCATAGTCTAATCTATTTATACCAAACTAACTCTAGTGGGCGCTAAATGATCTTAGCTGTCGATGCGCCCTGCCCAAACAAACAAAGAAACAAACAAATTCGGAAGTCCATAAGAATCGATCTTCCTTACACAATGATCAATTTGACATTCATGATGTCATTCCTTATGTCTGTTACAGTAATCCCAGTCCTGACTACTTATTTAATAAAATTCAATTTAGAAATAACACTAAAAATAATTTAGAAATACCGATGTGCAAACTGAGAAATACCAATCTTTATTTAAATATCTTTTTTCAGTAACGATACCAGTATTTAAAAAATTTTAACTTTCTAAATTAAATTTAAAAATTACTCTTAGTTAGATTGGAAGAATTATTAATTAAAATACCACTCATTAATACCGACTGGTGTGTTACTGAGATTTTTGTTTATTTAGATATGTTTCAATTACTAATGTTTTTATTTTTACTATTTTTTTTATAAGCTATTAATTTACTTATTATTTTTGTTACAAATAAACTTCCTTACCATTATTTCAAGTGAGCTCAGCCATGATAATTTGAAATATGTCTTTATATGTCATGTATTTAGGAGGATTTTTTTAATGAATACTCTAATATGATGGAAAACTGTTTTCCAACGAAAGTTTGCCAAAAGTTTTCAAGTGTGTACGAAATTAAAGAGAGTGATCTCCGTCCCATCTAAAAACAGCGTTTCCTGGTAAATATGAGTTACCAAGGCAGAATTATGTTCCGTACATCTATAAATGTTTACTCTGTTAAAATTTAATCTTTTTCTATTTGGATTCACCAAAGTTCATTGTTTTTTGTATTTTTTTAGAGTTTTCTTATTTCCTTGTCCGTTATTATCAATCAGCTACTGATAAAAGGTGTGCCATTAATTCGAAAAGGATATAATATAAACACGAAAAAATTACTTTACTATATATAAACATCGCCTTTTAGCCCTCATATTGATCCACTTCTGCAAAGCATTTGACACAGTAGAACTATCTAAAATTTTGGCAGCTTTACAAGGAAGTAGAATCGATCAAAGATATTGCAACATCATCAGAAATATCTGTCTAAATGTAACAACAACTGTGAATCTTCTTTAAATCACCAGTAAAATACATATCAAACGAGGTGTCAGACAGGGTGATACACCTTCACCATTATTCACCACACTCCCCAAATACGCCTTCAAAAAAGTAGATTGGGAACAAAAAGGTGTGGTCATTGTTGGAGAGAGACTTAATAATCACCGCCAAGAATCTACTCGAAGAGTTACAGAATGAACAAAGTTAGACTACACATAAATTTTACCAAAACTAAAATGATGACTAACATGGTACCGAGAACACCAATACAGCTCGGAAATCCAAGTGTAGAAATAGTGCATATATATATATATATATATATATATATATATATATATATATATATAGATATATATGTATATATAGATATATATATAAATATATATATATATATATATATATATATATATATATATATATATATATATATATATATATGTATATATATATATATATGTATATATCTATATATATATATATATATATATATATATATATATATATATATATATATATATATATATATATAGATTTGATTTCTTGAACCTTTATGTAAATAAATCTTTTTGATGTATCTTGAGTTTTGGTTCATCAAATGAAAATCTTGGAGTTAGTCTTAACACTAACCATCGACTGAAATACATTAATCACGGTCGCTTGTTTTCGAGACATGGCAAACTGTTTTTTGAAAATGCCCAAAACTAAGGGCGAAACGTCAAAATAATATTAAAAAAAAAATTCAAAAGAACTCCAAGATTTTCATTTGATGAACCAAAACTCAAGATACATCAAAAAGATTTATTTACATAAAGGTTCAAGAAATCAAATCTATATATATACGAGTATACATATATATATATATATATATATATATATATATATATATATATATATATATATATATATATATATATATATATATATATATATGTATATATGTGGTCAAAATAATAGCAGTGCTTACTAAATTTTTACCAAAACATGCCCATACCATTATTTTTGAACCTCCATGTTTAACTGTCTGAATAGTGCACTGAGGCTGATATGCGGTTCCTAAAGGGCGTCTAACGTATGTTCTGCGGCCTACATTTCCAAATAATACAATTTTGCTTTCGTCGTATATTACGCCATTTAAATAGAGGCCATTCAATATGTTCCTTCGCGAACTCTAATCGCCTCTTTCTGTGTCTTTTATTTAACAAGGGTACCTTACGCGGACTTCTCTTGCGGGTAACTTTGCTTCTTTAAGTCGTCGTCGTATTGTCCTAGGAGCTACATCCACTCCCACAGTCTCCTGAAGTTGTGTTGACGATGCAAATGGGTTTGCTTTTGAAGCTCGAACTATAAGTGTGTCCTGTCTGGATGTAGTTTTGCGTTTACGACCGCGAGTTTCAGGCGTAGGTTGCCATTTTAGCTGAACATCCCAAAATATTTTGAATCTGCATGTAAGATTTTCCATCACGACGCAATTTTCTTATCAATTCACGTTTTTCTTGAGAACAGTGCCTCTTCCTTCCCATAGTTGTATTGAAAACAGAAAAAGTGTTGATGGATCTGACACAAAACTATTCTAAATTTGACAATTTAACCGAACACAAGGAGCAAAAACCATTTAGGTTAGAAACACACCAGTGTTAAGCGAACACTGCTATTATTTTGACCAAGCAAAATTCATCTCCTGCTACAAAAAACGTAAATACTTTGTTTATATTTATTTTTATATACATATTTTTTGTTGAAACCTCAGCACAGTTGATAAGTTTTTAAACGATAAAATATTTTTTGCCTTAATGGAATTCTGCAGTTACCTTTCAACAGTTTTAGTTATTTTTATTGAACCACTGCTATTATTTTGACCACAATTGTATGTATATATATATATATATATATATATATATATATATATATATATATATATATATATATATATATATATGTATATATATATATATATATATATATATATATATATATATATATATATATATATATGTATATGTATATGTATATAATTAAAGCATTCAATTCAGTTCTGTCTTATGTGTGTAGAGACTGTAACCCTCACTACATCATTCGTAAGGAAATTACAAGTGACACAAGGAAACATGGAAAGGTCAAAGCTTGGGTTGAGTCTTAACGATCGGATGTAACCGAGTAAACGATGTCGTAGAGCATATCTTACGATCGATATGGAGATGGGCTCGACATATTGCCAGAATGAGAGATGGTCGTTGGACAAACAAGTTCCTGGAATGGAGACCACGGGCCGACACACGCAGCAGTAGCAGACCCCTTACGCCATGGAGTAACGATTTGAAGAGAGTGTGTATCTAACAATGGACGTAGGAGGCTACAAATATATATATATATATATATATATATATATATATATATATATATATATATATATATATATATATATATATATATATATATATATTTGTCTCTCAGATTTGTTTTCCTGTGGATTATTTTTATTTTAAATCGAATATGATCATTGTTTGCAGCGATTTTAAAATGAAATAAATACAAATTTAAAAGGTTGAATAATAATTTCAAAGATCCTTTATCTATTACGCCACACGTGCCTCATCCGGCTGTTTATTTAGCCAGTAGTAATATTTCTTTATTGATAACATGGATTACCATCATGACAAACTTTTATACATACTTTTTTATGGTTGACATAATTTTATATTTGGGTTATAAAAATATAGAGAACCTATTGACGATGTATCTTTCTAAGCATCCTATGCAAAGATGAAAAAATTGACACAAAATTAGTTTTGTTTGGCTATACGCGGTGATCAACAAATTATTAACCATTTATAGCATTAACCGTACCTTTTCACGCCGAGTGGAATATATGAAGCTCATTTAAGTATATACAAAGTGTTCCAGAAAAGTTGAATTTTAAAATATGGATAGCAAAATAACAAATGGAAAAAATCTTATTGTTTTAAGCTAGCGGTCAAATTATTGTTTACTGCTTGAGAAGTCATTCCCATGATCGGCTCTTTTCTTGTTGGATATTTTCTTGTAATTGCCCCAAGAAGCGAGGATTTTGTGAAGAGGTTGTGAAGACGCTCTCGTTCATATCCACATATGGCTTAGAATTAACGATTATTGTGCGGCTCCTATCATCCTCAAAGAACTCCTACCCTATTATTCTACCTGCCTTCATTGAAGTTTAGGGCTTCACTGTTAAGGCTTTAGATAAGCTAGTTTTGGCTTTGCTGGGCTCAAATAACGGCAATTATGTTTATTAGCGTAGAGTAAGATTTTGGAACATTGAAAACGCGAATTATAAAGAAAGGGAGAAAACCAAACACAAAGCCTTGGTTCAAACAAGAAGTTAAGACATTAGCTGAAGAAAAAAGAAAATCGTACCTACAATACAGATCCAATGCTATAACATACAATGATTATAAAAATGTAAGAAACAAGGTCAACGAGAATATCCAGAGAATCAAAAGAGAGCATTGGGAGAAATTTTCGAACGATATGGAACATGATCTGTACGGAGGACAAAAAAAAAAAAAATATGGAATCTACTGAGAAATAGAAAAAAACCAATAAATCAGTATATACAAAATACAAAAATTACGGTGGAAGAATGGGAAAAATATTTCGAAAAACTCTATAGTCCATCAGAAACCAATTCATTAAGACAAGAAATACAGCATGAAGATAAAAATGTTGCCCCACCAAATAGGACCATTTCCTTGAATCAAATACACCACATGGCAGCGAAACTAAAAAACAAAAAAGCCCCGGGCATGGACGAAATTAAGAACGAAATGATCAAATATGGAGGTGATCAATTACTAGAAGAATTACAGATTCTCTTTAACAAAATACTCACAGCCAAGATTATACCATCCGAATGGAAAGGAAGCATCTTCATACCAATTTTCAAAAAAGGAGAAAGGACAGATCCAAAAAAAACTATCGAGGTATCAGCTTAATGAGTGCGGTACTAAAATTGTTCACTAAAATTTTAGCAGAAGAAATAATGTTAACCGGAATCTGTGAAGAACAGCAAGGGTTCAGAAAGAACAGGTCTACTATAGACGCCATATTTATAATCCGCCAAATTACCGAAAAATCCATAGAGTTTAATAAGATAGCCTTTATGTGTTTCATTGATCTTACCCAGGCATTTGATAGGGTACGGTTAACTGATGTCATAACCCTACTACAAAAAAGGGGAATTCACCCGAATATAATAAAAACTATCGAAGAGTTGAACATCAACAACCACACATATGTAAGAGTGGCAAATAAATTAAGCAATAAAATATCTATGACAAACGGAATCAGACAAGGAGATAACCTAACCAATCTTATTTAACAACGTAATGGATGAAATTATAAACGAAGTAAAGAAAACTGGGAAAGGATATCGACTGGGAGACAAAGAAATAAAAATAATATGCTACGCCAATGATGCAGTAATCATATCAGAAGACGAAGATAACTTACAGAGACTTCTACATAAGTTCCAACAAACAGCAAAAGTGTTTAATATACAAATATCTGTAAAGAAAACAAAATCCCTTACAATATCTAAAGAACCGAAAAAATGCAAACTCGCGATTTATGATCAGAGTGTAGAACAAGTGATGTCCTTGAAATATCTAGGGGCAAACATAACAAGTACCAGGAACCTTAAGGAGGAAGTAAAAACTCAAACAACGAAGGCATCATTAATATCAGGATACTTAAGAGATATAATTTGGAGAAACAAATATATGAGCACCAGGAGCAAAGTAAGGATATACAAAACATGCGTAAGACCGATCATGACGTACGCGATAGAAACCAGAGCGGAGAATACAATAACAAAACGACTCCTAAGAACAACAGAAATGCGAACACAGGACATACCTTATTTGACCGGAAGAGATGTGAAGAAATAAGGAAAATGTGCGAAATACAGGATGTGGTGAGATGGGCAAGGAATAGGAGAAGAGAATGGAGAGACCATGTGGACAGAATGCCAAATGACCGGTTGGCTAAGGTTGCAAAAGAGAAGCGACCAAACACACCTCGACCGCTTGGAAGACCACCAAGAAGATGGTATGAGAGCTGATCTTCATCATCGCAATTGTTTCTGAGAAACCTTTGAAGTGAACACAGGACATGGTCCTAACGTAGGAAGAAAAAGAAGAAAACGCGAAAATCACAAGAACGGAATCTTACGTATATATTCGACAAAAAATAGTAATATCCAAGGAAAACTTGAAACCGGTTCTATCAAAGAGACTATCACTGGCTTGGTCAGCATTTAGCAGATTGCGGAACATCTTTCTTTCCAATGTCCCAAATACATTAAAAGCGAACACATTTGATCAATGCGTGTTGCCAGTATTGACATACGGAACGGAAACGTGAGCTTTGAATCAAGACATTATAAATGGCCTACAAGTAGCTCAACGAGCAATGGAAAGAAGGATGTTGGGAATATCGTTGAGGAATAGGCTCACTAATGAAGAAATTCGAGGAAGGTCCAGGATAACTGATGTAGCTGAGAGGGTAAGCAGGTTGAAGTGGAGATGGGCGGGTCATATTGCAAGACTCCCTGATAATCAATGGACCCATAAGGTAATCAACTGGAGGTCCTGGAATGAGAAAAGAAGTAGAGGACGCCCGAAAACCCGATGGTCTGACTACATCAAAAGACTAATGAGATACAGCTGGATAAACAAGGTCCAAAACCGGAGAAGATAGACGTACTTAGGGGAGGCTTATGTCCAACGATGGACTACATAGCTGATGATGATGATGACGGTGAAGATTTTGGAAATAGTCAAAACATTGAATAACGGCGTTGTGCCTGTGAACAATATCAGTAGGCTTTAATTCTTACATCACCAGTACCTTGTAGGGGCGCAGACATATATCTATGTAATGGATTGTAATGAACTCCTGGACACATTTCAGCACTTCATCGTTTTCATGTTGAGAGATCGAGATTTTCGAAGACAGACTCAAACGTACTGCTTCTTGATGTTGTTGATCTCCTTGCCCGAAGTTCACTTAAAGTGGAACCAGTTTTTTTCAATTTTTTTTTTTTAAACGCGCAATTATGTATACTCGTATATATATATATATATATATATATATATATATATATATATATTATATATATATATGTATATATATATATATATATATATATATATATATATATAAATATATATATATATATATATATATATATATATATATATATATATATATATATATATACTGGACTAACTAAAACTAAAATCGACTTACAAAATAATATCTTCTCCTTATCTTAAGACGTTAATACTTACCTGCTTATAAAAAATCTAAAGAAATCTTTGCTACTGTCGTTCTAAACAAAAAACATAATAAATATAAACAATATGCAATTAATACTTAATATACAAGATATGATACGTAAACACATAAAATATACAAAATTTAGTATGTATAAATTTATTAGAACAGTACCTGATACAAAATATGTTCGATATTCAACCGCAAAAAGCAGATAAATCGCCAAATTTCTATTTGAATTCGAAAAATCAAAAATGAAATACCAATTAAGGCACCGCCACCGCTTAAGTAAACTTCTCTGGGTCGTCGAGGCGCGCGTGCAGCTTTGTGACAGTACGATCTGGTTTTTATCTCTCAACATCCGTCCGTGGCGGTCTTGCTCTAATAAGCGAGTTCGACTTCTTCCGACTTTAAAATTTTGCTTAATAGTAAACGTTTACATATTATATTTTGTGTATTAAGTTTTAACTACATATTGTTTACATTTCTTGTGCGTTCGTTTAAAGTGACAAGAAAAATGTCTTACTATATATATTTTCTTTCACAAGCAGACTTTTTAAGATATTTTGTAATTCTTATCAATTTTTTGAAGTCAGTTTGTTCTTTTTTGAATTTTGGTTTTATTAATCACTGAAAGCTTCATTTACTTACTGTTTTTTTTTCATTTAGTTATTGTTTTCGTGAAATTCACGCACTATTTTTACGGTGAGAGTTCCATAAATTTTGTTAAAATATTCATCGAGGTCACCGCCTATGCCACACATCAGACCAATATTTGCTATTCAAGCAATTGAGAAAATCAGCCATATTTTGCTCACCTAAGTGCCGTTTATGATTTTAATCAGTTTTAGGTGTTTTGGATAATTTAATGTTAATATAGCGGTCACCAACTTTCACCTCGCTAATTTCTTAGTTGCTTATACTATAATTATTAGTCTGGAAAAGATATATGTAAAACTATTTACCATATACATGGACACAGATTAAATGCTTAGAAAATTTTGCCGTTCATATGTAAAAATAATATTTTCACTTTTATTGTCGATTTCTAAAATCACTCAGCTGTAAATTCTGCTGAAAAAGTATTTTATAACAGACTTAAATAATACTTTATATCAGCTGACCTGTTTTCGAATTGTTAGTAGGTACCTAGTGCCAAGTACATTTTTATATTTTTTATAAAGGCATTTTTACTTATATTATTGAAAGAACACATATTACAGGCTGATTTATATTTCTTATTACTCCTGAAAATTTACTCTAAAATTAGATACTATACGTAAATCCCAAAGTATATTATCTGCTTTTCTTAATATTTTGTTAATTAAGATATTTTGCGAAACAGCAACTTTCTTCTTTTTGCCAATTAAAATGATACGATCTAATTAGGAGTTGGAAACAAGAATTATTAAATAGATAGCCTGAAAGTAATAAAATAATGAGAACTATTAAAATCTGTTTACTAAATAATCATAAATATTTGCGACTCATTTTATGGAAAAGTGGGATTTCTTAGAATTTTATTTAAACTAAATCAAGGATTCTTTCCTAGTTTAATACACAAGAATACTAAGTCTAAAGAGCAGAATAAAAATAATTACAGACAAAATAATCAAATCAACACCAGGTCAATATCTTGGATTAAAAAACAAGTAGCACGTGCCTTTTGAAAGCCTGCAATTATAAGAGTATACGTGGTTTGTTCTAGATGAGAACGAGCTTTTTAATTCTAACTGGTGGAAGGCTTGAATACACCCAAACAAAGGTTGAGTTTTACCTAAGTAAAGTAAATATGGGTCGGTTAATAAGTTTTGAAACCGGAAATGAAACAAAATGAATTAATGAATCGACATACATTTATTCTTCAGTATAATCTCCCTTAAGCTCAATACATTTTTTCCAGCGATTTTCCAATTCATTAACCTATCTCTGAAGTGATTTTCCGAAAAACCTTCAAAATACCCATCTACGGATGCTATCATCTCATCATTTTTTGAAAAATGCTTCCTACGTAGAAATCTTTTGAGGTTTGGGAACAGACGGAAGTCAGACGGCGGCAGATTTGGCGAATATGGTGAATGGGCCTCTTCTCACGAAATTTCTCATCCAGCTGGTCCAAAAGGTTGCAATAATACTCTCCTATAATTGTTTTATCAGTTTGAAGGTAATCAATTGTAACTACAGAAGGTGGATCATCACTGACGCTTGTACGACCACTTTCAAACTCTAGAATCCGTCTATGAACAGTTAGAAAGAAGGACTAGACTCCTTTAGCATTTTTACTAACTTTGCATGGATTTCATTTGCCGATAAACCTTCGAAAAAGAGTTTTATCACTGCACGATATTTGATTTTTCCCATTTTTAAAAAATATTCAAATACGTCTACTTTAACCAGCTGATAAACAAAGAATTACTCGACAGATCGATTTGAAATTTAGGTTATTTGATTCAATACGTGTATATGTATGTATGTACATATATATATATATATATATATATATATATATATATATATATATATATATATATATATATATATATATATATATATATATATATATATATATACAGTAGCGAACAAAAGTATGGAAACATTTATATTCCCATCTACATGCTAACAAACATTTTGAAGACTAAAGCAGTTATTGTTTATTAGAAATGTGCTTAGTTTTTAACGTAACAAAATTATGCACAAACAAAAGTATGGAAACATTTTTGTTATAAAATAAAAATTCCATTGCGACGACTAAGATGTCGAAAATATTTAATATTTAGTGGGATATCCTTTTGCGTCAATCACTGCTTGATACCTTCTGCCCATAGAGGCAATAAGCCTAGCACAAAAAATTGGGTGGTGTTTTTTCCCATTCTTGTTTTAATGCGATCCAAAGTTCGTCCCGGTTTTTTATATTTCTTTTCCTAATTTGTTTATCTAGATAGTGCCAAAGATTCTCTATCGGGTTCAAATCAGGGGATTGTGAAGGCCAGCGCATCCCCTGAATCCTTTGTTCAAAAAACCAATTCTTGGCCAAGCGAGATGTGTGTTTTGGGTCATTGTCTTGTTGAAAAATCCATGACAGTGGCAAATCTTCTTTATAAGGAATCAAATCATTTTCCAATCTCTCAAGATACATACATTGAGCATCCATTCTGCCATTTATCTTGTCCAATGGCCCCGTACCAGACCGTCGAAAACAACCCCATACCATGATATTTCCACCGCCATGTTTGACAGTAGGTACAAGGTACTTTGGGTCATATCTTAGACCAACTGGTCTTCATACATAACCAGTCGAATCACTTTCAAAGAGATTGAACCTACTTTCGTCACTAAAGATTACTAGAGACCACTGATTTTGAGTCCAGTCTTTATGTTCCTTAGCAAATTTCAATCTCTCTTTTCTGTGACGCTTTGTAGGGAGTGGCTTTTTAACAGCACGCCTACCATGAAGATTTTCAGATAACAGACGACGCCTAATAGTCATGTCTAACACCAATACACCCTGATATTCCTGCCTTAGTTCTTTATTAATATCTACAGCAATTTTCTTGGGAACATTTTTCGCTTTTCGAATTATAATTTTGTGTACTCTCTTACTTGTTTTTCGAGGTCTACCACTTTTAAATGTCGGATCAACAATGCCCCTTCTCGAGGACTTCTTAGCAATTTTTCTGACAGTGCCCCTATGCATGTTTAAAGATTTTGCTATTTCAATTTGCTTCTTTCCACTTTTATACAGAGAAATAATTTTATGTTTCAGATCTGAACTGTAATATTTGCACTTTAGCATTTTGGCAAAAATCGCACCCTTAAACGATGCTGCTAAATTACTTCGTATCAACAATAACGTCAGTCAATATTAAAATTCTATAAAGAAATTGTCAACAAAACAAGACTAGTTTTTTTTATTCCTAAAGGATAGTATTTTATATTTTTGATTAAGAAAATGTTTCCATACTTTTGTTCGCCACTGAATATATATATATATATATATATATATATATATATATTATATATATATATATATATATATATATATATATATATATATATATATATATATAAGAAAGAAGAATGAAAGACCAATTAGAAAACTCTCTAGAAGAAACTCAATATGGCTTTAGAAAAGGCAGGGGTACACAGGACCCCGTATTTTTATTAAGACAGAGTATAGACAAGTGCATAAGTAAAAATAAAGAATTACATATAGTTTTCATCGACTTAGAAAAGGCATTCGATAGACTAAGACGAGACGATGTATGGGAAAGCCTACAAAGATGTGGAGTAGACAGAGAAATAACGGAAGTGATAAAAAGTATGTACGACACAACAAAAAATAAGGTAAGACCAAATAATGAAGAGTCAAGAGATTTCGAAATATCAAGTGGCCTAAAACAGGGATTGTGTTGAACCTTTTATTATTCGCAATAGTGTTAAACGAGGCAGTGAAAAGAGCCAAGCAGAAAATGAGACCGATGATGCTGGGATACTGGAGAATGCAAAAAATCGAATTATCAGAACTATTTTTGCGGACGATATGGCGATAATAGCAGACACAGAAGAAAACTTACAGCACAACCTAAACAGTCTAAACTAGGAATTGAATAATATAAATATGAGAATAAATATACAGAAGACGAAATCGTTGATAATAGGACAAGAGAATAAAAAACACGACTTCAGAACAAATTGACTGAGAATAGAACAAGTTGAAGAGTTCAAATACCTAGAATCAATAATAGAAGGAAACGGAAAACTGAAAATACAAATAAACGATAAAACAGCAAAAGTAGGAAGAACATACAATGGTTTAAGAAAAACATTCCTTGAGAAAAGAGAAATAACAACAGATATAAAGATTGAGGTAGTTAAAAAAATAGTAAACCCCCCACATTATTATACGGTAGTAAAACATGGACCCTCACAAGTGAGGACAAGAGTAGAATAAACGCAATGGATATGAGATTTCTAAGGAAAATTGGAAAATCAAGAAAGGACAAAATCAGGACACATCAGAAACAAATTCAAAATAAAACCAATAGTGACAAAAATTCAGGACAGACAACTGGGATGGTCGGAACATATACACAGGATGACGGAAAAAGACTAACAAAAAGAATATATTAGGTGCGAGTCCAGGGAACAAATAAAAGATTAAGGCCTAGAAAAACATGGCAAGAGGAAACAAAGAAGACTGCCCAGGAGAGAAATATTCAGTGGAGTAAAATTAAGAACTTGACACAGAATAGGAAGAAGTGGAAGAGGCTGATCAACTCAACTCCACAGTCTTACACCTCACGGTAGAGAGAATAAGTAAGTATATATATATATATATATATATATATATATATATATATATATATATATATATATATAGATATATAGATATATAGATATGTACATATATATATATATATATATATATATATATATATATATATATATATATATATATATATATATATATATATATATAGATATGTACATATACATATATATATATATATATATATATATATATATATATATATATATATATATATATATGTATATATATATATATATATATATATATATATATATATATATATATATGTATATATATATATATATATATATATATATATATATATATATATATATATATATATATATATATATACATATATAACACATGGGCTGAAAAGTCTCGGGCCTAACACATAGATGGCGCTAGTTTTATTGCAGTCACCTTTTTTTCAGTTAATACTAACCTTCAAAAGACAGCTGTTAAAATTTCATGATATTCTATTCATTAGTTTGTGAGTTATTGTGCTAAGAGTGACGCTACTTTTGTTATTTTCAAAACAATGGATCAAAAACAATTTCGTGTTTTAATTTTACACTGCTTCTTGATGGGAAAAAAATACCGTTCAAGCGAAGCAATGGCTTGAAAAGTGTTATGGGGACTCCGCTCCATCAGAAACAACAATAAAACGTTGGTTTGCTGACTTCAAACATGGTCGTAGAGACACCGATGATGCAGAACGCAGTGGACGTCCAAATGAGGCGGCAACACCAGAAAACATCAAAAAAATCCATAAAATCGTTTTGAATGATCGAAAAGTGAAGTTGCGTGAGTTAGCTGACATCGTAAAGATATCAAAAGAACGTGTTGGCTTTATATTGCATGAGCATTTGACTATGAGAAAGCTCTGTTCAAAGTGGGTGCCGCGTTTGCTCACTGTTTATCAAAAACAAGAACGTGTTGATGATTCTGAGCAGTGTTTGGCCATTGTTAGAGCGGCGCTGGAATGATTGCGTTGCTCTTGATGGAGATTACGTTGATGAATAAAGCTAATTTTGAACCAAAAAAAACCGTGTTTTCTTTGTTAGGCCCGGGACTTTTCAGCCCATGTGTTATATATATATATATATATATATATATATATATATATATATATATATATATGAGCTGCAATATTTTCCGTCATTAATTTATATCATCGTCATGACTCAACTAGTGGCGTAGCTAGGTTAAAGGGGCGGGAGCATCTGGATATCAAGAGTTTTTTTAAGGAAAAAGGAGGAGGAGAAGCTGTTTATATAGGGAGTTCTAATCATCAAACATGGAAAGCCAGTTAAGAACCTGGGATCTTGGAAAAAGACCTTTTTTGCACTGAAACTTTAAAAACATAAAACCCTCCCAACATAGTAAACTCAAAATCGATGACCGGGCGGATTTTTCACAAAAAAATTCCACTCATATAATGAAACTTTAAAAGCTTACATCCATTTTAAAAATCTCTAACTTCCCTCAATGAAAAAAAAATTCCGGATCTATGTCTCCCCTGTCCCCTCTCCTCGACCACCTTAGCTAACAACGTTGAATCAAGCATGGAGTTTCTTTTACTTGTTTTGAAAATAAAAGCTGGACAAGTTGGTTACTTCAAATATTTTTTTTTTCCAGTTGTGTCTTCAGTTGCCATATTTCAACATAATCGACCAAATTTTATAATTAATTCAACAGAGCTAATGCTGTTTAAACCCTTGATTTTTGCCGTAGCAACTATTAAAGACTGATATCACGCAATCCCAAAAATTTATAAAGATTTTATGTAAATCCCGGTAGTTTCAACAGCAATAAAGCCAGTAAACTTGAAAAACAATTCGTCATCATTTTTATAATATATGAGTATTAACTATTTTAAGTGTGGATAATTACCTATGGTTGTTTTAAGAGTTATTTACGTTGATCTGCTAGAAACAGAACAAACGGCAGGTCTAGTTATTTACGTAGTTGACAATCAAGGTGATAGCTGAAGGAGTTTTTTACACCGACAGATCCTGTCATCCGACTTAGTTGAGAACATGACTAAAAGTTAAAATCAAAAATTAAATCACTCTTAGAAAAACATTTTTATTGATATGCTAATTTAAAAGTTTAGGCTAATATTTTGGATAATATAGAGACATTAAAATCGACATTGTTAAAGAGAGATGACTTTTTAGACTAATCAGATCATATTGGCTACAAACAAGGTTATGTGTTGCTTCTATTATGCCGCTAAACGGTACTAAATGACCACCAAGTGCATGGAACGCCTCCAATAAATATGCTAGTGTGCTTACGAGATTAATCATCAATATTTATCTTAGAATCCTAATTAAAAAATTTCCATTGCTTTCTGAAAATATCTGCTGATCTTGCAGAGTATAAAATGTTTTTCCCCATATTATAGATAATAGTTGTTCAATACTGCAACTGAATTCAACTGCAATGAATGCCGTCAACTTGCTCATTTACTTAGCAGCCTCTGTTTCGATAACAACATAGGAACACAGCCTCGAAACGGGAAGCATATGCAGCACTCATGTGCGATAATATACTATTTAACCATAAATAAGGTTGGAAATGAATCTATTTCCACAATGCATTATTTGCAAGGGTACCAACAATAATCTCAAAAAAGGAATTCCTTTTACCGACTGCTAGTTATAGGAGACACGTTCTTACTTGGCCAACAGTACATAACTCCAGCCAAATATACAACAGTAGTTTGGCTATTCCAACCTCTATAAAAACAAAATAGTAACACGCAGGCTGGAAAGTTTTTGATCTGACACATAGATGTCGGCCTTTTCAAAAAATCCATATGATTTTTAGAAAGTACCAACCTTCAAAGGATACGTGTCAAAATTTCATGACATTTTGACAATTAGTTTACGAGTTACAGAGGTTTTAGTGACGCTACATTTGATATTTTCGAAACAATGGAAAAAATGAATTTCGTGTGTTGATTTTTGATGGGAAAAAATACCGTTCAAGCAAAGCAATAGCTTGAGAGTGTTACGGGGACTCTACCCCTGGAAAATCGCTCAACATTTACTGGTATGCTGAATTTAAACGCGATCGTACAGATACAAATGATGCTGAACGCTCTGAACGCCCAAATGAGGTAGTTACACCAGAAAACATAAAACAACTCACAAAATTGTTTTGGAGGACCGTAAAGTGAAATTGCGTGAGATAGCGAACACCCTAAGGATATCAAAAGAACATGTTGGTCACATTTTGCATGAACCGTATTTGCTCACAGTTGACCAAAAACAACATCGTGTTAATGATTCTGAGCGCTGTTTGGACCTGTTTGAACGCAATAAAAAGGATTTTTTCATGCGAGATGTCACAATGGATGAAACATGGATCCACCACTACACACCGGAATCAAATCGGCTGAGTGGACAGCAGCCGGTGAAAGTCGCCTGAAGCGACCAAAGACACAACAGTCGGCTGGGAAAGTTTTGGCCTTTGTATTTTGGTATGCGCATGGAATAATTTTCATCGACTTTGCTGAAAAGGAAAAAACCATCAAGAGTGAGTATTATATATAGTTATTGGTGCGTTTGAAGGCAGAAATCGGCCCCAAATGAAGAAAGAAGTGCTCTTTCATCAAGACAATGCACCGTGTCGCAAGTCAATGGTTAGGATGGCAAAATTGCATGAATTGAAGTTTGAATTGCTTCCTGATCCACCGTATTCTCCAGGTTTCGCCCCTAACGACTATTATCTATTCACAGACCTCAAAAAAATGGTTCCAATGAAAAAATTATCGCCGTAAACTGACGCCTATTTTGAAGACAAATACAAGTCCTTCTACAAGAAAGGTATAGAATTGTTATAAAAGCGTTAGACTGATTGTATTGCTCTTGAAGACTATATTGATGAATAAAGTCGAATTTTGCAAAAAGAAGTGTGTTTTAAGTAGCTAGACCAAAAACTTTTCAGCCTACGTGTTAAGTGTAGTAGTAAGAAACTATTTAATCATCTTCGTTAGAAAGACATCTTGTGTTCAAGAGTATAACAAGGAGATAAGGGCTGTTTTAGTATCTAAAGTTTATTATTCTGTTGATGATTTTTGCGATAATTTACCCTGTTCCATTAATTTAATTTATTTTTACTTTCCTTTTTGATTTTTCTAATTTAGTTTGTCTGCTTTAACGAAATTTTGTAAATATTTTAATATCAACTACGTGTTTTATTAATATTAGGCAAATAAATTAGTGATAATAAATAAATACATTTTTAATTTATATTATTAGTTTTAATAGACCCAATTATTTTTAATTGCTTGATAAACAATAATTTTAATTTAAAGCAATTTTTGACTTTGACAAACCGACAGACTTAAAGTAAATCCCAAGATATAAGATCCTGCCTTTTTGCTTTTTCAATGAGGCAATAAACGACCCTATTAAGATTTTGTGCATAGTTGCCAGGTATTACAATAAACGTATTCTTATTTTATCTGCTTTGTATACCGCCCTCACTTGCAACTGCAATCATATTGGATCTATTTTTACCTATATATTTACTACCTGGCAACACGGTTTGGAGTTCTTTAAGTATAGTAGTAAGTAAGTAAGACCTAATGACCACAGGTCCCTATTAAGATTCGAAAGATACTTTTTATTATTTTTAGTTTTACTTACAACTTACAACGTAACGGTTCTATTTTAATTATGTGACGTCCTTGGGAAAATTGCAAGAGTGGCTATCGCAAGAGAAAACATTTATCAGTTGACGTTAAACAAATAGCGAAAAATGTTTACGACAGTTTGGTAAAGAGGAAGAGCAGTTGGTGCCGACACTAGACAAAATAAAATTAAGACTGGTGCAGGACGGGACCAATATACATTGTGGCCGATCAACCCTTCACAGAATTCTCTTAAAAATGAGATTCACGTTCCGAAAAATCAACAAAAAGCAAGTAGTGATGGAGTCACAAAGATTACAAATCTTGCGACATACTTACAAGAAATTAAAAAGTATCGATCAGAGAATTGGCCAATTATTTACCTTGACGAAACATGGTTCGATACCCATGACACTGTGCAAAAAGGGTGAGTTGACAGCAGTACAAAATGTCAGATTAACGCACCTTCAAATGAAGGTAAACGAATAACCATTTTACATGTTGGATCTGAAAAGGGCTGGGTTTCAAATTGTCTACTATTATCTGCAAAAAACATAAAAGATTCTAGTTTGGACTATCACGAAGACACGACCGCAGAAGTTTTTGAAAATTACTTTCAAAATTCCGTTTTGCTAAATGTTCCCGAACAGAGTTATGGTTATGGACCATGCAAGTTACCATAGTCGCCTACTAAATAAGGTTCCTAATGCAGCCAACACCAAATCGGAAATACAGGAATATATGTTAGAAAATGACATATATTTTGACTTTAGTTATAAAAAAAGTGATCTTTTGCAAGTTTTGAAAGACTATAAATTGAAAAAGAAATATGTTTGTCATAGTATGGCTAACAAAAAGGGGATACACTATTTTGCGAATTCCTCCGTATTATTGTTGTTTCATCCAATTGAACATATTTGACATTAAGTTAAATCAGAAATAAGGGCACAAAATGTTTCTCCTACTTTAAGCGTGTCAGTGGTTGAATTAGTAAAAAAAGTTATAAATTCCATTCAGCACGTTGTTAAAGTTGAAGATTCAAATATTTATGTAAATAATATAAAACCACTAATAATTACCTCAGCCGATGACAGTTAGTGAAACCGAATTAGGCTTAAGTTAAAATATATTTTATTTATACAATATATCCCCTCTTGTAAACCCCATTCATTCAAACTGTATATTGGTACTTCTTATCCATTTGTTTTTACATGCATCTATAAATAAACATCTCCAAAAACACTTATAATTTTAATTATTTGCATTAAAGTCCATTTCTGCAACCTATCATAAACAAAAGGTTAGAATTTTTATATTGCCCACTTAAAAGCAAGATACATTTCATTCACTTGGTTAGTAGTTCTCTAAGAAACCAAGTCACCGATGTTGACTCTGATGTTTGTTTAATCTATTATTAGTATTCCGTACGGAACACTTATAAGATCACTTCGGTGTCCGTCCGTCTGTCACACCCGATTTTCTCCAAAACTATTTGACATAGAAAGTTGAAATAGGGTACTAATATAGGAACTGATGGCCTCATCAGAGCCGTGTAGTTTTTAAAGTTAAATTTTGACTTAAGGGGTTAGTTTTGGGGGTGAAATCGGAGGTGAAATTTTTTTTTTTACTAGGCCATCGAGTCAAATCTCAAATAAAAGCCTGTAAAAACACAAGTTCAAAAATATATATAATGTAATACTTGCGCACACTTTTCTTTGTATTATTTTTAAAAAATCGCGTAGAATCGCTGTCCCCCCCTTATCTCGAAAAGTACTGTACAAAAAATTTTGAAAAAATTGTGGAATATTCTCCACACGGTGTGGATTGAACGAAAATTATCACGAGTGCATTACCTTCAATAATTTATCTGGTCTATGTTGGGAATGTGGAATCTTTGGCACAATGACACTACTCAGTATATATCACCACTACACTAAACACTTTATTTTGGCACTCGACGCGCGTTTCGTTAACCATGTTAGCTTCATCAGGAGCAATGATTGACTGAGTCAATCACGCGTCGAGTGCAAAAATAAAGTGTTTGGAGTAGTAATTTGTCTGGTATATAAAAAAAAATGTCAAGGTCATCAGTTTTCAATAAAGACAAACTTTGTTGAAAACTCATTTGGGGTGTGTTTTGTAAGTCACTGATCATTTTATACCTCCGTAACAAAAAATTGTATCTTAAAAGCAATCAACGTACGGAACACTAATTGCGCAAATTCAACTTGCGGTTATTGTTTATGCTGTTACTAAATTTTTTCACTTTTTCACCTTCAAATTTGAATAAAAAGTACTGAGTACTGTCACTCTCATTTCCATGTAATGTTTCAAAATTACTCCCTTTGCATCCCAGAAGAAAGTGAGCATAACTTCCCACGGATAGTTGATGGTCGTGGTACATCTTCCACAAACGTTACGCCTATTTTAAACTTTCTACACCACTCGTACACTTGCTGCAGGGACAAACATGTATCACCGAACTGCGCTGTCATGCATACTGCGATGAATTTCAATCGGTTTGACACATTCACTATTCAAAAAACTCATCGCAGATCGTTGCTCTAACGCCGTACATGTTCACAGTGGGACAGCCATCTTGTTACTGATGCTACTGCCTTCTTCTTAGTTACAGCATTATTCTGTCACTTGTCGGTAATTTTGCGAAATTCAAGAAACACTACTACCATCTACCGAAAGAATCATACAACTTTTCGGAATTTTATTGCAATTTTAAGGTTTTAATTTGATTTACCCTCGTAGAAAGATTAGAATTAAATTTGACTTGTCATTTTATTTATTATGCTACTTCATTTTTTATCAAATACATATACACCTACGCAATATAGTAATAATAAAATGTTTATTATTATCCGAACTATAAAAATAAATAAGTCATAATGAAAATATGAATATCGACATGCTTGTATCATTGTTTTTGCGCGGCAGACAAATTTTAATGTAACAGACAAACAACAACAAAATTCCAAAAGATATTTTTTGCAGACAATTAATAAAATTTTGAGAAATTCGGAGATAAAGTTTTATATAATAAACATGTTTCCCTCGTTTCACAAATGGAGCTTCCCAAGATAAAAATACCACATACACAATGGTTACATATTTGGCAATTATTGTTACTTATAACAATGTAGCAATTAGCAACGAAGTAAATTTTATACTCTGCTTTTGTCTAATGACGGAGAATTGAAAATCATATGTTACAGCTTTAATCTACGATATATCAAGCGTCAATACATTCCATTAACATGGGAGTCTCTATGTCAAAAAAAGTATCATGTCCAACAACGCACTACAAATCTGCTAAATGGGAAGATCTCATGTAATATTTTCGAACTTTCCCTTGGTTAGACGTTTGTTTTCGATCCGACGACCCATCTGACTGCGCCAGAAAGGTTTCCGATGTTATTTTGGCCGGTATGGAGGCTTACTTCCTTTTTTCGGAAGAAAGAAATGCCCTTCCAACGACAAGCCTTGGTTTGACCGAAAATGCAAAGATGCTGTTGCTTCTAAACATCTTGCCTACCGACAATGGCGTGAAAATCCTAACACCATAAACCGTAACACCTTTGTTCGTGCCAGGAACAGATGCAAAGAAATTATCGACGAAACCAAGGAGGCACACAATCAACGAATTAGAAACAAACTTCTCGCTTGTCCCAACAATTGCAGGTCCTTTTGGTCAGTCGCTAAGGCAGTCAGTCAAAATTTCACCAAATCCACCATACCACTCACACGGCCAGATAATTCTATTACAACGACACCTGTTGAGAAAGCGAACTTGTTGGCTGAACTCTTTGCTTCACATTCTACTGTCGATTTCCAAGGAAAAACACCACCTACTATTCCCATAGTATAGTCAAGGATGCCCGATATTGTCTTCAGACAGCGTATCAAAAAGCTTCTGGCGCTGACGGAATACCTGCCATAGTTCTCAAAAACTGTGCGAGGGAACTAACACCAGTTTTCTGTAGACTTTTCAACCTATCCTACAGAAAAGGAATATTTCCTTCCTGCTGGAAATGTGCCACAGTTTAGCCGATACCTAAAAAAGGCAAGAAGACCATCGAAAGTCATGGGAAAGGGTACCAATCAGCATCTTCTAAAATATCTTGAAGGATTCAATATTATTAGCGATCAGCAATATGGCTTTCGTAAAAATAGATCAACAGATCTTCTGACTTATGTAATACACGTTTGGAACAACGCAATTGAACATTTTGGAGAATCTCTAGCGGTTGCTTCTGTAATATCCAAGGCATTTGACCGTGTTTGGCACGATGGGCTGTTGTCTAAGCTACACTCTTAAGGTATGTCTGAAAAATTCTGTTTCCTCAGAGAGCGTTCTTTACGAGTGGCAGTCGACGGATTTCTTTCTAACAACTTTACTGTTAACGCCGGAGTGCCCCAAAGGCTCCATACTGTTCACTTTGAACGCTCGGACATCGGCTACTCAGACGAATATCCGCAGACAGCAGGAAGTCATTCAACTTAACAAAGACCTGGAAAAAAATTTATCTTGGGGTGACAGTAACCAAGTGTAATTTAACGCTACAAAAACCCAGGCAGCAGTTTTTTCTAAAAAAGTTAACGTTGCTAAACCCGACATAGTTATGTCGGGCCACTCAATTTGTTGGGCGTTAATTTGGGAGCTGGAACATCGAAGAACGGTTGGCGACTTGAGCCTATTCTACAAGTATTTTCATGGAAAGTGTTCGGAGGATGTGGCCCGCTTAATTCCTCCCAGAGCGGCGCATGTTAGAAGTACACGTCGCACTAATACTTCACATCCGTATGAGGTTCAGCTTGATACTCCTCGTACAACGCTTTTCAAGCAGTCTTTTACATGGAGAACATCATCCCTTTGGAATAGCTTACCCAGGACTGTGTTTCCCACCGAGTACAATTTACAGCGATTCAAGAACAACGTGAATCGCTTTTTCCGCACACGTGTCGCTCCTGTAGCGCTTTAGGGACTTCTTCCCTGCAGCACGTGTGCTAGACCCATAAAAAAAAACCCGTTGGTCTGTATTAGGACAAAAAGCTGGTATGGAATGATAGCTGCAGCTGCGACAGGCAAAGCCTTAATTTCCAGGCACAAACTAAAAATATGTAAGAAGATTGTCAGATCAAGGCTGTTGTATGTATGTAAGGTACGTAGAAATATTGTGCAAGCGATAGAGAGTAATGCCCTGAGAATGGTTACTAGTGCCCACTGGTTCATTAGAAACAAGAATATAAACGTCCATACAATGTTACAGTTCAGAAGTAGGTTACAACAGTAGTTCGTGCCAAATTTCTTGGCAAGCAGAGTAAGCCAGTACTTGACTCACAGAGTATTATCATTATTGACTATTTAGAAAAGGGTACAAAAACTGGCTCTTATTACGCAACATTATTGGACCGTTTGCATAGTGATTTGAAGTTGAAGCGACCAAGATTAATACTAAAAAATGCTTCTTTACCAGGACAATACTCCTGTAAAGGCAAGAGTGTACAAGCTTGGCTTTGAAAATAGTACCTCTCCCACCTGATTTCCCAGATTTGGCGCGAAGTGACTTTTTGATTTCTTATTCTAAAAAAAATTGCTTAAAGGGAAGAAATTTTCATCGAATGAAGAGGTTATCTGTGCTGCAATCGAGTATTATGTAACAGTTCGAAACAAATTGAAATCTCGCTGGACCAAATGTATTGACCTCAATGGCGTTTATGTTGAGAAATAAATTTTTGTGTTTGTTATTTACCTTGTTTTTAACAAGATTTTTCAATCCACCCTCGTATTGGGCTGGCTGAGTACCCAATGGAGATTTATTAAGAAACAGATTTTTATTTTTGCAAAAAATGTTATTTGCCTTGTTTTTTACAAGACTTTTCAATTCATCCTTGTAGGTAAGGACATATTGTATTGCAATTTCTAAGAAATACAGAATTTAAATTTTTGTGGTATAAGTAATCCATGACTGAATTTGTGCTATAGATGTGCCCTCACGTTAACACGTTAGGTTTATAAATTGTTTATATGCTTCATTATAACGGTTCCCTTTTTAATAAAAAATTGTTAACGATATTTGATACTCGTAGGCAAAAATTTTTAAGGAGAAACAAGTAATCAACATTTGCTTGATTTTCAAAGATTTTTGAGGCCTTTGAAACAAATTTTTCGTTACAGGCTTCAAGATAAATCGGACTCGAAAACGAAACGTTCTATAAAACATAAACACTGGTTTTATTTTTATAAATATTTATTTAAATAAATAAAAAATAAATAGAGTCAGAACAACAGTTATTTCTATAAAAAGAATTTACCAGTCGTAGTGGGCAAATCCAGAATCAAAGGCAACATGAGCCACAGCTGGAGCAGCGGAGTAGGCAACACCTAAAAGTGGAGCACCAGCAGCATAAGTTGCAGGGGCGGCATAAGCTGCTGGGGCGGCATAAGCTGCTGGGGCGGCATAAGCTGCTGGGGCGGCATAAGCTGCTGGGGCAGCATAAGTTAAAGCGGGAGCAGCAGCAATTTTCAATCCGGGGTTTGAGATTCTTACATCAGCTTTCCTGACACTGGAGAATGGAGTATCAATGGATTTGGAGTATGTGGAGATTTGTCCAAGGTTTCCTGCTGATCGATAGATGTTGGAAGATTGGGAAGTAATCGCTGGAGCAGAGTATGAAAGAGGTACTGCTGCGTGAGCACTGTAGGCTAAAGCTGGTGCGGTATAAGTCACTGCTGCTGGGGGCAAGAAGATTGCCTGCGTTAGCGAAGGCGACGAAGGCACAAAATACTACGAACTGCAAAACAAAAGTAGGGAAGAGTTAATCAAACTTAAATACTCTGGTACACTAGTAGTTGTGTTGACTTAATAGACTTTTTCATTTTGTTTTTTACCTTTATGCGAATAAGTTCTAAACATTACTTTGTTCTATACACATTATTTTTAGATATTATTTTTGTTTCAAATTTCCTTTTCCTTTTGGAAAATAATTATATGTCATTTGGTTATTAATTTAGTTGAAAAAACCTCTTGTCATTTATTCAAGGACTGGTCAACAGTGAATAAGGATATTCTACGTTCGTATTTACATTTTTTTGTTATAAGTTACAACTCTTGTATAAGCTTTAGTAAAAAATTTAAATTAAAAAGTGATACAAACCAGAAAATTTAATTTAAAAGTTTGTTAATTAAAGTATCCTTATTCATTTTTGGTCAATTTCGTTTATGTTCTTTAATGCGAGTTTCAAAAGATCTACCAGTTTGTCCTACGTAGGTTTTAGTACAAGATCCACAATTTAATAAGTAAACTCCTGATTTTAAGGAATAACAAAACCAAATCTAAGAATTCCTTAAAATCAGGAGTTTACTTATTAAATTGTGGATCTTGTACTAAAACCTACGTAGGACAAACTGGTAGGTCTTTTGAAACTCGCATTAAAGAACATAAACATAGTTATTTAAAAAATAAGAACAATTCACATTACGCAACTCATATAATAAACGAATCTCATAATTTTGATGATACGTTGAAAATCCTACATGAAGAAAATAAATCTAAAAAATTAAATTTGCTTGAATGTCTTAAAATTAACAAACAGAAAAACTCCAGTCAATTATTAAACGAACAGGTAGACTTAAACCATTCACCCTTACTTAATCTTTATTAGTTCTCGAAAATAGTACCACAGATTTGCATTCTTAAAATAATTCTATCTGTAAATAATATAATAAAATGATTAGCATAATCTTAGGTAATTAAGGATAGTTTTAAACACTATTTAACCAGGATTACTACCAAATATTTTTCTTTCTTATTTACTTCTGAAGAAGCCATTGTATGGTGAAACAATTATCAAGTGACTTTAAATATATTGGAAATTAAAACATAGTGTTGTTTTTTATATAATTTTAAACTTATAACTGATGAGTATCAAATAGTATGAAAGAAATATTTTTGTAGGTGTCAAATTTTCTGCAGGGCTGAACACATAGAATAATATATTACTAACATTGATTCAACATAATGTAATAAAACTAGAGTATGGATGCGAATTCCACCTAACTTATTTTATATATAAGATAATATTAAACTAGAAATCTTACCACTTCTTAATATATATAAAAGGCAACGTCTCTCTGTCTGTCTGTCTGTTAGTGCGCTTATCATTCAAGAACCACTTATCGGATTTACGTGCTTTTTTTTTATCTCATACATATATTCTCTGCTCAGGTTATAGGATATATTTTATTAGGTTCGGTAATATAAGAAATAAGCAATGACAATAGTGAATCGAGTCGGAAAAAGTTTGCCGCTAGCGCGCTCTCTTGCAATACGCTGCGTAAACCGTCAAATATGAAACAATATCATGTAGCAAAGAATATAATATATATAAAATACAACGTCTTTCTGTCTGTTTGTCCGTTAAAGCACTTATCTCTCGAGAACTACTTATTCGATTTACGTGCTCTTTTTTTATTCATACATATGTTCTCTGGCCAGGTTGTAGGATATATTTTATTACGTTAGCTAACATAAGGAATAAGCAGTGATGATAATAGTGAATTAAGTCCACGTAAGCGAAGCGGCGGACACGGCTAGTATTTAATAGAATTCAATTTAGAAATAACATTAATATTTTTAGCACAAGAAATAATTATAATGTAGAAAAACCTTTGGATCAAAGTAAGAAGTACAAATCTTCTTTTGAATACATTTTTTCAAAAATTCGAGCTATTTCCGTTTAATAACACTGTAAACAGAAGGGCCCAGAAAAGATTGGCATTCAAAAGGTACTAATTTTCTACAATATTGCAAATAAAAGAGTGTAGAGAAAATATTTATAGCAATCAAAATTTAGTGGGATTAATTGCCTGTTTTCACTGGTACTGTTGTTCCCACTTCCCATTTTTGGTTGCTCTAAACATCTTTCCTGAACTTTTTTATTTAGAGTGTTGTAAAATGGTACTTTTTATTATAAATGTCTATAGCAACCAGAATTTCTAAAATTCTTGTTTCTATCAACATCGTCTCTCAGTTCAATTTTTTACAGTTACAGAATGTTTCTCCTTAATTACAGGGATTTAATTAAGAGAATGAATTATTTAAGTTTTTTTATTAGCTAGTTTAATTATTTGTTATTACTGGTACAAATAACATTTTATTATTATCATTATTATTCGTCATTTTTCTTTCCATATTTTATAAATTAATGTTTGCCATAAACTTGGAGAAAAAGTTAAAAATTTAGTTCTTCTAAAATTTGTTGGGAGTTTTTTTTTGAATTGTTGGTAAGTTTTTAATGAGAATGGAGAGACATTGATTTGCCTCCGGCCCGGATGTTTGTTAAAATTTTAATGATATGGCGTTTCAAAAATTTTAAATTGGTGATGCAAAATACTTTATCATTTATTATACTTGTTTCATAATTTTAGTCAATATAACGTTTTCTTTTCTGTTTATTAAATAATTTATCATGAAATATGTTAACAATGGAGCACTAGTTAAATTAAAGAAATATTTATAACAAATTATGTAAGCTTACCCTGAAAGCCATTTTAAAAAACTGTGGGGTAGTTTAGTGAAGTAACAACAAAAGACTTATTAAATTGTTAACCGTAGATCAACTGATATCTCAACATCCACCCAACCAGCTTTTTATACTTTAAAATACCGGGGGAGTAAAACATATACCAATGGTACGACCAAAATTAAACCAGTTTGGCACTTTTGTTGTGCAATTATTCATTTATAATATAGTTGTCCATTATTTCCCATCAAAATAAGAGATAATACGAGCAAGTTTTTTAATTTGTTAACACGAGATTTTCAAGTGCAAAAGCAAGGTAAATGGAATAAGGACGTCCGTTGTTAATGTTAAGGTTAGTAATTGTTGTTTTGGGGCCTATTTGTGTGTTTTTCAGTTTGCGGTTCAGCTAAAGGTCGGATTAATTAGGAATAT
This sequence comes from Pachyrhynchus sulphureomaculatus, assembly GCA_019049505.1. Taxonomy (NCBI): domain Eukaryota; kingdom Metazoa; phylum Arthropoda; class Insecta; order Coleoptera; family Curculionidae; genus Pachyrhynchus; species Pachyrhynchus sulphureomaculatus. Next base: position 56,740,921 of record CM032453.1, read on the forward strand.
GTAACAATCGGTTTTTTGTTCCAGATTAAGACATCGACTTATATAATTTTGTGAAAATCGTGGAAATGTCGTTGAGCTAAAAATATATAAGCGATTAACTAATGACACTAGTTGACGCAATTTTGGCGCCCGCTTAATAATTTGTGTTTTTAAATAATTAAAAATGATGCAAAAGCGATTTTGTGGCCGACACTAATTACTTTTCTAAATAATTAATTAATTTAATTTTCAAAATTTCAACAGATAACAATTTGGAGTTAAGAGCCCTAATCCATCGCTCTTTTTGAGTGCAGCAGTATTTTTAACAAGTCCTAAGAACTAGACCTAGCTATGAAGGTAAACTTACAGAGCTTAAAAAAAAATATTTTTCTGAATAATTATCGTCTGCACTAATATACTTAGTGTAGCGTTTCCCTTCTTTCATTCCATCCAAAAATTTGTGGACTTTCGATCTTTCTTCAGATGTTTGGATAAAAATAAACCGCAAGATGTTGAACAAGGGCTATAAAATGGATAATGTAACTCGGCGAATCCATAACTTTGAGTAATAGCTCGAATCGTGCGAGTTTTGTGGATGCTGCAGTTGTCAACCAACAGCAAAGTTTCGTTTTTCCATGATGGTTTACTTCAAGTTTTGGATGATCCTTCCGTAAACCTCCCCCTCCATCAATTGTGCACCATTTTTCGATGTATTTTTTATTAAGCAAAATTTTTTCGCAGCCCAAAAAATGATTGCCTTTAACTTTCCAGAGAACGACTTTTCGTCTTCTTTGGAGGTGAAGAGCGCTTATTAACTTATTGCCTCAACTCCTATTCAATTTCCAGTGACAATTTGCGAAAGATAACGTTCTTCATCAGTTTCTGCTCTAATGTATTAAATTTGGCGGTCCATCATGCAAAAACTTGTTTCATCCCTAAATTTTGTGTAGTTTTATATACCTCAGCTTTTTAGCAAGCACTAAGATTCATCAATCTGACAGCAGGGAATCCTCAACAAGCCTGATAGTTTGCTTAGCTCTTGCCTCAAACGGTTTTCCTGCTCTAGGGTTATCCTGAATTTAATATTGGCCCCATCGATACTGTTTAAATCAAAATTTTACTTGAAAATAACATTGGCCATCATTGCGGTACAGGGTGATCATTTTTAGACGCCCGGCCCCAATTTATTGAAAATTGTTGAATATTTATTTAATTTTTTAAATATAAAATAGTATAGTGCATGTCACGTTTTTAGCATTTGGTAGTGAAAACGACGCTGAGCGCGAGACGGCAAACAACTTTTTTTCCATCGACATACCTTTTGTAAAACGTCATTGGAAAGCCCTAGTTTTTTTTCGAAATTGTTTCCTTAAACTGTTTTTTTTTTCTAATTTGTTTTGCAAAAAATTTATGCTACAAAAACCCTCTAAAATATTTTTTTTTGTCATCACGGTTGCCATAGATCGTATGTCACGTTTGGCGGTTTTTAAACAATTTATCTAGTAGACGGCTGTCATAGTTTAATCTGACAGCTTTTATTTGCACACCTATTCAATCCGGTAGAATTAAACTAAATAAACAGTGTGTTCATAGCTTTTGGTTGAAGATGTTTTCCTCGCTGAAAGAGTAGATATGATTCTTATTTATGGAGAAGCAAGAAGAAATTCTCGGGAAGCCGTTAGACTGTATCGAGAACGTTACCCCGACAGGTATATCCCGGACCACACTATGTTTTGTCGATTAGAATGAAATTTGAGGAGCAATATGGATGCATTTTCCGGGCAGAGAAAGGTATTTCTAAACGAGAAACTGTTAAAAAAGGAGCCCATTGTATGCAATATTTTCAAAACTATCCATATAATTCAATCAGACAAGCAAGCAGGCAATTGAATGTATCTTATGGGGCTATTCAAAAATCTCTTAAAGCTCGCAAATACCCTAACTATAAAATGCATACTCTTCAGTTATTAACACAATTTGATTCGGAACGACGACTGAGTTTTGTAGCAGAAGTGATGATTAAATATGACGAATAATATTATTTTCTAAATCATATAGACAGATGAAAGTCATTTTGTCAGTAACGGAAAACCTAACAGAAAAAATTATCAATACTGGGCTGACGAGAATCCATACAACGGTAATCAAATTCAGAATCAAGGCCGTTATGGCATTAATATATGGTGTGGGATAATTAGGAGACATTTGGTTGGACCATACTTTTTTGAGGGAACACTAACTGGAAATAGATACCTTACTTTCTTGGTTAATACTTTACCAGTTTTATTAAAAAATATTCCCCTTATTTTAAAAAGGCATATATGGTATCAACACGACGGAACACCAAGTCATACAAATGCTGCTATTAGGGAGTAATTGAATGAACGGTTTCAAAGAAGATGAATAGCGTTCGCAGACCAGTTGTTCAATGGGCACCTAAGTCACCAGACCTTACGCCGTCAGATTTTTTCTTCTGGGGGAGCCTCTTAAAGATATTATGTACAAAACTGCGACAAATGATATTGAGGATTTAACGGCAAAAGTATCAGGTTCTTGCAATAGTATATCTGGAGAAATTATTTACGAAGCCACTCATCAAGCGTCAATGAAAAGAATGGAAAAATGCATGATAGAAGAAGGAAGACATATAGAAAATTTCTTTTCTTTTTTTTTATTTTTTTAACTTTCAAGCATTTAGTTTCATAAATATGTAATAATTTATGTAACACGTAGGCTGGAAAGTTTTTGGTCTGATACATAGATGTCGCCCTTTTCAAAAAAACCCATATGATTTTTAGGAAGTACCAACCTTCAAACGATACGTGTCAAAATTTCATGACATTTCGACTATTAGTTTAGAAGTTACAGTGGTTTTAGTAACGCTACTTTTGATATTTTCAAAACAATGGAAAAAATCGTATTTCGTGTGTTGATTAAACATTGTTTTTTGATGAGAAAAAATACCATTCAAGCAAAACATTGGCTTGATAAATGTTACGGAGACTCAATTTAAACGCGGTCGTACAGACACAAATTATGCTGAACGCTCTAGACGCCCAAATGAGGTAGTTACAACGGAAAAAATTGTTTTGGATGACCGTAAGTAAAATTGCTTGAAATAGCTGCGACTATAGTTTAAGGAAAACACTTGGGACCTTCTTTTATCAATAACTTTTGGTCCATTTCCCTCTTTAGTGATAAAACTTTATCACTACGCGATGTTCTAAAGGTATCAAAAGAACGTGTTGGTCATATTTTGTATGAACATTTGAGCATGAGAAAGCTCTGTTCGAAATGGGCACCGAGTTTGCTCACAGTGGACCAAAAATAACAACGTGTTGATAATTCTGAGCGCTGTTTGGACCTCGTTAAACGCAATAAAAAGGATTTTTTCATGCAATATGTGACAATGGATGAAACATGGATCCACCACTACATCGGAATCAAATCGGCAATCAGCTGAGCGGACAGCAGTCGGTTGGGAAAGTGTTGGCCTCTGTATTTTGGGATGCCCATGGAATAATTTTCATTGACTATGCTGAGAAGGGAGAAACCACCAATAAGGAATATTATATAAAGTTACTGGTGCGTTTCAAGGCAGAAATCGCCCAAAGAAACGGCCCTAAATGAACAAGAAAAAATGCTCTTTCATCAAGACAATGCATCATGTCGCCAGTCAATGGTTACGATGGCAAAATTGCATGAATTGAAGTTCGAATTGCTTCCTCACACACCGTATTCCCCAGATTTGGCCCCCAGTGACTATTATCTATTTGCAGACCTCAAAAAAATGTTCGCGGGAAAGAGATTTGGCTCCAGTGAAGAAGTTATCGCCGAAACTGTGAAAAACCTTTTTTGAAGGCAAAGACAAATCCTTCCACAAGAGAGGTATAAAAATGTTAGAAAAGCGTTGGACTGATTGTATCGCTCTTGAAGGAGACTATGGTAATCAATAGAGTCGAATTTTGCAAAAAAAAAATGTGTTTTAAGTAGCTAGACCAAAAACTTTTCAGCCTACGTATTAATGTTAAAGTTGTATAGTTTTTTCGTGGTTTTAATAAAAATAATGTATTCTTGTTTTTTATTGTTCAAAGATATTTTATTAAAGGAAAAACCTCAATTATTACTGTCAGATTAAATTATTTGAAAACTGCCAAACTTTTTTGCAAGATAAATTAGAAAAATATAGTTTAAGGAAAAAATGTTGAAAAAAAAATTAGGGTTTTCCAATCCCGTTCTACAAAAGGTATGTCGATGGAAAAAAAAGTTATTTGGCATCGCGGTGCCCAGCGTTGTTTTCACTACCAAATGTCAAATACGTCAGTATACTCCTCGACATACACTATATCATTCTACATAAAAAAAAATAAATAAATATTCAACAATTTTTCATAAATTGGGACCGGGCGTGTAAAAATTAGCACCCTGTACACTTGGGACCTTCTTTTATCAATAACTTTTGGTCCATTTCCCTCTTTAGTGATAAACTTTATCACTACGCGATGTTCTAAATTACTTTCACTTAAAACAGAAAA
>CM032453.1:56745534-56880534 GCA_019049505.1 Pachyrhynchus sulphureomaculatus
TACTTTTGTTTAATATCAAGCTTTCGAATATGGATTTTATTCTTCCTCAAGATATCTGAAATCACATTGTCCCTATAAGTATAATTTTACAATCAAAAAAGTAAACAAAACTTACAAAACGATGAGTTCAATCGTGTAATACATGTCGCCCTAAACAATGGTTTCGAATCTTAAGACTAAAAACTGCACAGCATTTTGTTATTTAGTTTCTGATTAATCAACTGACTAAAGAAAAGAAAATATAAAGTTGTTTTCCATCCTTTATTTTCCCTGTTACAGAAACAAAATATTATTCTTTCCAGTGGGATTTTCCCTCAGTGAACAGGGAAAATAAAGGATGGAAAACAACTTTATATTTTCTTTTCTTTAGTCAGTTGATTAATCAGAAACTAAATAAACAAAATGCTGTGCAGTTTTTAGTCTTAAGATTCGAAACCATTGTTTAGGGCGACATGTATTACACGATTGAACTCATCGTTTTGTAAGTTTTGTTTACTTTTTTGATTGTAAAATTATACTTATAGGGACAATGTGATTTCAGATATCTTGAGGAAGAATAAAATCCATATTCGAAAGCTTGATATTAAACAAAAGTAGTTAATTTTTTGGCCAATCCTCCGCGACTGCAACCTCAAAACTCTCCTTTCTTCTATATATTATATATATATATATATATATATATATTTATATATATATATATATATATATATATATATATATATATATATATATATGCTTATTTGCTATCAAGTAACAAATTTTCAGGGTATCGGTTCTTGTAGACTAAATTAAAATAATAATGATTGGTGTCCTATACAAGGGGCGAAAAAAACGCCGTTTTCAACCCTGTAAACCCAAGAGCGCGGAGAAGATATTTAAAGCAACAAGAATTTGGAGGGATTAACAATACTAATCAAAACAGGCAATAGAATTTGGGGGGATTTGTTTTGGGGGATCTGTTTTGGTTGGTATTGTTAAGCTCGCCAAATTCTCGTTACTATAAGCTTCTTCCCCGCGTTCTTTTGTTTACAGTGTTACAAAATGACGTTGTATTCTTTATTACAAACGCCCTTAACCTCAAAAATAGTACAGGGTCAATAAATGAAATAATATTATAAATATTTTTAATTTATGATAAATTATTGCTGACTTTCTATTCTCCGCCTGTTTACGTACAAGAAATATGTCCATTCTCTGAAAAGTCTATTGTCTCACTCCCTCGGTGTTAATGTTTTTTTCGTATTCTAATCAAAAAATCCTACGGTGGATTAAGCGTTATAGAAAATATAGTTGCCCTTGTCTGTATAGGGTGAGATTCTATGAAGCACAACAATAATACTATGATTTTTCCCTTGTATTTCAGTGCTTTTTAGTGTTCCGTACTTCGGTGTCTGTCCATCTGTCTGTCTGTCATACCCGATTTTCTCCGAAACTATTTATCATAGAAAGTTGAAATTTGGTAATAATATAGGAATTGATGGCCTCATCAAAGCCGTGTAGTTTTAAAAGTCAAATTTTGACTTAAGGGGTTAGTTTTGGGGGGTGAAATCGGAAGTGAAAAAGAAAATTTTTTAGGAGGTTATCGAGTGTGGTTTCAAATGAAAGCTTGTGAAAACACCAGTAATATATATATATATATATATATATATATATATATATATATATATATATATATATATATATATATATTGCAATACTTGCGCCACACTTTTCTTTGTATTATTTTTAAAAAAATCGCTGTCCCCACCTTATCTCGAAAAGTACTGATCAAAAAATTTTGAAAAAATTCTAGAATATTCTCCAGGGGGTGTAGATTGAACGAAAATTATTACGAATTCATTACCTTTAATAATTTATCTGGTATATAAGAAAAAACAAAAATTTCAAGGTCATCAATTTTTCAGTAAAGATTGGAAACAAACTTTGTTGAAAACTCATTTGGGGTGTGTTTTGTGAAGTCACTGATGATTTTATACCACCGTAACATTTTTATTTTAAAAGCAATCAACGTACGGAACACTAATTGTGCAAGTTATTTAAAAAGCCATTTCTGCCCGTTGGTCTTGTATGTGTCCAAAGAACATTCGTAACGATATTTACAAATTCAAATTAGCCTTAAAAATTAATAAAGCCTTGAACTTTTTAATGCGATAAGTCGCATGTAATAATGCATTATTTTAATATGGTTTGCTGGTATATACTGTTGTTATGTGCGATTATTTGTTATTGATATCTTCAAAACACCATAAACATCATTAGTACATGAAGTTTCAGTAATAGTCTTAATTAACGTTTTGACTTTTTGTCAGTTTTTAGCTTCGTATTTTTAGTTTACTGTTTTTATTTGATTAGTGTTTTCAAAAAAGTATTGTTTTTTTTTCTATTTTCTCCAGAATTAAATGAATTTCGTAATAATTAAACCTTGACCAGTTATTAAATATAGTAATCAGTTTGTCCCACTACACGTGCGTATAATTACTTCCCTGTTTTAATATTTATCAGAAAAAGAATAACCTTCAGATTTTGAAAAAAAATTCCCCCCCAATAGATTATATCATCCTTCATCCTTTTTTTTTCAAGTAGCTTTATTATCTTTTCCTTATTTCTATTAATAGTCGTAGTTCACTTATTATTTCGCAATATATGAACATGTGGAATATTTTATTTTCCACATGTTTATTTTCAATAAACACTTGAAAGATTTTAGAAATGGTAAAATTTACACCTTTAATTATAAAATGATTTCCTTCTTTTTCTTCTTACGAGACAAGGTCTTGGTTTATCTGTTTTTAATCCTCTTGTGACGTAGATGTCCAGCTTCGGTGCCATCTTTTTGATGGTCGACCGGGAGGTCTTCATGTTTCTGGTCTTTTTCCTATTTTGACCAGCTAATGGCTGGCATCCTACTTACGTGACCCCACCAATATCGATGTCTTGATTTTGTGAAACGAACGATGTCTTGAATCTTGAATTCTTCTCGTACAGGGTGAGTCAACGATAGAGTAAAGTTCATTATCTCATTTGTTTCGGGAATGACGGAAAAAATCTTAAATACAATATTTTTAGGGAATGTTAAGGTGCACAGTTATTTTTGAGTATACAGGGTACTTCAAAAAAGTGTGGCCCATATATCATATGTTTTTTTAAATGGAGCATCCTATTTTCTAATTTATTTTTAAATTCTGCGTAAAATTTTATAACTTTTATATTAATAATGTTATATACCTAAACTTAGTAGTTTTTCTAATATTTCAATTTAAAAAAAAAAACTAGTTTTCAGTTTTGTAAAAAATTGCCAGTAGCGCCATTGTTTCTGAAGGTGGAATACTCATAATTGGTACGAGCGTTCTATAGACATGAAAAAAAAGATATATGTAAAGAAATTTGAGTTATATACTACAGGGTGTTCAAAATAAATTTATGCATTTCGACTATTTTAAATTGAAAAATCTAAAATTTTTTAAATTCCACACCCTGTATATTATTATTTTTTCTGATAGATTTTACAAAACCCTCCAACTTTTATTAAGTATGTCATACACCTATATCTAATAGTTTTCGATTTATTTTGAATTTCTCAATTTTTACCCTTATTTTTAATACACTTACGCTATTCTGAAAACATAGACAAATAGTTAATAATAATTTTAATATAGTTTAACTTATCTAATGATTAATTATTATGACGTAATGAATCTTCAAAAATATGCCTATCTACTTAAATAGACATGTTAAGTCGTTTTAGTATACTTTCCTTCACTTTCCTTAGCATAAGGGGCGTTATTGTCCTGCACATATCCCGTATCCTATTTTCCATATCTACTGGTGTTGTAGAGGGATTCACATAAACATTATCTTTAATGTAGCCCCCCACAAAAAGAAGTCTAAAGGTATTAAGTCACATGATCGAGGTGGCCACTGAATGAATCCATCCCTACCGATCCATTTTTGTGTGTAACGATCGTTTAAAAATTCCCGAACTTCCCGGTGGTAATGAGCCGGAGCTCCGTCTTGTTGAATCCACATTTGTGCCTTTTCAAAGTTATCAACTTCAAAAAGTTGGGATAATTCGTTTTTCAAAAAATTTAGATATCTATGCCCGTTAAGCGGTTCGCGGAAAAAATATAGACCAATAATTCGAAAATTTAATATTCCACACCATACATTAAGCGTCCAATGGTTTTGGTTTTGAACTTTTCGGACCGAAAATCGATTAACTGTTGAATAATAATGCATGTTATGGCTGTTAACTGCTCCATTACTTCGCTCCGTAAAGCCTTACTGCCAATTAATTCATTTTTAGGAAAATCCATAACTATTACCTTTATACGTCGTTTACTACAACAAATTAAACTATTTTTATTTGCTTAATAGACATGTCAAAATTTGGCAATGCCTACATTTTTGTTTTGTCTTGGCATCTATGATGTTATAGCGTAAGTGTATTAAAAACAAGGGTAAAAATTGAAAAATTCAAAATAAATCGAAAACTATTAGAAATAGGTATATGACATACTTTATAAAAGTTGGAGGGTTTTATAAAACCTGTCAGAAAAAATAATAATATACAATGTGTGCCATTAAAAAAAATCGAGATTTTTCGATTGAAAATAGTCGAAATGCATAAATGTATTTTGAACACCCTGTAGCATCTAACTCAAATTTCTTTACATATATCTTTTTTTATTTCTATAGAACGCTCGTACCAATTATGAGTATTCCACCTTCAGAAGCAATGGCGCCTCTGGGAATTTTTTACAAAACTGAAAACTAGTATTTTTTAAAAAAATTGAAATATTAGAAAAACTACTATATTTAGGGATATAACATTATTAATAAAAAAGTTTACGCAGAATTTAAAAATAAATTAGAAAATAGGATGAAGTACCTTGTATACTCAAAAAAAATTTTAAATTGTGCACCTTAACATTCCCTAAAACTATTGTATTTAACATTTTTTCGTCATTCCCGAAACAAAAGAGATAATGAACTTTACTCTATCGTAGACACACACCTGTATAATTGTGCTTCGTATCTAGTCTTTCAGGGTTATTCCTTTTATAGTGCGCAGTGTTTTTATTTCTGTTGCTCTCATGAGGGTTTCCGTTCTTGTTTCTGCTGCATACGCTAGTACTGGTCTTACCATGGTTTTATATATACGCACTTTGCTTTCTGTGGACGGGTAGGCATTGTTCCCTACTAAGTCCCTCAAACAACCAAATATTTTTGAGTTCCATACCTCTACTCCCAAGTCCAGTGCATATTTTGTGCGAGTGTTTTATTATAGACGACTAATTTAGATCTAATGGTGTCTTTAACTGTAACTGTTGATTTTGTTTTATCCATTGATATTCTCATGTTATAAGTTTCGGCTGTTGTCTGGAAACGATGTATTAGTCGCTGTAAGCCATCTTCATTTTCTGCTGTTAATATTGCATCATCAGTAAAGTTTTTTTTTTATGGGTCTAGCACACGTGCTGCAGGGAAATCCCTAAAGCGGTACAGGAGTGACATGTGTGCAGAAAAACCGATTCACTTTGTTCTTGAATCGCTATAAAGTGTACTCGGTTGGAAACACCGTCCTGGGCAAATTATTCCAAAGGGATGATGTTCTCCATATAAAATATAAAAGACTGCTTGAAAACCATTGTACGAGGAGTAACAAGCTGAACCTCATACGGATGTGAAGTATTAGCGCTACGTGTATTTCTAACATGCACCGCTCTGGGATGAATTAAGCAGGCTACATCCTTCGAACACTTTCCCTGAAAATATTTGTAGAATAGGCTCAAGTCGCCAACCGTGCTTCGATGTTCTAGCGAATCAAGGCCGCCGGTCAGTTCCGGGTCTCCAATCAGACGAACAGCTCTTCTCTGAATAGAGTCCAACAAATGCAGTGTATGTTTGGGAGCGGAGCCCCAACATGGGAGCAGTGTTTCATAGTTGGTCGAATTTCAGCTTTGTGAAGAATTAACAGTTGTTGTGGAGTGTTGTGGTTCGAAATAATATTCCCAACTTTTAAGAAGCTCTCCTTGCTATGCCTGCAACATGTTCATGCCAAGACATATTTACTCCCAAATAACGCCCAATAAATTGAGTGACGATGTTAGAGGAATGGAGTGCCCCGATATAACTACGTCGGGTTTCAGCGGGTCAGCAGCGTTAGCTTTTTTAGAAGAAACTGCCGCCTGGGTTTTTGTAGCGTTAAATTCCACTTGGTTACTATCACCCCAAGATAGAATTTCTTCCAGGACTTTGTTGTTGTTGAATGACTTCCTGCTGTCTGCGGATATTCGTCTGAGTAGCCGATGACCGGGCATTCAAAGTGAATGAAGAGATAAGCGTACTGTCATCTGCAAAGCTGTAGACTGGTTTTCCAGCAGATCGTTAATGTAAGTGAGAAAGAGAGTAGGAGACAGTATGGAGCCTTGGGGCACACCGGCGTTGATAGTGAAGGCGTTAGAAAGGTGAGTGAAGTGAGTGAGTGAAGAGTGAGAAAGTGAAGGTGTTTATACGTGTCCTATTGTTTTTATTGAGCTGTTCAATCACTTTAATGTAGTTGTTGTTGAAGCCATGATCTCGTAAAATATGTCACACGTCTCCTAATTGTACCCTAAGCACAGAAATAGATCTAATGATTTTTCAGTCAACTGTCAAATCGTAAGTACAGCATCAACTGTCCACCTATTTTCTCTAAATCCTTGTTATTGTTCGCTTATTTTGATCTTTTTTGTTATTCTTGCACTCATGTTCTTGGTTAGTAATTTACTAGTACTATTTAACAGTTCTATAATTGTCGGGGTTGTTTTCATTTCCTTTTTTGAATATTGGGATTGTAATACTGTTCCTTCACTCTTCAGGAGTTTTCTGGCTTAAGATTATCTTTTGAAGCAAGGTTGTCAAAACTTTGTCTATTCTAATACCAGTATACATGAACATTTCGTTGGTAATGTCATCAGGCTCCGGAGCTTTTCTGTTCTTTAGTTTTTTCAATGTTTCATGTATTTCCTCTTGAGATATATTTTCTGCTTCATATAACAGCTGGTTCTATCCGGTAGTCCTGAGCCTCTTCTTGTTGGCTACTGAATAGATTGTTCATGTGGGTTTTCCATTTGTTAGGTGATATAGAATTTACTTATACTTCTTTATTAATAGCTTTTTTTCTACTCCTAAGTACATTCCAGATTTTCTTGTCTTCCGTAAAAGTCACGTTCGATCTCTGTGGAAAATTTCTCCCAAGATGCCTTCTTTATGTTTTATGATTGTGGTTATTATAAATTGAGTTATTTATAAATATAAACTTAATAGGGGTAATGAGATTATATACATTTTTTATCCTTAAATTCTCAAGAACTAGTAGTTGGGAACATTCAAGAATTTTCAATTATCAGCGCCCTTAAGTTACAATAATATCGCTCGATAAGGGGCTAATTTAAGGGCAAAGACGTTTCATCCTCCTTTTTTTAAACTATTTTATTTCTTATTAAATCATACGTTTCGATCCGCTTAAATAACTATCAGGGCTGATTGAAAGTTTAAAAAACTGCTGTAACCAGTTTGATAAAAAATTAGTTACTTAGTGGTAAAAACGTCTAAAAATTAAAATTATAACTTACAGGCTAGAAGATGCTCCATGAAATGAGTATAATAGACAGGCATATTGAACACAACTTCCCTTGTTCTATTGTTCCATTCTTCCTCAGTAGGGCTTCTTTCTGAGCTCTTTTCACTCTCATCATCCAAGTATTTCGGGGTCCGCCTCTACGTTTTCTTTTTGCTGGTGTCCACTGCATAACTTTCTTTGGTATTCTACTCTTATCCATTCTGTCCGTACTATATCAATTGTTTTTGCTGTACTTGTTCTAGAATGGTTTTTTTTCTATTCATTCGTCGTTTTATTTCCTCATTTTGTATTCTTTCCCGTCTGGAAACTCTAGCTGCTCTTCGAAGCTAGTAGATAAAAGTTTCCTAGGCATATTTTTATTAATCCGGCAGACTTCACTTTCCTAAGATAAATCGCTTTCCACAAAGATATCATATATTCTTAATTTTGCTTTCTTAGAGATATTGTTTGGCCATAGAATTGAGTTGAGCATTTCAGTTTTCTTTTTTGCATAGCTTTTTTACCATAAATTCTGCGACTTCCTGATCTTGTGCTATGACGACCTGTTCATCTGCATAGTACATTGTGAATGTTTGTACTAATTTCTCCACACTACTTTGTATTAAGTTCTTAACAGAACCGAATAAAACTGAAGTGCCAACCTGGTGAACCATTCTGAAACAATTTCAGTACATTCAGCTGCTATACATAATTAATCAAGAAATAATTGTCGTATTCTATTCAGGTCATTCGCCACGATACAAGAATTTACTATAGTTAAGGTTATCAAGTATTACAAGTGTGTTAAATCCCTGTTATTTAGCTGGATTTTTCCTGATTTCTGTGAAGTCCAGTTATCATTATTTCAAACCGTTATCCTATTAACGTTGAAATCGTCTTGTTGATGTTTTTTATAATATCAGATTTCTAAGTAAGATCTTCTTGATTGGACGCCTCCATTCTTATGCCATCTTGTTAATTTCTTGTATTTGGTAAGATTTAGAGACTTTTCCAGGGAGAGTCTAGTGCTTTTCCAGGAGAAACCAACTTTTCCGAGAAGGGCCCTTATTTATTTGTTGTTCCTTTGGTGGTCATTGATTTTTTTATTCTATCTAGAAGGTTTTACGATAAGGAAGAGAGGAAAGTCATCGTTTTCTTTAGAAATTGCCTCTTTTTGTCATCGATTTTTGGTAAATTTTTCTTGTAAAAGAGGGTTTCTTACTGTAGAGGTATTCTTTTATTTTCGAGGGTTTCTCCCGGTTATTGATATTTTCCTGCCACTGCCTTGAAGTGTACCGTTCTTAGTTTCCCTATAAGAAAAAGTTTTTTTGAGAGCAGTCCGAAAATGGAATCCGCTGTATCCAGTTTTTCTCTTCACGACTCTGACTATGCGATAACATCAAAGAATATTTCTGAAAACTCATACTTCGCAATAGTTCTGAATTGTTTGTGTCTCAATTGCATAATTCTTCAAACTTTCACTATACAACTTCCGGCTCTGCTTCTTCTTAAGCTTAAAGTAGTAAGGCCTTAACACATACCTAGCTTCTTTGCATTTTTGTTATGTTAGGAATGTGGAATCTTTGGCGCAATGCACTACTCAGTATATAACGCCGCTACTTCGTATCTTATTCAGTCACTAACGTGATGGAGGAACGTTATGGAAATACTAATGGCGTATTAAAAAGTATAAACTACTGTTGTTTATAGTATCAAATTTAGGGCCAAGAATTTATTGAAATGAAGCAATAAATTAAAATAGAAATTTTTGGAATTAAAAAAGTAATATTTTGAGCTCACTCCTTCTCTGCTACATCTTATAATGAGATATAGTCTCAAATACGTCAAAGATACTATGCGTAATCATTTAAAAATAATAAATTGTATCGATTCAATAAATTTTTGTTTTATCACTTATGAAACTAGGGCAATAAAGCCGATATCACTGACTAAAATATGGGGCAGTATAGTGCATACTCAATTTCTTAAAAGTAGGGTGCATATCTATATGCTAAAAATATATGTATATAGATGTCAAGGAAATTCGTACAAAATTAATGTGTTCTTATTTCTGAAATACTATGTTTACTTTAATAAATATATATGTACTTTATATCGTCTTGTAATAAATAAAAATAACCTGTCAAGTGCAAGTTGAATTTGCACAATTAGTGTTCCGTACGTTGATTGCTTTTAAAATAAAAAAATTGTTACGGTGATATAAAATGATCAGTGACTTCACAAAACACACCCCAAATGAGTTTTCAACAAAGTTTGTATCCGATCTTTACTGAAAACTGATGACCTTGAAATTTTTGTTTGTTTTTTATATACCAGATAAATTATTAAAGGTAATGAACTCATGATAATTTTTGTTCAATCTACATCCCGTGGAGAATATTCCAGAATTTTTTCAAAATTTTTTGATCAGTACTTTTCGAGATAAGGTGGGGGTACAGCGATTTTTCGCGATTTTTTAAAAATAATACAAAGAAAAGTGTGCGCAAGTATACATTTTATATATATATATATATATATATATATATATATATATATATATATATATACACATATATATATATATATATATATATATATATATATATATATATATATATACACTCCTGGACAAAATTAACGCAACAATATATTAAATCATACAAATCTCTATAATGAATTAATTTTAATAATTTTTTATGAACACTGGTTACACTAAAAGTTAGAAAAAACTTATTTGGATACTTTAAAAGTGAATTAGCTACCAAATTTCTCCATAAGATTCGAATTAAAATTATTCTTAAGACCTAATAACAAAATCGTTGAAATTATGTAATAATGAAAAAAAATAAACTGGGACACTAGTAGCAAAATTAATGGTGTAACTGGGACACTAGTAGCGTGTGTTGCCTCCTCTACTTCGGATGACAGCGTTTATGCGCCTAGGCATGCTTCTAATTAAATTTTGGATAAAATCTTGAGGAATTTGCCCCATTCTGTAATAACTGCATTTTCAAGTTCCCTCAGGTTTCTAGGTGCAGGTATATGACGTTTCACATTTTTCTTAAGGTGAACCCATACATGTTCTATCGGATTCAGATCCGGGCTTTTTGGTGGCCATTGCATAATCGGTATATCAACTTGGCTCGACCTCCCTAGCCACGTGAGGTCGAGCGTTGTCTTGCATAAACAGGAAATTGGGCCCCACAAAATGACCGAAAGGCATCACATGTTCTATTACAATATTCTCAAGATAGTAGTCAGTATTCATGGATCTCGTACGGACAGGAACTAACTCTGTGCGAGCATCAAAGCAGATGCCACCCCAGAACATAACAGAGCCACCGCCGAATAGAATCCTTGCAGAGATATTGCAAGGAGCAAACCTCTCTCCTGGTCTTCGCCATACTCGCTCACGACCATCTGGATGTTTTAGACTAACCCTAGTTTCATCTGTGAAGAAAACTTGTTTCCAATCATCCACAGACCAGTTTTCGTGATTTCGAGCAAAACGTAACCTGGCAACTCTGTTCTCTCTAGTAAGCAAGGGCGCAGTGGCTGGTCTCATACTGTTTAATCCAGCATCATTTAACCGTCTTCTAACTGTTTTAGATAAAATTGTGACATTGCGAACAGCTTCGAGTTCGTTTCTTATTATAGAACTAGTGACAGTCCTGGTTCTTAAAGCATATTGTCTTATAAAACGTTCATCTAGGTCGCTAGTGCATCGTTTTCGCCCTTGCCCTAGCCTTCTAGAATAAGCTCCTACTTCATTCAAGCGCCTTACCATACGACTTATTGTGGAACGATGTTTGCCTAACAAATTGGCAACATAACTCTGACAATATCCTCGTCCAATAAAACTGAGGCTCGCACTATCACGTGTTCAGTTAAATTCCTTGTTCGATTCATTTTTCTAATTCTTCGGGGTCAAAAATAAAACAGTCTACCACAAAAACGTATTACTTTGAAAAAGGAAACAATTTATAAGCTTACTTTTAAAGAAAATCTATCGCATTATTACAGAAAATTGTTTATCTTCTAAGAAATTCTTTAAAACTGTAAATCTAAACGAATTGTTTTGATTTCTGTCATGAACAACGAAACAAAATATGCATAGCCTACTATTCAAATACTCGATAAACTTTAAAACTGATATAAGAAAAAGATAAATTAATTTTCAGATTGTTGCGTTAATTTTGTCCAGGAGTGTATATATATATATATATATATATATATATATATATATATATATATATATATATATATATATATATACATATATATATATATATATATATATATATATATATATATATACATATATATATATATATATATATATATATATATATATATATATATATACATATATATATATATATATATATATATATATATATATATATATATATATATTACTCGTATTTTCACAAGCTTTCATTTGATACCACACTCGATGACCTAGTAAAAAAAATTTTTTTTCACCCCCCAAAACTAACCCCTTAAGTCAAAATTTAACTCTCAAAACTACAAGGCTCTGATGAAGCCATCATATTATTACCAAATTTCAACTTTCTATGTCAAATAGTTTCGTAGAAAATTGAGTGTGACAGACAGACACCGAAGTGATCTGATAACTATTCCGTACGGAACACTAATAATAATCTGAGTCATGATTATTTGTAACAAAATGTTCATAAGAAGTTCTACTAAAGAAACTCTAGAAAAATCTTACGATTGTTATGTATTAATTTAAATTTTTCAAACTAGTGTGTGTGAGGCAAAATACTAGGGGTTCCTAAGTTCTAAATCAATGCACCACGCTACATGTCATGAAAATTCCTATAAAATTAATGTGTGCTTATTTGTGAAAGACTATATATACGTTAATAAATATATATGAACTTTATATTCTCGTGTAATAAAAAAATAATAATCCGATTCATGATGATTTGTGACAAAAAGTTGATGAGAAATTTTACTAAAGAAACTCTAGAAAAATCTTCTGATTGCTACGTATCAGTTTAAATTTTACAAACCAGTATATGTGTGGGGCAAAATATTAGGGGTTCCTAATTTCTAGATCAGTGCACGCTACTAGCGACCTCAACCTCACAGTAGGTAAGTTAATAATCCAAAGGGCGACGGTAACAATAATAATAATCTAAACATTGCTGAAAGGAGAGCAAAAGCAATACTGATGCCATTGTACGATGATCTAAAACTTGCCTAAAACCATATTGGACAGATAATGAGGAAACCTATGCTCTGATTAGAGGTAGCGCAGACACAGAGCTTATTATTGTGGAGAGTACCACGGCTAGACCCCGACAAATAATAATTTCACCAAAAGTTGAAAGTTGACTTCGTTAAAAGTTCGACAATTAACCTAATCTAACCTAAGTTTACGGTTGGCATACCCTATTGCCCATTCAACGTTGGTGAGTACCTAACTTACTTTTTACGGCCAAAAAGCATCCACTACATCTTAGTATGAGATTTCACATTGTAAATACGATTTTCGAGCTAAAGTCTTTAAATATGGATTTACCAGGTGTACAAGTATGAAATGCGAATTTCAGACGACAGATGGTGCACCAATGCAGTTTGTGCTATAAAGATTTGACACTGCGCCATTTTGTTGTGTCATCAACAAGCGTCAGACGCGGACGAGTGATAAATTGGAAAAGTGTGTGCATAGTGTTGTGTTGTTGTGTTCAATATGTCGAAAATTATACCGAACAAAGAGCATTCGCGGATAGCATTAATTTTTTGTTTTCATTTTAAGAAAACTGCTGTCGAATCATACAATTACTTCGAGAAGCTTATGGTGAACATGCTCCATCGCAAGATACGTGTGAACGATGGTTTCGGCGTTTCAAAAGTGGTGACTTCGATGTTGCAGACAAGGAAAGTGGAAAACCGCCAAAAAAAAAACGAAGATGTGGAATTGCAAGCATTATTGGACGAAGATGATTCGTAAACACAAAAACAACTCGCCGAGCAGTTGGGCATTAGTCAACAAGCTGTTTCCAATCGGCTACGAGAGATGGGAAAGATTCAGAAGACCGGTAGATGGGTACCACATTAGTTGAACGACAGGCGCAAAGCGCAAAAACACGTATGACATTTTGCTCGCTCGGTACAAAGGGAAGTCGTTTTTTACATCACATAGTTACAGGGGATGAAAAGTGGATTTATTATGAGAATCCCAAATGCAAAAAATCATGGGTAGACCCAGGCGCACCATCCACATCGACCGCAAGACCGAATCGCTTTGGCAGAAAGACGATGCTCTGTGTTTGGTGGGACCAGAGAGGCGTGGTCTATTATGAGCTGTTGAAACCTGGGGAAACGGTTAATACTAAACGGTACCAACAACAATTAACCGATTTAAACCTTTCGCTGCTTGAAAAAAGGCCAGAATACCGAAAGAGGCAACACAAAGTCATTTTTCTTCATGACAACGCTCCATCACATACGGCAAAACCAGTTCGCGACACGTTGGAAGCACTCAGCTGGGAAGTTCTACCCCATGCGGCTTACTCACCAGACTTGGCTCCTTCCGATTACCACTTGTTTGCATCGATGGATCATGCACTTGCTGAGCAGCGCTTTGGTTCGTACGAAAATGTGAAAAAATGGCTCGATGAATGGTTCACAGCAAAAGGGGAAGATTTTTACTGGCGTGGTATTAGCAAATTGCCCGAAAGATGGGAAAAATGTATAACAAGCGATGGAGCATACTATGAATAAAGCACTTTTTATCATTCTTTCGAATTTAACATGTTTTTTTAGAAAAAGATTCATCTCTTTTAATTGTCTCCCGAAGACTTGTTTCTTAGTGGTCCGTACGGAACACTTAACTTATGGGATCACTTCGGTGTCTGTCACACCCGATTTTCTTGGAAACTATTCGACATAGAAAGTTAAAATTTGACACAAATATAGGAATTGATGGCCCAATCAGAGCTGTGTAGTTTTGAAAGTTAAATTTTGACTTTTGGGTTTCGCTTGTAAGTGAAGTGAAATAAAAATTTTTTTCTAAGGTCATCGAGTGGGGTATCAAATGAAAGCTTGTGAAAACATGAGTTCAAAAATATATATGATGTAATACTTGCCGTTTTATTCTCAGACGAGTCCTGAATGTGCCTACATGGCAATGATGGAAGAAGACGAGTCTATAAGAGGCCTGGCGAGCGCTATGCGCAGTGCTGCATTACTGAAATGGTCGCCTACAGAGGAGGTTCTGTCATGGCGTGGGGAAGCATTTCAATGGATACGAAAAACGGATTTGTTTTTTCGTGACTGATGAGACTAATAACGGTGGATTAACTGCTCACCGGTACATCGAGGAGATCTTGCGGGAACACGTCATTCCTTACGCTGGGTTTGTTGGCGATAGCTTCGTGCTAATGCACGACAATGCGAGGCCACATGCTGTTGCATCGGTGCGGCAATACCTGGCGAAAGTGGAAATACCCACATCAGACTGGCCTGCGCGGAGTCCTGACCTCAATGCAATCGAGCACGTGTGGGATGAGCTCAAAAGGAGGGTTCGGGCCAGAAATCCAGCCCCTGCACCGCTGAGGAACTTAAAGGTTGCAATGGCGGAAGAGTGCCCAACCGATCCATGAAAAACTGACTGGAAGTAATGAGGGCTGGGGGAGGAGGTAATACAAAATATTGATTTTGGGTTTTATGAATAAATTTAATTGTTAAACTTTTCCTTTTTCTTACCCCTATTTTTAATGCTTGATCTCCTCGTTTCCCCTTTTAATCATTTTAATCAGTAAAAAGCATGAGGTTGCTATGGAATCTGGTATCATTAGAAAGAGAATGGAATAGGCTAAATGATACTACAATTCGTAAAATATATGAACACTAAATTCTAGAATCCGTGTTAAATGAAGAGAAATACAGTAATACCCCGCTTTACGCGAGGGATACGTTCCGAAAAAAATCGCGTTAACTGAAATTCGCGTATATCGAGGTTTATGATTAAACATAGTCAAAATTTAATACAAAAAAATACAAATCATTTTAATCAATCACTTTAATTCTAAGAACACTTTATGCAATACATACTCTTATTTTTTACGGAAAAATACATCTATTGTCTTTTGGGTAACGTTTTTGTTTACGTTCTTGTAAAATACGTTCATAACACCCAACACTGTTTTTAATTGTTTGACACACGGTCAAGACACGGTCATCATTATTGTCTATACTCTGCAATATGTCCAAACCTGAATAAATTTTTGAAAGTGCATTTTGTATTTCCCCTGAAGATAAAACTTTCTCTTCAACTTGTTCTTCCTCATCGTAGATAGGATTATTCTGTAACTCGATCAGATCTTCATTGCTAATAGGATCGTCGTGCGTTGCTACAAGTTCTACGAGATCTTCTACCGTGACATCTTCAAGTTCAGACCCTCGCATTGCACGGGGTGTTTCTGAATGGTACACTAGTAAAGGTTTCAGTTTGAAATCACCAGTGGCATTACCACCCAGCAGAAGTGTTAGTCGATCTTTCGCAGCTTTGAAACCACTGGCTTGACGTTCTTCCTTAGAAATGAATGTTCGAGATGGCATTTTTTTCCAGTAAAAGTGCGGTCTCATCAACATTGAAGATGAGACAAGCAGGAATTTTCTCTCGTCTAACGAAGTCTTGAAACTTGTCTGGAAACTCAGCTGCAGCTTGAATGTCCGCGCTGGCCGCCTCGCCTGTTATGTGGATATTGTGAAGATTAGAACGCTGCTTGAACCGATGGAACCAGCCTCTGCTGGCAGCAAAAGTCGGAGTGGCACTCCCTTCTCCTTCTTTTGTTTTCAGCATCTCATACAAAGATTTTGCTTTTGTGCATATGAGATCTTGACTTAGTGGTGTGTTCTTCTTATTCAAATCTTCGATCCAGACTGACAGTAATTTCTCCATTCTTTCTAAGATAGATGATCTCGAACGAGAAAGTTTTGTTGCACTTATAGGTGTTGAACCTTCGCTGGAGATTTTAATTTTTTCCCGATTTTTATAAATCGTTCTCACAGTCGATTCTGAGAGTCCAAAATCTCTCCCAACAATTGTTGCTTTGCCTCCATTTTCCATTCTTCTTAACACTTTCATCTTCAATTCCAAAGTGACGCTTTTACGCTCTTTTTTCTTTACAGGCGGCATTTTTAACGTAGGGTTAAATTATGTATGTATGTATCTCCAATAAATATTAAAACAAAACTGCCAGCCGACCGAACTAACATTACGGAACAAATGAACACACGAAACGAACGAGGAAATCCCCATAGAACAAAGTCGAAGGACAGGGAATTCCCAATTCTTCAAAGAGAATATTCAGAGAAAGCGGGGATCCCCCCGCGACCATAGAGAAGTTAATGACTACATGAGCGCGAAATTTGAAATTCGCGTTATAGTGAAACCGCGCGTAACGGGGTCGCGCTAAGCGGGGTATTACTGTAGTTATATATATATATATATATATATATATATATATATATATATATATATATATACAGTAGAACTTCGATTAACTGAGTCGCGATTATCCGAGCTCCGGATTAATCGGGCCAATGTAAGAATCTGATTATTCGAGGTACGCGCGTCTATGCTGCGTATTAACCGAGCTCCTAAAATATGTATGTACATATTTCCATTTAAAATCGTCGGAGCCTTCGGGGTATCCCCCTGATCCGCGTGAGGGATTCCCCTATTTATGTTTTTGGACTCTTTCAGCATCTAAATTTGCGTGAATGCAGTGCGTTATAGCGTTTACTACGGAGAAGTACGAGTATACTCACATAATTTATTTGGTTAGAGTTCTGGTAGTTAAGTGTAATTAATACAAACTGCTTTGTTTGAATTTTTCTTTGTCGTATTATAATGGAGCAAAACAAGCGTAAAAGAATCGTCGTTCCTATTGAAGAAAAATTAAAAGCCACAGAAGAACTGAAGCAGGAGAGACAATTAAAGTTGTTGCACGAGATTATGGAGTAGGTGAGGTAACAGTTGGAGATTGGAAAAGAAACCGCACAAAAATAGAAGAGTGGTGTATAAATCAAGCCTCCTCGTCCTCAGGAAGAAAATCAATGAAAACCGGCGACTATGAAAAGGTTAACGAAGCTTTATTCATGTGATTTAACCAACAGAGATCAAAAGGTGTGCCTCTGTCAGGTCCAATTTTACAACAGAAAGCAATAATGATTAGTAGGCAATTCCCAGAGATAAATCAGTTTACCGCCAGTTCTGGATGGCTTGACCGCTGGAAAAAAACAGAACTTTAAAAAGCAAATCGAAGATTGTGGATACACATGTGATCAAATTTACAACTGTGACGAAACTGGTCTGAATTATAAAATGCTTCCATCAAAAACAATGGCATCTCCACAGGAAAAATCAGCTCCTGGGCACAAACGAAGTAAGGAAAGATTAACTATAATGGTATGTTTCAATGCATCTCTCAAGCACAAAATCCCACTGATGGTGATTGGCAAGTCTGCACGTCCAAGAGCTTTAAAGGACATCTCACCCGAAGCTCTATCAGTCTATTACAAAAATCAGAAGAGCGCATGGATGGATGCGACCTTATTTACTAACTGGTTTGAAGAAGAGTTCGTGCCATCTGTGACTAAATTTTTGAACAGAAACCGTCTTCCTATTAAAGCAGTTTTGTTAATGGATAATGCCCCTTCTCACCCTGGAGAAGGATTTCATGTGGGCGAAATTGTTGTAAAATTTTTTCCTCCAAATGTAAGCACCATAATGCAAACAATGGATTAAGGCATCCTCGAAAACATTAAAAAAAATTATAGGCGTTTATATCTTGAACATCTGTTAGAATACACAGAAAAGGAGGATATTATCGATGGGATGAGAAAGGTTACATTGAAAAATGTTATTTACTGGGTAAGTCAAGCTTGGGATTCTGTGCGTACTACCACTATTCAAAAATCTTGGTCAAAAAAGTTATTGATTTTGAGGACTATAATGACAGTGAAGATAATACTCCATTAAATGAATTAGCTTTGAAATGGAGAAGCCATGGAGAAGTGTCCTGTTCAAATTTTGACAGCGAGATAAAAGAAAAAAGAAAAAAGTTTATTTGAATTAATGTAAAAATTAAAAGGTTGCGAAAATGTGACAAGAGAAGATGTTGAATGGATTACAGCAGATGATTTAGAAGAAGGAATGAGTATTGAAGAAATAACGAATGCCTTTCAGGAAAGCTAAATATCAGATGACGATGACGATAATGAAGCGGCGGTGGATGAACAGTCTCCCACTAAGATCTCTCATCAAGAAGGTTTTGCTTCTTTGGAAAAAGCTTTGAGGTATATCGAACAACAACCAGAGGCAACCCCAGCGGATTTACTTCTTCTTAATAGATGGAGAAACATTGCAGCGAGAAAAAGAAGATGCAATATGAAATAGAAGCGCATAGATACCTATTTCACTGTTTTATAATATATGTACCTATTTATATGTTAAAAACGTTAATACATCGGTTTAAAGCAGAGGTTCCCAAACTTTTTTTTCTCGTAGACCACTTTCAAAATTTTACTGGTTTCGGTGGACCCCCATCTGCGACATTTCTACCATATTCCCAAAACTCGTCAAAAAATGTGAAGATTAGATCTAACGATGGAAATTTACGTCATGGCTGAGTTCCAACTCTAAATTCGGAGTGGTAAAAATAAAAAGAAAAATAATATATTTTCTTGTGTTCTATTTATTAAAATAATATGATTACAGACTTAATAGAATTAAAATTAAACATTAATAACGTGCCGTAACTTCAACAATGCAAATCAACAATTAGAAAAAAATAGTCATAATTTTAATGGGAGGGATGTACTTGATGGATTGACAGCAAATTATCAATATTTGGCTTCAGTTTTGTAAGGAATAACCGCAAATCTCCCCGTTTTGTGATGTTCAATTTGCTCCTTTTTTTTGTTAATAGGTTTGTAACGACACTAAAACTTTTTTCGACAAGGTATGACGAGTGAAACGCTATCAAAAGTTTTCTCGCAATTTCCCACAACCCAGGATATTTTTCGGGTATTTCTACCTGCAGCCAAAATGTTTGATGGCCTTTTTTAAATTTCATTTTCAGCTCGTCATTGGTGCTAAGCTCGAGTAGCTCCTCTTGTAATACCACATTCGCTACTTCCGTTTCATTAAATGGATTTATGATCCATGGTGGTATTTCCATCGTCAGAATATCTTCAAATCTATTTTTGAAGTCATCATGCAGGGGATTTAAATGTTGAACGTATGTCTGAATATCCTCATCAAGACATTCTACCTGTGACAAGTTTGGAAACTGGAAGAATTCGCGCCGACTAATATTTTGCTTCATAAATTTCAATTTTCCAAGAAAAGCCGAAATTACACCCTTTGTTTTTATTAAATTTAGGCTGTCCCCTTGTAACTGCAAGTTAATGTCATTAAATTTTTTGAACAAATCTGTTAAATACGCGATGTCTGCTTTCAATTTGATCAGGTTTTCTTTTAAATCTGGATCTTTACTTTCCAGAAACTCTAAAACTGATTCAAAAAGTGAGTATAATCTTGTTAAACATGCATCTTTCGACAACCAGCGTACTTCAGTATGTAAGAGCAATCGTTGGAAGTCTTCATCATTTTCGTCGCACAATTATGCAAATAAACGGGTACTCAACGCATTGGTTCTTCTTTTGTCAACTGCTTTTTTCACAAATTGAAGCGATTGGTGCAATCTATCACTCAAATTTTTCGCTACCAGGTGTTGTCGGTGGATGACACAGTGAACTGCAGTTACTCCTGGTATAATTCTTTTAAGATGACTTATAAACCCACGATATCGCCCGAAGATGGCAGGAGCTCCATCTGCTGCCAAAGAAATAGTGTTTATAAATGAAATCGATTTTTCCTTAAAAAAATCAGTCAGGACATGAAGTCTTTAGTATCCGTTTCGCAAATAGCAGCTCTTCATGGATTTCTTCGTCCATAACAAATCGAACATATGCCAGTAATAATGCTTCATTACCAAGTAAAGTTGGTTCGTCCAGTTGAATAGAAAAATGAGTTGTTTGCAGATAATTACACAAGAAGCTTTCAATATCAGAGCTCATTTCATCAATTCGTCTTTGTACAGTGTTGTTACTCAAAGGAATTCTTTTGAGTACGTCAAATGGAGGTTTGTGCAGAACAGTTTTTAAAACCTCTTCAACAGCGGGTAAAATTAACTGTTCTGCGATGGTGTGCGGTTTTCCAGATTTCGCTATAAGCAATGAGATATTGTAAGAAGCCCGCAAGCCATCATCGGTACTTTGAGACGTTAAACCGAACATACTGTGCAAGGTGGGTCTCTTTTCATATTTTTTCTTCAATGTTTGAACATATTTTAAATCTTTACCTATTTTATCAGGATAACACCTTCTTAGATGATCTTCGAGCTTCGATGGTTTCATAGAGTCATTGCTCAAAACTTTGTTGCATAAAAGGCATATGGGCAATCGTTTGTCTGCCTTTGATGGAAGAAAACCAAATTTCAAATAATCAACACTGTACTGTCGACATTTCTTCTTAGATTCAGCCATGTTTTCGTATCAGTTATCTACCTGTAAAGAAAAAAAAATGTTTGTTTTAGTAATCATAAGGCGACTTTAACAGGATATGGCTATTTGAACAGAATAAAATATGATTAATTAATTATTGCAATGAAAAAAAAACCAAAATGCCGGCGGCAAAACTGATTTTAATTATTAAAAGCGATAAACTGCTAAGACCCATATAGAGGTTTTCACAAAACGGCTGAACCCATTTTAATGTAATATTTTTTGATTAATTAAATTTTGATACATTTCTGTAAATTCGAGAGAAAATACTTTTAAAGAATATTTTGACATCAAAACTCGGCGATTTTAATGATTTATTTATTACTTTAATATACGTTACGAGTGGTACATAAAGACACGTACAATTTATGAAAATATTTTTAGTCATTTAGCATTAGCAACTACGAGGGCACTGAAATATGTACAAACATGCAGGTCAATCATATATCATTCCTTTAGTGAATCACCACAGTCGGGTAAATAAATAATTTTTATAGTAAAAAATACTAAAAGTTCTCAATCTTTCTCGGCTTTCTGTTCTTTTATAGAAGTATCGAATAATGGCCCTGTTCAGTATTTAATTTTTATTACGTACCTACTACACGCAAACATAACAAATATAATATTATTACAATATAAAATAAAAGTATGAATAACAAATAGGCAGGTACTTACTTTTTCCGGCACTGGCAAACACTGACATCGATTCACTCACACTTTTCTTTACAAAATTCCGGAAACAAATGAGTAACGTTTGTCCTTGGCATTCGTATTTATATTGGTGAAGAATCAAACAAGTTCATGCAAGATTGCAAGCACAGCACAAGTCGTATTTCGTCCCTTTGCACGTCTGAACGGGTTGCGTTGCGGGCGGCGCTTTGCAAGTCTCGACGCGCGTTGTACTGAATATCGAATATGCAAGTTTTTACAAGTAACAGTCGCTCACCTTCTTAAAATACACTACTCAAAAAAATTGAGTGAGGTTTTAAAACAAGGAAATTAATGCTAAATAAACAGGCTATCTCATCCATATGCCGGCCTAACTAAAAAAATTTTTTTCAAGCCCGTGGACCAAAAAAAAAAGCAAAATATTTGCAATATTATTTTTTCGCGCTATCTGTTAGGATTGCATGAGAACCGTAGCTCTTAAAAAATTTTAGCCAAAAAATCTGAAAATTAGAATCTTAAAGCTTCAAAATACTTTTTTTTAAAGTCTCAATACAACCATTTTTCACCGAAATACAGCCTGTCAAAAATCATCGAAAAATTTGGAATTGTTTTTACTCCCTTAATTTTTTTGAGTAGGGTATTATCTGCCTACATTGATAGGTAAAGCCAAGCCAACATTTTTGTTCTTTACTATCGAAACCAGATAAATTTTCGTGGACCCCCACTTACAACTTGTGAACCTCCATTTTTTTTTCACGCCAACGTAGACCCCCGTCGAGTCTCCCGTGGACCCCTGGGGGTCCACCTGAACCACTTTGGGAATCACTGGTTTAAAGTCTTGGTGTTTATTTTTGAATGTATGTATATATATATATATATATATATATATATATATATATATATATATATATATATATATATATATATATATATATATATATATATATATATATATATATATATATATATATATATATATATATATATATATATATATATATATATATATATATATATATATATATTATATATATATATATATATATATATATATATATATATATATATATATATATATATATATATATATATATATATATATATATATATATATATATATATATATATATATATATATATATATATATATATATATATATATATATATATATATATATATATATATTTGACTAACATTAATTTTATATGTTGTTTCAATAATCTTATACTCTTAAAAAAGAAAAAATCGTCTTTTTGGAATCATTTTTCAATCGGGACAAATAGAGTCCATTAGTCTCAAAGTACTTATTATATTAAGATATATCTATTCCTTCCGAAATCGTTGATCTTTGCATAAGTTAGTTATATTAAGGTCTGAAGACAAACTACTTTTTCAGGACCGCCGAGACTTATATTGTCTTTTGGTCTGAAATTGTTGATATATGCGTAAATTAGGTTAAACAAGATTAGATTAAAATAAATAAATGTGGAATATAGGTATCGAAATCAGGTTTTCTTTGATGTCTGCTCACGTGCCAAAATAATTAGGTGATTAAAGATGGAAATAGATCGCAGTTAGCCATGATTAAGATTTTTTAAGATCGAAATAGTTAGTAATAAGTTGTGATTAAGCAAAATAGAGGAATGTAACACTAAATCGAGGCAGTTTCCGTTCTATTCCGCTATATTTTCGAACCCACTTTTACGAAGGTCTAAGTAATAAGCAACTTTTAAAAAAAATGTAATAAAAAGCACAGGCCTTGAATGTTAAGCATTACAGCATAAACAAGAATTTTATTTCTACGAATCGGTAATTCCCAAAGTTGTTTCATTCGTTCATTACTATAGCTACTGTTATGCAACCCGTAATACATATTGTGCCATATGGGTGGTCTACTTTAACTTTCTTCATTTCTTTGCACTTTTCGCTGCTCTAATCATGTGTATTGTGTCGTTTATTATAATGGCGTATTATTTCGGAAGTTTAAAAATTTTACCTTTATTTTGGGGAAAAAAAGCAGAGTGTGTCTAGGGAAAATTTGTTTTTGTAGTTATTCTGATTCCTTAAGCATTTTTAATTATCGTCAATTTTATATCACTAGAATTGCTTTTGTTTTCTCCAGAATTCACGTAATACCGCAAGCCCTAACAAGTAGTGGGTGAATTTCGAAGACGCGCAGAGCTGGTAGAATGATAAAGTTTTTCGATGAAGGAAGAACCTGAAAAACTATGTATTTGGTTACGAGAAACAAGAGAATTTTCGCTAAGATTGAGAGTTACTCATAGGTAAGTCAAGATATTAAGTTGATTTTCTCAATGAAGTCATATTTTAATCTGATTGCTATGTTAAATTGAAGCAATTTATGAATATTCTTGGTTATATTAATTTTCTTTTCTTGATTTTATTCTTGTAGTGATTTACTGTGGTTGTCATATGTGGAAATGAATAGAGTCTTAGATCTGCATGTAGCCATTAACTACTGCATTGAAGAAAAAATTTTTGTTTGTAAATAAGTGCGTTTTAACAAGACAATTAATTTGGAAGTTAGGTAACATATTAAAGTTTCAAATAACTCCACAACTCTGTATCTCCGAGAAGCTTATAATGTGTAGAATTGACTAATCCTATATCAACATTATTGAAGTCATATATAATAAGGTTTATATGAAAATTAAAGTTTACGAGACAACAGAAGAAGTAAATATGCCAAGAGGAATTAGGAAAATGGACATTACATAATGTTAATTACTCACATTCATACTAGAAAGTATGTTTAAGAATTTCATCTGGGAAAAACGAGGAGTTATGTAACAGAAGTCAGTCTTGAGGTAAGTACAATTAAAATTAAAGTTATAATGAATCAGCAAGTAAATTCAAATACATTAATTTTAAATGAACAGTAGAATCTCGATTATCTGAAATAATATGGACCAAAGTGATTTCAGATAATCAAAATTTCGGTTAATCTGAATTTTTTTATAAAATAGAAGTTTAGAATGAATACAACATTGCAGATTGACTTAAAAGCATTTATACGATATGCTATTACGTACATAGGTATTTATTAAAACAAAGAATAGTACAATTAGTTTACTTATTTTATGTATAGGTACGGAAAATCGAAAATAAAAACAGTTTCATTCTTAACTTTAATGTCTTAAAAATGAGGTAATTTTTAACTGCACTCGTTTTGCATTAGTTCTGTTTTTGGCTGCAATGTCTCTCCAATGTTTGATAAGCAAAACTTCTGCGGCAGTTTCATTTTCTTGTTGTTCTACATAAGTTAACGCTTTTTCAAGGGCCTCTAGTCCTTCTGAATGTGACATTTTTACTGGAATATTGTCAGTGGCTTCTACTTCGTTATCATCATTGTCATCACTGTCTATTTTATTAGCATTTTTGCATACACTTTTAATTAATTCTTGGTCAGTTATCTTCCACCATTTAACCAACTTTAAGTATTCACAAACATCGGTTTCTGTAACACTTTCACATCCTGATATTCTTGTAATAATTTGATGTAAACTTTCATTATATTCTCTTTCTGCCTCTGAGTAATGTCTCTCCTCTTGTGGAATCAATTTTAACCAAGATTTTTCCAGAGTACTACTCTTTACTTGATTCCAGGCTGAAGCTATCCAATATATAACATTTTTCAAATTTATCTTTTTTAGACAATCAGTAAGATTGCCACCTTCATCTACTTCTCCTAAAATACGCTCCAATAACAAACGCCCGTAATTGCGTTTTAAATTTTCCAGTCAACCCTGATCCATTAGCTGAACACGAGAAGTTACAGCAGGAGGCAAAAACATTGCTTTTATTTCCCCACTTTCAACTTGCTCCGCACTTGGGTTAGTGGGGGCATTATCTAGTAACGGAATACATTTTCTAGGATATCCATGTTCTTTTAAAAAAACAGTCTTTAAATAGAGTCACGTTTATCCAGGCATTGTTTTGATTTTCATACAAAACAGAAAAAGCATTGCGACGAATATTCTTAAAGGTTCGTGGATTTGCTGACTTACCAATACATAATAATGTAGTTTGTGTCTTCCAGAAGCATTACTGCACACAACCAGGTGCTCCAGCTTCCGTTTTTGAAGCTAAGGTATTTGACGGCAACATTTTGTAGTTCAGGCCTGTTTCATCACAATTATAAATTTGGTCTGGTTGTAAATCATGTTCTTTCATAAGCTGCTCAAAATTCTCTGCAAATTTTTTTGCAGCAGATATATCAGCCGACAATCTTTCTCCACAAATTTTCAGTTGACATACACCATGTCTTTTTTTCCACCTGTCTAGCCATCCATCACTTGCAGAAAAATTTACAGGCGCTTCAATAACCGGCAACTCTTCGCTTAAACTCACTGCCTTAAGTTTTAAAATTGTTCCTGAAATTGGTATTCCACGTTCTCAATTCTGTGTAAACCATAAAAATAAACAATCATCCACTTTTTGGTATTCACCACTTTTCATACTTTTTCGTGCCTGTGTAGGCGATGACAAAACGCTACAACATTTTTCAAGTTTTTCGCGATTTTTTCTCCACTCTGAAACAGTACTCACGGCTACACCTAAATCCTTCGCTATATTTTTAAGAAGTTCACCATTATCTAAACGTTGAAATGCTTCAAGTTTCTCTTTTAAGGTAATAACAACACGTTTACGCTTATTATTATGACGCTTCATTTTGTAAAATATCTATTAAAACGAAACTTTGCGATAATAATAGACGTAATGAGTAACTTATAACACTCGTCGACTAACCAAAACATAGACAGAGGTGAAATTCTAGACGTCGGGGAGTCCCCGACGCGTTAAGTAAACCACTCATCGTCTGTTTCGAAAAATGGGGATTTTTTTGTTTAATGGGAATACAATTTGCTTTTTAACAGTTTGTTTCGGATCAGCCGGATTTCAGATAATCGCGATTCTGATAATCGGGATTCTACTGTATATATGTATGTATATATATATATATATATATATATATATATATATATATATATATATATATATATCAAAGAGATCAGAATAAATAAATTTGGAACAATATTTAAGAAACTTATATCATATCATTCGAAAATATGTAACTTGTAATGACTGCATGGTAAAAACAATACTTCAACTTAGAAAGCACCCTGTACCGAGGTTAGAGCAATTATTTGTAGATTAAGGTAAAGTAGGTCCCAAATCAGCCGATAATTGACATTTTATCCCTTAGAATTATATATAGGATGTGTCACAAAAATCATATGATTCCAAGTCTTTCTGAACATATATACACCAAAAGAAAAACACTTGTGTTACTTCATAATGCATGTCATATGTTGACAGGCACACACACTTGATTCATATTAATTAGTATTGACTTGATATTGTGTCTTCATTTTGGGAGAATTTTGGTAGTGTTAACGAGCCTGTATCATTTGGTACTGAACATGTAGTCAAAAACGGATCTAGGAAATGTAGCAAAGAAATTAAAACCTCAAAAAGCTTGGTAGTATTTTCAGACTATCAGAGTTCTTGGTAAACTATTAAACAAACAATCAATATGTAAGGTTACTTCTACTAAGTTCTGAAAAATCACCAAATAGATCAAGTTTTTTAAAGGGAAATAAGTATACCTGTATGATGTTTGTAACTATAGACTGGACTCGTTAATTTGTATTTTGTCCAAAATGTAGATTGGAGCTGCTTCTCACCTTAAAACAATATAGTTTTTAGAAGAGATTATAAACTACTACCAACTTCACATGTTTTTCCCAGTCTTTGTCAAATGTTATTGAGAAGAAGAGCTAGGTTGATTTGATACTCTCTAACTTCTGTAAAGTTTGTAGCAAACTCGTTCACAAAATTATTTATTTGTTTATTACTATTACAAGTTCAACAAAATAATTAATTAATAGGGCCGATCATACAATCATTAAACGATACTAATACATATCACAAAATGTTTAATTATACAAACAATAAACAAACTACAATTTCACATATGCTTACAGCTATTAAAATAAATTTAGACAGATACAGAAGAATTCCCTCTGAGACATGGACAGATCACATGCTCTAGATACCTTATTATAAGCAACACATATCTTATAAATGAGAGAAGCATACAGTATATTTGTGTGAGTAGTAGGAAGATAGAAGAAGTTTCCAGTCTGATGAGCTAGTCTGGGCACAACAAAATTCAGTTCCTCCAGCAACAGTGGACATTGAATCACACCATTTACAAGTTTATACAGAAACATCACCATACCCATATTTCTACGTTTCTCTAAGGTCATATAAGTAAATCTCTCTAACAAAATATCATTCTCTATACCTACCGGTGGATACACAACTTTCCTAGCCAAAAACTTTAAAAACCTCCGCTGAACCCTTTCCAAAGCCACAACCCACCTATTATACAATGGAGCCTAGATTATAGACCCATACTCAAGCCTACTTCTGACCAATGTATTGAATAATGGTGAAAAGGTTTCAATATATTGAAAAGACCTACCATTTCTAATTATGAACCCCATCATTTTCATCGCTTCTGGTCCAGATTTGGTTCTTGATCTCAGCATTCTCAGTGCAAGTGGTTTAAATCTATTTTTACTCTATCCTTAAGAGTGTTCTACCCTGATACCCTCTGTTCAGTTTTTCTTAATAACATCTATGAAGGTATAGACGTCTACTTTCACATATTTGCCGATGACTTAAAGCTGTACTTGCCCGTAGTGGAGAATATTAGGGCTTGTAAAAAGTTGCTGAAAGCTCTTTGCAAGGACAATAATTCATGTGCAGAAAATAGATTTATGCTCAATTACTTTGCTGATGTGTCTTGTAAATGCCCAATTTACATGAAAATTGTTTTCTGCATTATATGAATATTGTGTTGATGGCTGTGTGTTTAGCTAAAGTGAAAAATACTATTCATAATAGCTGTCTCAGTGTGTATGTAATGCTTATGCCATATATTAGAGCTGGCTAAAAATTTGATGTTTAATTAAAAATATCTGCTACTAAAAACCTTTTACTTTGTTTATAAAGGACACCGAATAGTGCAGAAAAACAAAAAAATTACTGCCTGGTTCTCTAAAATGACCTAACTTTAAATCTGTAAATTCATTTAAATTTATGACTAAACACATAAGCTGAAAAGTTTTTAATCTCACACATAATCTCGCCCTTATCAAAAAATCCATATGATTTTTAGGAAGTACCAACTTTCAAACGATACGTGTCAAAATGTCATGACACTTCGACGGTTAGTTTACAAGTTACACTGGTTTAACTAACGCTACGTTTGAAATTTTCAAAACAATGGAAAAAATCGAATGTGTGTTGATTAAACACTGTTTTTTGATGGGAAAAAATACGTTCTAGCAAGGCAATGGCTTGATAAGTGTTACAGGGACTCTGCCCCTGGAAAATGATGCTGAACACTCTGGACGCTCAAATGAGGTGGTTACACCGGAAAACAAAAAAAAATCCACAAAATTGTTTTGGATGATCATAAAATGAAATTACGTGAGATAGCTGACACCCTAAAGATATCAAAGGAACGTGTTGGTCATATTTTGCATGAACATTTGGGCATGAGAAAGTTCAATAAAAAGGATTTTTTTCATGCAATATGTGACAATGGATGAAACATGGATCCATCACTTCACACCGGAATCAAATCGGTAGTCAACTGAGTGGACAGCAGCCGGTGAAAGCTGCCCGAAGCGCCCAAAGACACATAATTTTCGTCGACTATGCTGAGAAAGGAAAATTCATCAATGGAGAATATTAAATATATATATATTATTGGTGCGTTTGAAAGCAGAAATCGCAAAGAAACGGCTCCAAATGAACAAGAAAAAAATGCTCTTTCTTCAAGACAATGTACCGTCTCACAAATCAATGGTTACGATGGCAAAATTGTATGAATTGAAATTCGAATTGCTTCCTCATCCACCGTATTCTCCAGATTTGGTTCCCAGCGACTATTATCTATTGGCAGACCTCAAAAAATGCTCGCAGGAAAGAGATTTGGCTCCAATAAAAAATTTATTGCCGAAACTGAGGCAATTTTGAAGGCAAAGACGAATCCTATAAGAAAGGTATAGACATGTTAGAAAAGCGTTAGACTGTTTGTATCACTCTTGAAGGAGACTATATTAATGAATAAAGTCGAATTTTGCAAAAAAATGTGTTTTAAACAGCTAGACCAAAAATTTTTCATCTTTATGTGTTATAAAAATGAAATATTATGTTAAAAGTCTATAAACTTATTTACTACATGTTTCATTGCCCTTACTCTCGATGTTTATTGAAAAGTAAAAGACAACTTGACAGCTAGAGGTTTCAGATTGCATAACAATTAGACTGATCTCATTTTTAGATCCTTTAGTGAAATTACCATTTTACCACATTGTAAACAAAAGAGCGCAGCGAAGATATTTATTAGCATTAGCAATTAAGAGAAACCACCATTTTCCAACAGTAAAGGCCGAAGAGAGCAGAGAAGCTGTGTAGAGCAACCAGAATTTGGGAGATTATTTGTCTGTCTGGATTGGTGTTAACTCTGCCAAGTTATGCTGTGTTCTTTTGTTTACAATGATGTAAAATGGAACAATCTTTAATTATTGACTTCTGTATTGTAAAGACAATACATATCCACCCAAGATAGAGTTATTTAATTGTAGATATGATGACATTTTATAGATGTATTTTCTTTTAGATGTAATATAAGACAAAAACCAATTGTATTCCCAGTATAAACGTCAAATGACAGCTGTTGCAGTACACACAAAACTCTATGACTAGTACTATCAGATTGTAAGTATGTTATCTATCTATATTCTAAACGTGGATTTAGTTTTTAAATGTAAAAAGTTAAATCGAGGTGCTAGAGTAGCAGAGACAACATTGAAAAGCGCATTCGGCAAAACCAAATGATGATTAGCAATTAAGAGGGACCACCATTTTCCAACACTAAAGGCAGAAGAGAGCAGAGGAGCTGTTTAAAGCAACCTGAATTTGGGGGAATTATTTGTCTGTCTTGATTGGTGTTAATCCTGCCAAGTTCTGGTTGCTATAAACATCTTCGCTGCATTCTTTTGTTTACAGTGTTGTAAAATGTAAAATCTTTAATTATAAACGAACATAATTGACTTCTGTATTTTCTAGCCAATATGTATCCACACAGGATAGGGTTATTTAATTGTAGATATGATGATATTTTATAGATGTATTTTCTTTTAGGGACAAAGACCAGTTGTATTCCCAGTATAAACTTTGAATGTCTTAGCTGTAGCAGTACACACAAAATTCTACATCTAAAACTATCATGTTGTAAGTATTTTATCTATCTATATTCTAAACGTGGATTACATTTTTAAGTAAAAATTTAAATCGGGACGACACAGAAAATTGTAGGTCAGTAGCAGAAACAGCATTGAAAAATGCATTTGGCACAACCAAAATGTGTATAACGTCTAAGCTTACTGCTATATTATCAAATAATTGAAGGTTAGGAAGAATGGACCAATACAGAAAAAAACTCATAAATGTAGTGTCAAACATATATCAGTATATTTTGAAAAAGAAATGCAATATTTGTATTATTAGTGCAACAATAAAAAATACTTCTAATATTCAGTGAAATAAGGGAAATGAGAAATCGTGGTTTTGGAGTTCAGACAGTGTCAAATTGGAGTGACTTTATGAAGTAACACCTACGATTGCACAAGGCATCTTCAGGGATCTTTACTACTAAGGTTAGAATACTAAATGAGCTCGAAGAAGCAGAAGTTAAGATTTTATGCCTGACGTGTGATGCAGCCCGTCCCCGAGTGTCTATTAATTTTGTTATGGTGTTTGTAAATTTCTATTGGTTTCTCTTACATTGGTGGTATTACCTGTGTGTTGATGTTCAGTTGTAACTGATTGTACAGTAGGGTGACCGCAAAAAATCGATGTCGGAATTTTGTTCGTCTGGACCCCACAAAACGATTCCCCTTTCCAGATATTGAGATAGCCGAAATTTGAGCTCGATTAAACGACGTCGCTCAAAGTTTGAAAAAATCCAAATTTTTGGCCAAAAAGCTGACATATGGAGCCATAACTCCAGAACGGTAAATAATAGAAACACGCTTAATATCTCAAAAGAAAGCTAATGTTGTTCTTCAAAATTTATATTCTATACATAATTGTTGTTATTTTAAGTCAAACCGAGTTACAACAGCCTTTAGCCCCAAAAACGTGACCTGGTACCAGTAGGAACCAGTTTGGGAGTATTCTAAGAATTTTACGGGTTTTTTACATAATGTGTCTCGGAATTAACATTTTTTTGTTAAAAAAAGTATTTTGGAACTCAATTTTCAAACCTGAAGAGCCTTTTGTTCAAATTTAATCTTTTATTATATGGGGATTACCTGACTAGTTTACCAAAGAAAGACCCGTTTGACAGGTAAAAAGGAGGGTGAATCTAATTTCTATTTTAGGGATGGTGATTTTACTTCAGCGTACAACCGACCTTTTATTTATTCAGTTTAGTTTCTAAAGTGCCTTTGAGCTGGTTAGATCGAACAATTATCTAGTGAAGATATTTTAAGACACTGAAGAGGACAGCACCTACCAGGAACTTGAGAACTTGGAGGAAATGGACATCCCTGAAGAAGCTGCAGAAGATCCAAGATCATCTGAGAGCAAGAGGATGAAAGTTTCATTTGCAAGGGGCGTTAAAGAGATTTTAAACATGAAATTGTCCATTTTGTTAGATCGATGTAAGGTATCCGACAGAAATGCCACGAGAATTTTAATAGCTACTCTAGAAGCACTAAACCTTGACCCTCTTGAGTACAAAGTCTCGAAAACTTTATTACATGATAGAAGGCAAATGTTCAGGTTATATATAACAATATAATAAAAAAAATTTTGATAAAGTAAACATTCCTGAAAAAGAGCCTGTGGTTGTCCATTGGGACGGTAAACTTTTACCGGGTGTTTTAAAAAATGAACAATGTGAGCGAATAGCTATAGCTATTTCATATGGCGAAAAGGAACAGCTGCTGGGAGTTCCTGTAACAGCAAACAGCTCTGGAGAGGAGCAAGCCGTAGCCGTATATGAATGCCTACATGAATGGGGTCTTCTCAACACCGTCAAGGCGATGTGCTTCGACACTACAGCATCCAACACGGGAAGACTCAAAGGAGCATGCGTCATATTGGAGCAAATGTTAGGAAGACAATTGTTATACCTAGCTTGCCGTCACCATATCTTGGAAATTCTGTTAAGAGGCGTATTCGACACAAAAATGGGATCAACCACTGGACCTCATCCAGACATTTTCAAGAGATTCCTCACTGCGTGGCCCAAGATAGACAAAGGAAAATACGACACAGGTATCAGTGACAATCTAATACAAAAGCAGCTAACTCCAGAAGTAATTGCAAATGTTACTGCTGAATTCGAAACCAAATTAACTGAGAGCCACCTCAGAGATGACTACAAGGAGCTATTGCAGTTGGTTCTCGTATTTGTTGGATCACTAGACGGCAATGTTGTGGGTTTTAGAACTCCAGGAGCCATTCATCACGCTAGGTGGATGGCAAAGGCTATTTACTGCTTAAAAATGTTCATTTTTCGTCGTCAATTTAAGATGTCTAAAGAAGAAGAAAGTTCTGTGCGTGCCATTTCTGTTTTCCTAGTTAAAATTTATTGTAAATCTTGGTTCAATGCTCCAAAAGCTCATCTTGCACCAAAGCAAGATTTAGATATTTTGCATAGTCTGTTAGACTATAAAGAATGTGACAACGACATTGCAGAAATAGCCGTGACCAAATTTTCGAACCATTTGTGGTATTTGAATGCAAAGTTGGTGGGATTATCGTTTTTTGATCCCACCATTACAGACGATGAAAAGTTGTTAATGGCTAATAAATTGCTCAGTAGCACAGATGAACCATCACAGCACGCTAGGGTTGTAAATCCAAAAGTTAGGAGAGAAAACTTAAAAGAGGTAGTTGATGGAGGATTGGTAAATTTACTTACCAAAGAAACGTTTACATTCTTTGACCAATTTAATATAAAAACAGATTTCCTAAGACAGCATCCAAACACCTGGCCTCAAAATAATGGCTTCCAAGAAGGATTGAAAATTGTCAAAACATTAAAAGTAGTTAATGATATGGCTGAGCGTGGTGTTAAATTAATAACCGACTTTAACGACCTTCTGACAAAAGATGAAGACCAAAAGCAATATGTCCTGCAAGTTGTAAGTAAATGCCTAGCATTATATCCTGACGTTTCAACAACTACTTTAACAAAAGCTCTAGAATAGATTAGATAACTATGTAAAATTATCAACTCATGT
Source organism: Pachyrhynchus sulphureomaculatus (assembly GCA_019049505.1). NCBI lineage: Eukaryota > Metazoa > Arthropoda > Insecta > Coleoptera > Curculionidae > Pachyrhynchus > Pachyrhynchus sulphureomaculatus. The sequence goes on from CM032453.1 coordinate 56,779,778, forward strand.
AGGTACTACGTCTGTATCTTTTCTGTCTCTGTTTTGTATGTATTATATATTACTGGTTTTTTTTATTATATTTCTACTTTAAACTCAAAAATATACCAAAAAAAAGCAAAACTTATCACTTAATAACAAAATATACGAAGTATGCTCCTAGTGGTACCAGGTCACGTTTTTGGGGCTAAAGGCTGTTGTAACTCGGTTTGACTTAAAATAACAACAATTATGTATAGAATATAAATTCTGAAGAACAACATTAGCTTTCTTTTGAGATATTAAGCGTGTTTCTATTATTTACCGTTCTGGAGTTATGGCTCCATATGTCAGCTTTTTGGCCAAAAATTTGGATTTTTTCAAACTTTGAGCGACGAGCGGCACGGGTTAAACGTCGTTTAATCGAGCTCAAATTTCGGCTATCTCAATATCTGGAAAGGGGAATCGTTTTGTGGGGTCCAGACGAACAAGATTCCGACATTTTTTTTTCCCCTCTATGAGATCCGGTCACTCTATTGTACAGTTTGTTTCTTTTTGATAATCTGTCATGTTCTTTAAGCCTAGTTGATCTTTTAATTTCTCTTACATTCTCTCTTCTATAGTAGGGTAGAGTCTAAATAAAAATGGATATTTTCTATTTCTCCGTCTATTATGAAATAATTAACGTGTAAAAAATTTTTGGAAAATATAAATAAACGAATTTAAATTTAAAACTTTTTGTATTTACTCCTATAGGCAACCAGGCTTTCATCCGTTCTAGAAAAGTTTGAATCGATAAACTCGCTGTATAAATGTAGAATAATCTAGATACGTGGAGCGCTAGATACACGGTGACCAAAATAAATAGTTCTATTACATTTAAAATTTTTAAATGGGATAATGAATATAAATGATCGTAGACGTATTGGGAAATGGTGATTCTTGGAATTAGATCGTGTAAAAATGAAACAAAATTCTTCATTTTTTATTTTTAATTTTTTTTTCTATTTGTTGCTTCAATGTCTTTGGAGATTTTCAATGCATTAACTGACTGTACCTCATATGAACATTAACAAATATTATTTTATATTAGTTGCAAACTATTACAACTGAAAATAAGAGAATAACTCTTGTTTAAGAGAGTACCTGCTTTTAAATTGCTTATAAATGTACCGTTATTATCACTCAAACAATATTAACACATAACTCAAAGTTTATGTTCTTATGTTTCTTTTATCATTCTTGTTATTGTAAAAAAGTTCATTTTTAAAAAAGTACTATTACATATCTGTCCTGCCCTGAAAATTGGTTGACTGAATCAACTGCTAAGGAATAGGTCATATATAGAGTGTTTTTACACTTTTAAAATTTAAGAAAGTCCTTATTTCTGTGGCTTCTTGAATATCATTAAGAATCTGATCTAATGAAATTTATAGCTGTAGCTAATAGAGAAGAAAATAAATAACAATATATTTTTAATACCCACATATAACCATCAGTTACAATTAATAAATATAAGTGGCAACACCAGTACGTATCCAAGGCCATTTTTACAATGAGACAGCAATGGCCATTCAGTTTTCTTAGTATGATAAGTTTCTGTACAAGACAGGGTTGCAATTTAGTCTACTGTTTTTCTTTTTGTCCTTACCACACTCATTGACTTTTAAATGGATGGCGGGAATGGGCTTAATTTTGTGAAAAACTTCTAGATTGGCCAAATTATTTATTACTTTTATGTTAGTATTTTTAAATATTACAAATTAAAAATAATTACGTTTTTAGTGTTCAGTACGGAACACTTATAAGATCACTTCGGTGTCTGTGCGTCTGTCTGTCTGTCCGTCTGTCACACCCGGTTTTCTCCGAATTTGGTAGTAATATAGAAATTGATAGCCCAATCAGAGCCGTGTAATTTTGGAAGTTAAATTTTGACTTAAAGGGTTAGTTTTGGGGGGTGAAATCGGAATTGAAAAAGAAATTATCAGGTCATCGAATGAAGTGTCAAATGAAAGCTTGCTAAAACACGAGTTCAAAAATATATGTAATGTAATACTTGCGCACACTTGTCTTTGTATTATTTTTAAAAAATTGCTAAAAATCGCATCGTCCCCGCTTATCTCAAAAAGTACTGATCAAAAAATTCAGGAGTGTTTACGGTTTAGATTGAACGAAAATTATCACGAGTGCATTACCTTTAATAATTTATCTGGTATATAATAAAAAAAAAAAAATTTCAAAGTCATCAGTTTTTAGTAAAGAGCGGAAAAAAACTTTGTTGGCAACTCATTTGGGGTGTGTTTTGTAAAGTCATTGATCATTTTATACCTCAGTAAAAAAACATATTTTAAAAGCAATCAACGTACGGAATTGCGAAAGTCCGACTTGCACTTGGCCAGTTATTTTTTACACATAATGTGGTTCACTCTTGCATTTCCTTGCATCCGTCAGTTTGGGTTTAGAAGAAATAAAAGTACGGTTTTGGGTATTTTGGATCTTGTTTCTCATATTACTGAATCATTTCACAGACTGCAATATAACACAGTCCTTCTGTGTGATCTAAGTAAAGCCTTTGACTGTGTTAACCACGGAATCTTAATACAAAAGCTCAGTGGATACAACTTTTCTTATGAAAGCGTGTCACTTATTGAATCATACTTAAGAGACAGAACCCAAAGTGTGAGAGTCTCTGGGGTGTCGTCGACAGAGAGTGTCATTAATATTGAAGTTCCCCAAGGCTCAGTGCTGGGTCCAATACTTTCTTTGATATATATTAATGACTTGCCATATATAAACAATGCAGCTAAGTACACACTCTTTGCTGACGATACAACAGTGGCATTCGCCGCTGATACAATTGAGGAATCCCTTGAAGGTTCCTTGGCGGCACAAGAGGGTGCTAAACAGTGGTTTGATGTAAACAGACTGGCTTTGAATAGCGATAAAACCAAACGGGTTCTTTTTTCCTTAAGAGAGATGTATGACTTGAATGTGGGGGTGGATGAGGTGAGATTTTTGGGTGTATATTTGGATCCAAAGCTGCATTGGGGTGCACGCATAGGCCGGCTGTGTAAAGAATTGAGCAAACATCTTTTTGTACCCCTGAAGCTTGCACAGTGTGTTTCTCAGCAAGTATCGCGAAATGCCTATTACTTAGTATTTCGCTCTCGTCTTGCTTTTTCCATTCTCGTCTGGGAACACTCTTCACAGACCTATCGAGTATTCAGCTTACAGCATAGGGCACTGAGAAAACTGGATGGACTTGGTTTCAGAGATGATTGCAGACAGTCATTTGTATCGCTCAGAATTTTAACGGTTCCTTCCCAGTACAGTCTTAAGAATCTCCGGTTCTTAAAGCAGTATGATCAGTCCTACAAATGCCATGGTGATGTGCATTGCCATGACACCAGGCATAAGAGGAATCTAATTCCTACATATTGGAGGCTGAAGAGATGTCAAACTGATCCTGGGTACTGGGCCGTGAAATTTTTTAATGTGTTACCACAAAATATTAGAGATCTGCCAGTCAAAGATTTTGAAAAAAGAATTAAAAAAAATTCTGGGTACTCTATAAACGAGTACCTTTGTTACAACTTTTAGGTTCTGAGTTTTGTTTTTGGGGAGTTTGTTCCCAGACTTGTTTGTTGTATCTTTCTTGAGTGTAAATGGCATAGACATAGGTATTTTATGTATTAACATTTGTGTAGTATTTCTTTAGTATAGTGGCTACATTTTCTTTATATTATTTTTACTATATTATTTATTGACGTGTGTAAGACATTTTTTTTATGATTTAGCATGAATAAATATCTGTCTATCTATCTAAAAAAGAAGAAACCAAGATTTTTCGTAGTATATGGCATTACTTTATTATAGATAGTAAGCTTTTCTCTATATTTTTACAATATTTTGATTGCTAATATAACGGAATCTTTATTTAGCTCTCCCTATACAACTAACGGCCATCTCCAATTGTTTCGCCGGTATATTCGATATAATTCTAGACACTGGGTGTAGAAATTTCGAGTGTGTTCGGGTTACGTTCGTGCCGACTATATAAGCTGTTCGGTTTCGCGGGCTTATCAAATTATTTGAATAAGCGATACAGTTAAAATCAAAATAAGAAAGAGCACAGCACTCAGTTGTAAAACTAATTTTAAAGTAAAAGAGAGTTTGTCAGTGATTTATAAAGCATTTTAGTGAAAAAAAAAGTAAAAAATGGTGAAAGCTCCGGCAATTGGTATCGACTTGGGCACCACATACTCCTGTGTTGGTGTGTGGCAACATGGAAAAGTTGAAATCATCGCCAACGACCAGGGTAACCGAACAACACCAAGTTATGTTGCCTTCACAGACACCGAACGCCTTCTTGGAGATGCTGCCAAGAATCAAGTTGCTATGAATCCAGCTAACACAGTCTTTGACGCCAAAAGATTGATTGGACGTAGGTTTGACGATCCCAAGATCCAACAAGATCTCCAGCATTGGCCATTTAATGTCATCAATGATTGTGGTAAGCCAAAGATCCAATTAGAATCTAAGGGAGAAATCAAAAAATTTTCTCCTGAAGAAATAAGTTCAATGGTTTTGACAAAAATGAAAGAAACAGCCGAAGCATATTTGGGAACACCAATCAGAGATGCGGTAATTACAGTACCAGCATACTTTAACGATTCGCAAAGACAAGCCACTAAAGATGCAGGTGTGATTGCTGGATTAAATGTTATAAGAATTATCAATGAGCCTACCGCAGCAGCTTTAGCCTACGGATTGGATAAGAACCTTAAAGGAGAAAAAAATGTCTTAATCTTCGATTTGGGTGGTGGTACCTTTGACGTTTCCATTTTGACAATCGATGAAGGTTCTCTGTTCGAAGTAAGATCTACAGCTGGTGATACTCACCTTGGTGGTGAAGACTTTGACAACAGATTGGTCAACCATCTGGCTGAAGAATTCAAAAGGAAATTTAAGAAAGATCTTCGAAGCAACCCAAGGGCTTTAAGAAGATTAAGAACTGCAGCTGAACGTTCTAAGAGAACTTTATCATCCAGTACTGAGTCAACCATCGAAATTGATGCTCTATTTGAGGGTATAGACTTCTATACTAAAGTCACCAGAGCAAGGTTTGAAGAATTGAATGCAGATTTGTTCAGAGGGACCCTTCAGCCAGTTGAAAAGGCCCTCCAAGATGCTAAATTAGACAAGGGTGCCATTCATGACATAGTTTTAGTAGGCGGATCTACTAGAATACCAAAGATCCAACAGCTGTTACAAAACTTCTTCAATGGAAAGAAGCTTAACTTGAGCATCAATCCAGACGAAGCTGTAGCATATGGTGCAGCCGTTCAAGCTGCTGTTCTGAGTGGAGAAACTGATAGCAAAATTCAAGATGTACTTCTGGTAGATGTTGCACCATTGTCTCTTGGAATTGAGACTGCTGGTGGTGTCATGACTAAGATCATTGAAAGAAATTCAAGAATTCCATGCAAGCAAACTCAGACCTTCACTACCTATTCAGACAATCAACCAGCTGTAACCGTCCAAGTTTTTGAAGGTGAGCGAGCCATGACCAAAGACAATAACCTTCTGGGCACCTTTGACTTGACAGGTATTCCTTTGGCACCTCGTGGTGTACCGAAGATTGAAGTCACGTTTGACCTAGATGCTAACGGCATTCTCACCGTATCTGCAAAAGATATGGGCTCTGGAAAAGAGCGTAATATTACAATCAAGAACGACAAAGGCCGTTTATCTCAAGCTGACATTGACAGAATGCTTGCTGAAGCTGAAAGGTACAAAGAAGAAGACGAAAGACAGGGACAGAAAGTAGCTGCTCGCAACAAACTTGAGGCTTACATCTTCCAGTTAAAACAAGCTGCCCAAGACTGTGGGGACAAGCTTAGTTTTGACGACAAAACCACCATCGAAAGAGAATGTGAGGATACCCTAAAATGGGTCGAGAGTAACAGCCTTGCGGAAAAGGAAGAGTTTGAAGACAAACAGAAGCATATAACTTCAGTATGTAGCCCTATTATGGCGAAATTATACAGTAGTGGACAGAGCGATTTTAGACCAGCAGGTATGCCAGGGGCAGGTAGTAGCTGTGGACAACAAGCTGGAGGGTTCAATGGTACTAAACCAGGACCAACCATAGAAGAAGTAGATTAGGAAAATTAAATTCCGTAATATGATTAAGTAAATGGAAATATGTAGACTGATTTATTTTTTAAGTTGTGGCTAGTATGTGTAAATAAAACTTACAAATTTAATTTATTAGTTCTTGTGAACTAGTTTTGTGAGCATTATGTATAACCAAAACTTATTTGTACATATTTATTTATTTAAATATATTTTTGATATAACAATAATTTTTAGTTTTTCATTTACCTACTACCCTAGATATTATTTTATTATATTTTTTCCCCAATAATTTATAAGCAAAAATACGAATTAAATTAAAAGCCGACTTTAAAATAGAAAAAATAGGTATGAGTTTAGTTTTATTTAAAATGACCTTTTTGCGATCATGGATACAATTGGCGTTTTATAAAATTCCAAAAATTAAAATAACTTGCAAAAGAAGGCGTCAAATATTTTCTTGTTCCTTGGAAAAAGAAAATAAGTCTGATTTATCAAAAGTGAACTTATTTTTAGTGTCCCGTACGGAACATTTATGGGATCACTTTGGTGTCCGTCTGTCACACCCGAGTTTCTCCGGAAGAGGTTGGTTTGGGGGGTGAAATCGGAAGTAACAAAAGTATTTTTACCATGTCATGGAGTGGGGTGTAAAATGAAAGCTTGTGAAAACACGAGTCCAAAAATATAGGTGGTGTAATACTTGCGCACTCTTTCCTTTGTATTATTTTAAAAAAATCCCTTATCTCGAGAAGTACTGAAAAAATTCTGGACTATTCTCCATAAAGTGTAGATTAAGCAAAAATTATCATATATTTGATAATCTATCTGGTGTAAAAAAACTATGAAAACTATGTTCCTTGACAATATGGGGAACATTTTTTAATATACTTTTCAGTACATTACTGCTACCGAGTGGGGCGTCCGAGGCAAAATAATTTTATTTTTTTTATTTATATTTAAACAAATATTAGGTATTTTTTACACTTTTATTACTAGATTCTAGATTGACCTAGATTGATTTATATGCTAGTAAGTAGCTAAGATGCTATAACTAATATATATTATTGACTAAGACAAAACGTGGAAATACGTATTGGATCTTAAGTTGTCAGGGACCTAATTAACTTAGCCTAGGTAAGGATTTTATTTTATTTTAAAGGCAATCACGATACGGACCACTAATTGCGCAAGTCCAACTTGCATTTGTTGGTTTTTTTTTCTTAATTCTTCATAATTTTAGTGATTACCGTAGGTTAAACGTCAAAATTTATTGCCTGTTTATCGCCAACAGTACTTCAAATGCAAGTAAGGAATCATTTTATCTAACTATCTAAAAGATTAAACGAAATTATGAAGCTTGATATCCAATGAAATCATAGATTATAAGGATCCAACATATACCTAAAAACATTTTTGATAAATGTAATTAATCAAAAAGACGAAAATTAAGAAACCAATACCTTGCCTACGATAGATCGATTCTTCAAATTACTATTATATTAGTTTACTGATTAGTTACAGCAATCCCAGACTCGTTTGAAATATATAGTCAGTATTTAGTAAATTTTAAGAAACAGAGAAAACAATCTGTAGCAAGTAGTTAACGGTAAGTGTGACTAACCAGTGAACTAAAATAAGAATAACCTGAAGATCTCATACCTTGTTTTATTAGTGTTCCTTATGGGGTCACTTCGGTGTCCGTCTGTCACCCGATTGTCTCCGAAATTATTTGGCATAGAAAGTTGAAATTTGCTACAAATATAGGAATTGGTGGCCCTATCAGAGCCATGTAGTTTTCAAATTTAGACTTTGGGGGTTAGTTTTGTAGGGTGAAATCGAAAGTGAAAAAAAAATACCAGGTCATCGAGTGGGGTGTCAAAGGAAAGCACCCCTAGAGACAAAATAATTTTATTTGTTTAGGTAGTAAATATTTGTTTTATACTTTTATTACTAGATTCTAGATTGAGCTAGATTGTTTTATTGGCTATTAGGTAGCTAAGAAGCTATAACTATTCTACATTATTCACTAAGAAACAACGTGAAAATATATATTGGATCTTAAGATGACAGAGACCTAATTAACTTAGCCTAGGCAAGAATTTTGTTTTATTTTAAAGGCAATTATGATTCGGGACACTAATTGCGCAAGTCCAACTTGTACTTGGCCGTTTTTTTTCTTAATTCTTCATAATTTTACTGATAACCGAAGGTTAAACGTCAAATTTGATTGCCTGTTTATTGCCAACAGTATCGAACTATTTAAAGATTAACGAAATTATGAGGCTTGATATCAAATGAAATCATAAGTTATAAGCATCCAGTGTATATCTGAAAACATTTTTAATAAATATTGTTAATCAAAAATACGAATATTAAGAATTTTTTAAGAAACATACCTTGCCTACGATGGATCGATTCCTCAAATTACTATTATATTAGTTTACAGATTAGTTACAGCAATCGAGAACTCATTTGAAATATATAAACACTATTTGGTAAATTTTAAAAAACAGAGAAAACAATCTGGAGCCAGGAGTTCTCGACAACTATCCGACAAACCTGAACTAACTAGTAAACTACCATAAAATAAGAATAACCTGAAGATCTTATACCTTGTTTTATTAATGTTCCGTACCCGTCTCCCTATCTGTCTGTCAGAGATACAATTATTTGGCACAGAAGGTTGAAATTTAGCACAAACATAAGAATTGATGGCCTAATCAGAGTCGTGTAGTTTTGAACGGTAAATTTAAACTTGAGGGATTAGTTTTGGGGGGTGAAATCGGAAGTGAAAAAAAAATTATCAGGTCATCGAATGGGGTGTCAAATGAAAGCTTGTGAAAACACGAGTTCAAAAATATATATGATGTAATACTTGTGCACACTTTTCTTTATATTATTTAAAAAAATGTCTATCCATCCTCTATCTCGAAAGATTTTAAAAAAATTTTGGAATATTCTTCATAAAGTATAAATTGGGCGAAAATTATCACGCGTGCGTTACGTTTCATAATTTATTTAGTATAAAAAAAGATATTAAAAACTATGTTTCACGGCATTATGGTGGAGGTGGTATTAAGGGGTTACATACACCTGGGTGCTGCAAAAAAAAAACAGGTATTAAACGAATAATACAAAAGAATGGCGATTATATATTTGTTGTACTATAATATGTTTTAAAACATTATTTTTTATCGGGTTAAATGGACCACTTATGAAAACTATAGCGCCTTCTTGTCTGCAGGATAACTTCACAAAAATAATCCAATCTCCAAAAATAAAAATTAATCTTGTAAAATAATGTAGTAGTTAAAAATTGTTCAAGGTTTTTTTTTCAAAAATAACAAAAATTATGGTGTTTTAAAAACTTTAGTATGCAATTTTCGACCAAAAAGTTTATGTTTAAATTATTTATAAAAATTGTCTACTAGAAAAATTAAAAAAACTACTCGACATTTTGTAGAAAAAGTTATTATTAAGATTAAAGAAAAAGAAAAAAAATATAATATTGAAGGTAGCAGTCCCAATCTGGCGCCAAGTCACATTTAAAGCTATAACTTTGTAATGGAATGGAATTTTCTTAATTTTTTTTTTAATATTTTTTGAGAATTCGAGGTGTATATAACACTGTAACATAATTTTCCATACATTAATACTATCGCGTGTCGGTCCTCTAGAGATAAAATAATTTTGTCTTATTTCTTTATAATTAAACACGTTTTTTACTGAATTCTTGATTGAGCTAGATTTATTTATTGGCTATTAGGTAGCTAAGAAGCTATACCTATTATACATTATTGACTAAGAAAAAACGTGAAAGTTCATATTGGATCTTAAGATGTCAGGAACCTAATTAACTTAGCCTAGGTAAGGATTTAATCTTATTTTAAAAGCAATCGGTACGGAACACTAATTGTGCAAGTCCAACTTGCATTTGACCGTTTTTTTAATGTGTGCGGAAATGGGTCAGTTGTTTTAGTTTGAAATATTAAAATATAGTAATTTTATTTAAAAGTTAACTCCTGCAAGGAAAAGGAAATGAACTAATTTGATAATTCTATAAAATAATTAATCTCAGTAATTAACTATTTATTTTTTAAATGTATGTTTGTATTTAAAAATAAAACGACCAAGGACGAGTGTTCGGTTGCCTACGCGTTAACGTTCCAAATGTTTCCAGCAAGCGCTTCGGTCAATAAAATATCAAGAATTACCTTATTAGTCATGGGGGGGGGGGGGGGGGGGGCGTATACTACGTCCCAAAACTAAACTCTTCCCTTTGGACGGCGGTCAACTTTGCGAGACAGCTGGTAAAATTTCTTTTTTTGTCGGGACTTCTCAACAAGATTGGACAGAGAATATCGTTCTTGAATGGATGAATTTTTAAAATACCCCAGTAGTTACGCACACCAGTTACATTTTCTCGTTCGGGCTGTATTTAAAATTGTACTTATGCCTAATACACGACACAATCATTTTCTTAAATGTTACTTGTATCATTATCTGGTATTAAGTGCGTTTTCATTTACACCAATCAGAACTTACAAACGGTTTTATTGTTAAGTTTTATTATTTGTGCTAGATAGGCGTAATTAAGTAAAACACCATTTTAAAACCCTATAGGCAAAAGAGGGCAGTGAAGATGTTCATAGCAACCAGAATTTAGCTATGTTAACAATAACCATCAAAATAATGAATTAGTCCTGCCAAATTCTGGTTGTTATAAACATATCTGCGCTCAGGTTGTAAAATGGTGGTCACCCTTAATTAGAAGCACTAATAGTTGTATTTAATAGAGAGATTTTGCAACGCTTATTTTTCACATCCCTTTGTCCTCATCGTTATCTCAAGCATTCGCAGTATTAACGCGCAGGAATTACAAGATTAGGTTAGTATTCATTTTCTATAAACTTAAGGGATTTTTTCATTCATTCCATGGTTAAGCATACCGGTTATTTGACCGAGTATTTGACGGGTCAACATAAGTTTCTAAAGTGAAGTTGTGTCTATCCCTTCTTTCAATATTTCAAAGTTAATACGAATGTGCGATTAATAAAATTTCATTTGAAATTAGCACTCAACACACTGTAATGCCATTGTGCCAAAGATTGCAAAATCTCAACATAATCTGAGCTGTTGTCAATGTTATTTGCAATAAAAGATTAAAAAAAAACAGGTCCTACCATAATAGCGATAAGAACAACGAAATTCAAATAACCTCTCTTTAAGTTCCTAAATGAGGGAAATCGTTATCCGCAATAAAGGTTCCTCTTATTTTGTTTCAATACTGCACAAGCTCCAAATGGGGGGCGCATGCTGAGTCCTTATATTTAATTTCTTCCCTTTAATACTGCGCAAGCTCCAAACGGTGGGCATGCTTCAAATGAAGATAATGACTGTGGGCTACTAAAATAGGCCTTGCAAAATCTCTCTATTGACCTATTTATGTAAAAGTAAAATAACAAATCAATAATAAATGAAAACTAGGAATCATGTCTAGTAAGGAACGAGATTCTGCGACGGTCCGCTCCAGTAGTCGAAATATATCATGTATGTATATATCAGTATAGTAAATAAGAAGTTTCGAAACAAGGAAATATTAAATGAGCGAATAAATTATGACTTCGTTATATAATTTAATAATCCTGTCCTTCATTTTATCAGTAATATATAACTTCTCCTCTAGCTATTCTCTGTCGTTTGGATATAGACCACTCTCATGTGCTTCCAGATGTCCGTGTTTTGAGCAATTTGATACCAGTTGAATCCTGCTAATTTTTTAATATTGTCCTATTAGCGTTGTTGAGGTTTCCAGTACTTCTTTCCTCCCCTGGTCTCCATCTGGTCACTTTTTCCGCTCCGCTCCAGTTATCAGTATTTCTGGCAAATGGCCAGCCCAGTTCCACTTGGGGGAAGATATCCTTTCGATTATGTCGTGGACCCCTGTTTTTTTCCTTGTCTGATCGTTCGGTTTGCGTTCCCTAAGTGATATACTTAGGATTTTCCTTTTAATTGCTCTCTGGTGAACTTGCAATTTTCTAATAATTTTCCCTGTCAGAACCCGTGTTTCGTTACCATATGCTGTTACTGGTAGAATGCATTCCTTATATACTTTACTTTTAAGTTTTAAAGGCAGTTTAGACTGAAAGACTTGCTTGATTTTAGCGTAAGCCGCCCATCCCAGGCGTATTCTTCGATTGACCTCGAGTTCCTGACTCATTTTTCCGATTGTAACTTCCTCTCCCAAATATACATACGACTCCACCCTTTTCACCTTTTACCTATGTATGGATATTGCGTCATTAATGGTTGTTTATTCGTTCGTCATGAATTTGGTTTTTGTGATGTTCATCTCTAAATCGACCTTTTTTGCCTCAGTTTGTAATTCTTGGAGCATTTCTTTCAATTCTATTTCGTTTTCGGCAAAAAGTGCGATGTCATCAGCAAATCTTGTGTTATCGAGTCTCTCTCCGGATATGTTACATAACTAGTAGATTGATTCTAACACGCACGTTTATTAATTTATCTTTTTTTGATCCAAATAATAGTAATACCATAAAATAAATTAATAATAAATTAATGTAGAAACATTCCTTGACTTTACAGAAAATATATGGACTGTCAAAAATAAATTTCTACTTTTGGTTTCAAAAGTTTTGAAATGCAATATCATAAAATAAAAAATTGCGATATATAGATTATTCACTGAAATGGCGGTTACTCAGAACGAAATTAAAATCATTAGAAGGTGTAAGATTTTCAAAGACGCTTATTTTATTATCACATCTGTCAAATTCTACGTACTACCTGTTATATCGCGTCACCCACCTGCTGTTTGCCCAGGGATGATTCCGCTACCCCTAGCTGTCCACTATTTGGTTATCTGAAATTAACATGTTGATGCATTGGGAACTAGAGAGGCCTTACTTTCTACGCAGGTTCTGATACAGCGATGTAGAAGTGGCAATTTTAACCTATATCTGTGCCTGATCGACTACCAAAAGGCCTTTAATAAGTCCAACATCAACATAGTCGGAATTCTAAAAGACCTAGATAGAAAGGATCTGCGGATTATTAGCAACCTCTACTGGAACCAGATGGCATTTATTAAGGCAGAAGGGGAGCGTTTAGAAGCAATATTGAGTGAGCATGGAGTAAACCAGGGTTGTGTCTTGTCTCCACTATTGTTTAATATATACTCTGAACAAATCTTCAGAGAGGCACTGAAATAATGCTTAATGGGGAGCGAATAAGTAATATTTGTTATGCTGACGATGCACAATGGGGCAAATGCGTTATTTTTCGGTCATTTGCTTATAACTTCCACATTTGTTATTGGAATGACTTCAAACTCAATACACATAATGTACGATTAATATATGTTCAGTATATGAAATAAAAATCATACTATATACTGTTAACGCGTGCGCGATAAAGCGTAAAGATGATTATTTCAAAATACTAGACAACAAATTGAAAAATTTTTCGATTACATGAGTGCGAATAGTCATTTTCAATGTATTTTTGCCTGCTGAGCACGAATCCGTTGTCCAAATTTGACTACCGCGTCGTAATTTTGAGAAAAATGACAGAAATTTGCAAAAAACGACGGTTTCAAGGATTTTCATGGCATAACATAGGCACAAATATTTTTCTCATAAATTTCGTTAATACTACGCGTAAGTATCAACATTTAGCTTTAAAATGCCTTTTGTTTCGTTTTGGTACATTTTTTTTTATTTTCGAGGTATAGCTAAAATTATAAACACTGGTTGCGCTTACGCAGCATTAATATCATTGTCCCGTGTTACGATTGCCCTACGCATGCCATGTAAACGGAACATTAACCCATCAAAATACACTCATGAAGCGAATAATATTTCGAATATCAATTATCTGCTCTTAACGTTACTCAGGATCAACGACGTGGACATGACAGATATTTGATCCCTCGGGGTGCTTGATTTTTGTGAGTCCCCTTGCCTCTCACATTTGTACTTTTTGTTTTAATCATCGTAATCTGTATCATCATCACTGAAATGTAATAGATGTTTTACATCTTCGGACAATTCTTTCTTCTTACGTTCCATCAATTTTCGCGAATTAGATATTACCGGATCTGAAGCAATCATCAAATTATTAAAAATATCTTCATTATTATATATTCGAGACATTTTTCGCGAATGGTTTTCTCTATATTTTCTGAAATATTTGTGATTTGCTTCCTGAGCATCTTCAGATAATTGCCCTATTGACACGATAAAAAAAAATGACCGAAAAATGATTTGTCTCACTATGGCGCGCGATGTAAGCAAACACTCGCATTGAGATCGAAATTTCAAAGTCGTCAAGCCGCGTTGCCGAAAATAGGCAACAAGAGCTTAATTGCCCTTTTTTTAGAAGTGTATACTTCATAAGAAATGAGGAGTATATCGTCATTTTTTCATTTCATTGGAATATTGCCCGAAGGAATGGCTGAGTGGAGAACGTTAGATCAAGTCGGGGGAACTTTAATGTCCATTTTTTTACCAAAGGGGGACCAAAGGGATAAAATAGGATATCTCCGGAAACTAGAGACTTTGCCCTATCAGATGGTGAAAGCGCCATCTCATTCCACCTCATTCCAAAAACTTTATACATCTTTGAATATTGAAGTAAGAATAATTTTTTGTGTCGAATATGTCAAATGTTTATTAATATATTCTAGCACTCTAATGACGTTACACTAAGATTAATTTGTTGTTTGACACCTAATAAACAAGTTCTAGTAAGCGTTTAACTCATATTCGTAGTTATGTTGTCCACAGAGAACTTAGAATGTAATGTCTGGAATTACAGAAATTCCAACATTGACGAAAATATCACATAAATGGATAATTTTAAGGAAGGCAGAAGGGATAAATTAGTTATAAACATATTTATGTATGGTTTATGATATATATTAAAGGAAAAAATCGTCAATATTCGAAAAATACTTCTTTAATTTTTTCATCCAATATCCGATTTTTTACGCCGTTGCACAGTGGGGAAAAACGAAAAATCGTGTTTCAAAATTGTCTAGAGCCTTCAATTTTGGTTCGATTTGGACGATTTTTTTTTAAATTGAAGCTTATTAAATTCCGAACAAAGCCGTCGGAGCCGATTTTTCAATTAAACTTTTGTTTCAAAATGGCGGACGTTGGTTTCTGATTATATAGCGACTGAGACACAGAAAACGCTTACAGTTTCAAACCAAGTTGTGCCACTGTTTAGCAGTAGCAGCCACTTTTTTGCTACAACAGCAAACAATGTGGCTAGTGCAGCAAAATATTTAGCTGTCCCTATTTTAACAAAACGTTTTAGCTGTTGTAGCCATTTTCTAGCTGTGTGAGCTGTCCTTTTCTGCGTGTATCGCTGTTTTTTGTATCTGCTAGAAAATTGTCTACGATCCTTAAAATTTACAGCAGCAATATTCTAGCAATAACTGCATGAAAATTTAAATCCCGCAACTAAACTTGAATAACTTGAATTATCTGACTGCCACAGTCTAAATGCCACAGAGAAACTTTCTTGCTCGATTCAATTTTGGCATCCGCCATACTTGATTTGTCATTTTAAGTCAATTGTTAAAACATATTTATAATTACCAACCTTAAAGAAATTATTTATGCAAATGTTATGGATATAAAATAATAATGGTACATTTATTCATATTTATAATACTTTTATTGTTCATGGCAGCCATTTTGGGTTCATTATTATTAATCTTGTAACTGTGATATTAGATATATTATCTGCGACATAAAAAAACATACATACACGCATTTTAGCACAACTTGGTTTGAAACTGTAAGCGTTTTCTGTGTCTCGGTCGCTATATAATCAGAAACCGCCATTTTGAAGACGTCCGCCATTTTGAAACAAAAGTTTAATTGCAAAATCGGCTCCGGCAACTTTATTCGGAATTTAATAAGCTTCAATTTTAAAAAAAAATCGTCCAACTCGAACCAAAATTGAAGGCTCCAGACAATTTTGAAACACGATTTTTCGTTTTTCCCCACTGTGCGTCGCCCCAATGTGCGATGTGGCGGTTATGGCTGATAACTTAAAAGGTCTAGAATACCGTATGACATAAATAAACGAAGTCAGTAATCGCTACGACCTCGAACTTAATATCAGCAAAACAAAGTACATGGTAATCAGCAAGTCTTCGGTTCCTGCTACCTTGTTGATGGTTAACAATCAACAAATATAAAGAACTCCACAATATTTATATCAAGGTACCATGATAAACGAACAGTGGGATCACTCGCTGGAAATTCGTTGCCGTATTGAAAAAGTTAAAGCAATGTAATTGACTCTATCGCAGAAACTGGAAATTATGCAAACTCTTAAAGTAGGAAAATTGGAGTATTTAGGACACATAATGAGAAATTCCCACAGATATGGATTACTGCAGCAAATACTCTAAAGAAAGGTTTTTGGAAAAGGGGGACAAGGACGAAGACGCATCTCCTGGCTAAACTATCTGCAACATTGGTTCTCAACAAATACTACCGGTCTTTTTAGAGCTGCAGTGGATAAAGTACTAATTGCCAACATTCGAATTGAATAGGCACTTTAAGAAGAGGAAGAAACTAACATTTAGTTACGGTTTAGTCCTTATAGAAAATAATCACATTCCTTTAGCTTATGGTAACACTAGATAATACATAATTACATTTAGTATTTACTAATATTACAGTTCGACGACAATATGTCATATAATTAAACCTGAATAACATCGCATTAATTTGCACAGTTAAAAGGAATTATTACGTTGCCAAATTTTTTGGTTTATTTTTTTCCTAGACAATTGACATACCATTAGTCTTTAAATAACAGGAAATGCAGTCGTCTTGGTGTAGTTGATCTTGAACTCGAGGTATATTTTTTGTTATCATGTTATCTTTTTTATGGTATATCATGTTAAGAGATAAAAATTTGACAAACATTTAATCACAAAGATCAAGCCGTCAAGGTATTAACTAAGGACATTAGAAAATTATGTTAGACACTGCAAGAATTATGTTATCAACGGCAATTAAAACGTTCTTACAGTCTCTATAAGAAGCCGCAGCAAAAAATACACTTTAATTAATTTTTATGAGACAACAAAATAACTGAACTCTTACGAAATCCTATTTATTGCATATACGAACTAATCCGAACTAGGTTTTATTTTAAATTGCTCGCTATTTTTCATATTTCAAATTTGCAGCTGTCATTCTTTGAGTAATAGAAACTATACAGTTAACGAAAATGGAACGATATACAGTTTAACAACGCACTGAAATTGTAAAAATTCACTACAAAAATGGTGTTAATTTCGCGGAGACAGTTCGCAAAGTTCGTACTACTTTCGATCGAAATGAAGCGCCTTCTCGTCCAGCAACTGTGAATTTAGTCGATAAATTTGAACGTTTCGATCAAGTTTCGGATGTAAAGAATTCAACTTGTGCTCACCCAGCCAGATCAACTGAAACTGTAGTTGAAAGTGTTGCGGAAGATCCATGTATGTCAATTCGAAGACCTTCACATTAGTTGGGCATATCCACAGCCAGCCTGCACCGTATTTGGCACAAAGATCGCGGTCTAAAGGCTTACAGAGTCCAGTTGATACACGAATTAAAACCGGCAGACCATGGACAGCGTCGTACGTTTGTTAATTCGATGTTGGAAATGCAAGAAAATGACTCCAATTTTTTCAAGAAAATCATTGTCAAGGCTCATTTTCATCTATCTGGCTACGTAAATAAGCAAAACTATCGCATCTGGGGTTCCGAAAACCCAAGATAAATGGTTGAACAACCTCCCCATCCACAACGAGTGACAATTTGGTGTGGTTTTTGGAATGGCGGTGTGAATGGTGTGGGTTATCGTGAGAGACTTTTTTTAGTCTGAAGTGGATGCTCTGGATGCGTATGACCTTTATTTTCAACAGGATTACGCTACATGCCACACAAGTGGTGAAACAATGAGATTATTACGCGAGTTTCGTGGTCGTGTAATTTCTCGAAATGGTGACTTAACTGGCCACCCAGATCGTGCGATTTAATACCCTTAGACTTTTTCCTTTGGGGCTATATCAAAGATAAAGTCTACTCCAATGCTCCAGCAACGATTGAAGCGCTTAAAGACAATCTCAGAGCAGAAATTTGTAATATAGAGCCACAATTGTTCGAACATGTGATGGAAAATGTCCTCAAAAAAATGAGTACCTATAAGAAGAGCCGAGGTATGTGTATTCCATCATTAATCGCATAGTTTCTACTTTGGATTTAAATAAAAACATGACGAAACTCTCAAAAAAACTTCATTCAAAGCTTGTTGTTGAAACACCCTTTAGGGATGAAGTGCTTAAAAAAATATGTTTACGTAAGTACCGTCTATACCAGCGGTCGACAAACCGCGGCCCACGCGCCTCCTCCTTGCGGCCCACGACTGTTTTGTAAACGGTCTCTCACGGATGAGCATTTGAGTGCCATTCTACGAATTTCTACGACAAACATGAAAGCAAACATTCTACAAATAGCCAGTCAAATACAGCCTCAAAAGTCACATTAAATTTTGATTGGACTCGCATGTAGAGTTATTTCGAAGTTCTAATTTAATTTGTGTGTGTTTTTTTCCATTTTCTTTTTGTCATTGTTCCTACTTATTAATAAAATTTAAATAAAATGATGATGAATAAAATGTAAAACTAAATATTTGTGTTTTCGCATTTTTAATATCCTCAACATTAACAAAACCTATTAACAAAATTATGAACAATTCGGCCCTTATTTCATTTTGCCACTATCTGGCTCTTGCCTGTTAAAAGGTGCCGACTGCTGGTGTATACGAATACACTTAACCCAGCGCTTCTCGAGTGATTTGAGCCTAAAAAAGCAGCTTTCAATTCTTTGCCAATAAAATTACTTAATTACTTTGTTAACTGACACTAAATACAGCAACAGCAACACCCCTTTAAAAAATCTAGCAACACATCTCAACACCACCTTTAGAGAAATAACACAATTCAATCCAAAATACAACACAGAAAATTCTAATGACCTCACAAATAAACTTAAAAATATCTCCATCCCAAATAATGCCCTTCTGGTTTCATTCGATGTAATAAATATGTTCTCCAATATCCCAAATAAAGATTTTTTTAGAAATTATTGAAACTATGTTACAAAAAAACATCAATATAACAATACCACAAGATATATTGAAACTGTTCGAATTTTATATAATCGGAAATTATTTTCAGTTCAATAATCAATTTTTCAAACAAAGAGATGGTCTTGCCATGGGTTCTCCACTTAGTACTTTGCTAGCAGAAATTTTTATGTCAGAACTGGAAAATAATTTTCTAAAATCTCAATACGCAAAAAATATTCTCTTTTGGTTTAGATATTTGGACGACAATCTTAGTATGTTTCCATGGAAATGACATTGAACTAAATTCTACTTTAAGTTATCTAAATAATACACACCCCAACATAAAATTCACACTGGAAAAAGATAATAAAATAAATTTCTTAGATGTTACAATTTCAAAGAAGGGAAATAGATTAGAATTCGATATTTTCCGTAAACTAACCTTTTCAGATGTCACCCTAACTCCCATAAACTAGCAGCTTCTAAATCTATGATCCATAGAATCTTCAATATTCCTATTAGTAAAAATAATTTAAAAAAAGAACTAGACACAATCAAAAATATAGCACTCCGCTTTCAACCTAAAATAATTAATACTTTAATAAGCCGTGAACAAAAGCAAATCACTTTCAGCTTAATTTACCCCGTAAAACAATACCAAGAAAAGAAAACATCCATACCTCTGATATATTTTGGTCCCAACCCGGATAAAATATCTCAAGTTCTCACGGCCGGATAAACAAGAATAGCTTTGAAACCCGCTCAAAAATTATCCAGTATATTTTTCAATGCCAAAGATAAAACTAATAAACATAATAAATCAGGAGTTTATAAACTTAACTGTCAAGAGGCGATAGCTGTCACGTAGACCAAACGGGCAGGAATTTCAAAACAAGATTCGCAGAACATAGTGCTTCTTATAGGTTAAAAAATGAAAAATTACACTTTGCTAAACATTTTTTAAAAACATGCCATCCATTTCCCAATATTAATTGCGTACAAATACTCCATACGGCACCTAAAGGGTCAAAACTCAATTTCTTAGATTTCTTAGAATCTCTAGAAATTTACGGATATTCAAAGAACTATAATATAAATTTACTGAATAGTCCATTAGACGTAGCAAATTTCGTCTTTTACCAACTTTTATAGTACCCAATATACCCACATCTGTTCATTATATAAACATAAATACCAAAAATCTGTTTTAGTCTTAATTAAGCGTTTGAAAATGTAGTTGTTCTACGAAATCGCGATAACGCAGTTGTAAATCTTTTCAAAAATATATTTAGTGTCAGTTAACAAAGTAATTAAGTAATTTTATTGTTAAAATGTACTGTCAGAAAGTAACGGACCAATCAATCAACTCTTTCAGTTCTTTACTTAGTAGAGATTATCGACATGTTGAACTGCGCGGGCCCTATGAATCTCGCTGTTGTGGGACTACAGCAAAGTTTTGCTTCTCCATAAGTTCGGACATTTTTCTCTAATAGCCTGCTTCATGTTTTGTTCGACACTCCGTAAATTTCTCCAATAATTGTGGACCCTTTTTCTACATTAAGTCAAATTATTTCGCAGTCAGCATTAACATTCGAAAACACGACTGAGTCCTCATTTTCTTTGTAAATGGAGAGCTCATTACACCGACTCGTGCTTCGAGGGAGGATCCCAATAGAACACCCAAGTCACATCACCTGTGACACATCATTTTCTAAAGCTGCCAAATGTTCTTGTTTCTGCTCTTATATTGTAACTTCTTTAGCAAACACTGGGATCTTCGTTCATCGATCCGAAGAAGTAAATCCTCCACAAGCCTGATGGTCCCCCTGGTTCTTGCCTCAACCTGTCTTTTTAATGTAGGGTCATTTGGCCGCACTCGACTAATGTTGTTTTCTCGGAAATGACTGCTAGTTTCTGTGGGCGAAAGAGAATATTATTCGTCTAGCATACACTCGCTGCCTCGCTCTATGAAACCTTGATATTAATGAAAGGGTTTATAAAGCATTCTGGAATTGTGTAGAACCTTCTTTGCTAAATACACCGTGTCCCAAAATAGCACGTCTATAAAAATTAGTCTGGCTTTTGAATTATTTAATTTCAAATATCCATTTTTTTGCTATTCCATTATTATTTTTTACTACGAATTATTATTCAGAATAGAGCGTGATCTATAAAAGTAATGCATATAAACGTACAGTTGGTTTATTTATCATCTAGAAAAAAACCCTATATGTAACTATTCATTTTATTTTGTTTTTCTGAATTAATGAAAAAACATTCCTTGATTTTACAAAAAATATATGGACCGTCGAAAGTAAATTTCTACTTTCGAGATCTGAATTCCTATCTTAAGTGTAGCATTATATTTTAAAAATGAAAACCAATATTTAAAACAAAAAAAAAACAGCCAAGTGCAAGTCGGTCTTGCGCAATTAGTGTTCCGTACGGTGATTGTTTTTAAAAATAAAATCCTTACCTAGGCTAAGTTATTTAGGCCTGACATATACTGAGAATTATATTAACATAACCTCCACCATATTGTCAAAGAACATCATTTTCATAGTTTTTATACCGAATATTCTAGAATTTTTTCAAAATTTTTTGAACAATATTTTTCCGATATAGGGAGGGCAGCGATTTTTGGCCATCTTTTAAAAATAATACAAAAGAAAAGTGTGCACAAGTATTACATCATATTTATTTTTGATCTCGTGTTTTCACAAGCTTTCATTTGACACCCACTCGTATCTGGTATTTTTTTTTCACTGCCGATTTCACCCCCCACAACTAACCCTTTAAGTCAAAACTGATCTTTTAGACGACATTTGTTTTAAACAATTTATAGATTTTTTGGTCGATGAAGAAGGTACGTGCATAGGATTCAGACTTTAGTACAATTTGTACCTTTATAAAACAAAAAGAAACATTAGTCGAGTTACTATCGAATAAAAAATATCGAAACAATAAGTAAAAATTAAAAAAAAAACAACCAAGTGCACGTCAGACCTGCGCAATTAGTCTTCCGTACTTGCTGAAGTATTCTATGAAATTTAATCACACATCTTTAATATAAGAATTACCAAGAAAATGTAAAAAGCAAGACATCTTTGTAGTAAAAGTTTAAAGCAAGTAGTTACTACCTAAATATATGTTTAATTGTAAACAAAAAAAGTAAAATTATTTTGCCTCAGTGCCTATCCGTTGGACATCAGTGTACGTGCACGTATTGATATTTCACAGCTGTTAGTCCCGGTTAAATTCACAACTTTCTTCGAAAAAAATCTCCACTATATTGTCAAGCAAAATGTATATTTTTTATACCGGAAAAGTTATCAAAGGTAATGCACTCGTGATAATTTTCGCTCAATCCAGACCTTATGGGAGGATATTCCAAATTTTTTTCAAAATTTTTTGATTACTACTTTGCACGGATTCCAATTGTCTATGAACCTTCACCACTGCATGATATTCCATTTTTTCCATTTTTTAAAAAATACTCAAACACGTCTGCTCTAACCAGCTGATAAACAATGAATAATTTAACAGATCGACTTGAAATTTAGGGTATGTTCATGTAATAGATGAAGCTTCAAAATGGTGTTCAATATTTGTTTCAAGTAATGCTCCATAGGTGTCGCTTTCAAAACTTATTAACTGGCCGATATTTGTCATATTTCAAATAAAGAAAGTTTACATAGCTCTATATATTTACTATACACGGTGTCCCAGTATTCCGTGTGCATAGAGTTACTGTGGACTTCTGGGATGAAAATATGACCATTTAACCCAACTCATCTTAGTCCAAAAATTCGTAATTTTTAAGATACAGGGTGTCAAAGTTATACTTGTATTTTAGTTTTTCTTAAGTAGCTTTCTTAATACTATTTGTACAAGATTCGGTGCTAAGGGGTTTTCTGAGATGAAAAATCGAAATCAGCTCATAGTTTTGTTGTAAATCGGAGGGGGCCCCACTTATTGCACTTGTATACTTTTAAATTGTCATAACTTTTTTGTACCACTCTGTATGGTCTTCTCCTTCTTCTTCCTTCAGCCGCTCTCTACCCACTGTCGGGTATAGGCCTCTCTCAAATCTTTCCATTTTTCTCTATGTTGTGCTTGTTGATACCAGTTAAGCCCTCCGACTCTCTTCAGATCGTCGCTCCATCTCTGTTGGGGTCTTCCTATGCTTAGCTTTTCACCCCATGGTCTCCACCTAGTGATCTTGCCACTCCATTTATACATCGCTCCCGCTACATGGCCAGCTCAGTTCCATTTCAGAGATGTTGTATGATATTTTTAATTAAATATTTGTATTCTCTTGTCTAAAAAACCTTTCTTGGTAAATGTTGTTCCAAGCAACAGTTTCTGAGATAGTGGGATGTTTCTTTTCGAATTTATCAATTGTGGGTAATCTTTTATGCCCTTAGCTAGTTGGTTTTTATATTCTTACTGTTGTTGGCCCGTTGGTCTTTAAATTTATTATTGTTGTTAGCCTCTTTGCCTTTAAGCACGCTCCAAATTTCAACGACTATTCTTTTGGACCTGTCCTAAGCCTGGATGAAGTGTGAAGCGTTTGCGAATTTGACAATGGAATTAAAAAATAACCTGAACTAACCTGAACAAACATCCCATTATTTCAGAAACTGTTGCTCGGAACAACATTTACCAAGAGAGCTTTTTAGACAGACAGACATTTGATTAAAAATATCATACAGAGTGGTATAAAAAAGTTATGACAATTTAAAAATATACACAGTGTAATAAGTGGCGTCCCCTACAATTTACAACAAAACTGTGAGCTGATTTCGATTTCTTATCTCAGAAAACCCTTTAGCACTGAATCTTGTACAAATAGTACACGCATTAAGAAAGCTACTTACCTGAACTAAAATTAAAGTATAACTTTGATACACTGTATCTCAAAAATTACGAATTTTTGGACTAAGGTATGTTGGGTTAAATGGTCATATTTTCATCCCAGAATCCCACAGTAACTCTATGTACACGGACTACTGGGACACCCTGTAAAATAGCTTTAGCAGATAAAATACAATAAATTAGTGTAGAGATTCATACTAATTTAAGGCCGCTCTCTGATTTGTTGGTGAGGTATCGTTTTTTTTTTTTTGGTGTGCTCGGTACCGATTCGGTAAGGAAAACATGTAGAACGCCTATGAAACCCATCCAACTTGCTCCGCGCCCGCGAATCCCGCGCAAATCAGACACACCGAGAAAAACGATACCGCCCCGATAAATCATGCAGTGGCCTAAAATGTGAAAAATTATTTACGTGTACCACTTGTAAATAATGAACTTCTATTAACTTTTATGTTTTTTTTATGTATTTGTACATCAATAATTTTAGAAACCACGAACAGCCAAGCTAATAATCTCCTCTTGAAAGAACCTAAATTTTATTTATGGTATATTTAGCTATGTTTTTACGTTTATGTTTTGTACTTTTTAAGCCTCAAAATAAATCCGTCGTGTGGTATTTAGCAGGATTAAACAAATATGTGACTGTTTTTACTCATTTATGTTGTAAATTAATAATCAAACATCTAAATACGGATTAAAATCTCACTAAACAGTTCTTTGAAGTATTAAAAACAGATGATTATGTTATGATTTAACCGCGTAATATGGAAAATATTTTCGCTTTTTTATCATAGGACTGGTAAAATTGTGATGAATAATACATTAGGACGCCACTAATAATAAAGATAATTGCTTATTTGAAAAGTGATCATCATTATTTCCTGAATATAGATTAAAATTTATTATTTTAAATAATGTCTGGACAATGATAGGTGTCATTTATTTTGCTCTCCCTATATAACTGTAGCAATTTCCGCTTCATTGTTGTGACTGCTTTCCTTAATATTCTCGAAACTAAAGGTATAGAATATTCGTCAATATTCGAGTCGCGCTCGGGTCGACTATATAAGCGCTTCGGCTTCGCGGGCTTGTCAGAGTATTTGAATAAGTGATACCAGTGAAAACAAAGCGTACAAGTAAAGCGCTCGTTTCAAAACGATTTTAAAAGCGAAAAAAAAATAATTATCAGTGATTTGTGAAATATTATTTGGTGAAAATGGTAAAAGCTCCAGCTATTGGTATTGATTTGGGCACCACATACTCTTGCGTTGGTGTCTGGCAGCATGGAAAAGTGGAAATAATCGCCAACGACCAAGGCAATCGAACAACACCGAGTTATATTGCCTTCACAGATACCGAACGTCTACTTGGAGATGCCGCTAAGAACCAGGTTGCTATGAATCCAGCTAACACAGTGTTTGATGCTAAAAGGTTGATTGGGCGCAGGTATGACGACCCTAAAATCCAAGAAGACATCCAACATTGGCCTTTTAAGGTTGTCAATGATTGTGGTAAACCGAAGATCCAAGTAGAATACAAGGGAGAAATTAAGAAATTTGCTCCTGAAGAAATAAGCTCAATGGTTTTGACAAAAATGAAAGAAACAGCCGAAGTTTATTTGGGAACACCAATCAGAGATGCGGTAATTACAGTACCAGCCTATTTTAATGATTCCCAAAGACAAGCTACTAAGGATGCTGGTGTGATTGCTGGATTAAATGTTATGAGAATTATCAATGAACCCACTGCTGCCGCCTTAGCCTACGGATTGGACAAGAATCTTAAAGGAGAAAAAAATGTCTTGATCTTCGATTTGGGTGGTGGTACCTTCGATGTTTCTATCTTGACGATCGATGAAGGTTCTCTATTTGAAGTAAAATCTACAGCTGGTGACACTCATCTTGGTGGTGAAGACTTCGACAATAGATTGGTAAACCATTTGGCTGATGAATTCAAGAGGAAATTTAAAAAAGATCTTCGAAGCAACCCAAGGGCTCTAAGAAGATTAAGAACTGCAGCTGAACGTGCCAAGAGAACTTTATCATCAAGTACTGAGGCCACTATTGAAATCGATGCTCTATTTGAGGGTATTGATTTCTACACCAAACTCACTAGAGCCAGATTTGAAGAACTGAATGCAGATCTCTTCAGAGGAACCCTTCAACCAGTTGAAAAAGCTCTCCAGGATGCTAAATTGGATAAGGGCGCCATTGATGACATAGTTTTAGTAGGTGGATCTACTAGAATTCCAAAGATCCAACAACTATTGCAAAATTTCTTCAATGGAAAGAAACTTAACTTGAGCATCAATCCAGATGAAGCTGTAGCATATGGTGCAGCTGTTCAAGCTGCTGTTCTTAGTGGAGAAACTGACAGCAAGATCCAGGATGTACTTCTGGTAGATGTTGCACCACTGTCTCTTGGAATTGAAACTGCTGGTGGCGTCATGACCAAAATCATCGAAAGGAACTCAAGAATTCCATGCAAACAATCTCAAACCTTCAGTACCTATTCAGATAACCAGCCAGCTGTAACGGTCCAAGTTTACGAAGGCGAACGAGCCATGACCAAAGACAACAATCTTCTGGGTACCTTTGACTTGACAGGCATTCCTCCAGCACCTCGTGGTGTCCCCAAGATTGATGTCACCTTCGATATGGACGCAAATGGCATTCTTAACGTCTCTGCTGTGGACACAAGCTCTGGCAAATCGAGGAACATCACCATTAAAAATGATAAAGGTCGTTTGTCTCAAGCCGAAATTGACAGAATGCTTGCTGAAGCTGAAAGGTATAAAGATGAAGATGAAAAACTAAAACAAAATGTAGCAGCTCGTAACCAACTCGAATCATACATATTCCAACTGAAACAAGCTGTTCAAGATTGCGGAGACAAACTTAGCTCTGAAGATAAAGCTGCAATCGAAAGAGAATGTGCGGATGCTCTTAAATGGCTCGACAGTAACACCCTTGCAGAAAAAGAAGAATTTGTCGACAAACAGAAGCAAATAACATCAATATGCAGTCCCATTATGGCTAAATTGTATGGAGGTATGCCAGGCGCAGGTGGTAGTAGTGGACAACAAACGGGAGACTTCGGTGGTACCAAACAAGGACCAACAATCGAAGAAGTAGACTAAACTGTATGAGAATGTTAAACTTCTAGTATTAGGTAAAAAAAAGAAAAATGTGAACTTTGGCAATTATCACTACAATTTTTTAAAATTTGAACTTAACACACTATAACTTCATATTGCTATGAATTTTTTAAACTTGTTTCTACATAGCCGGAGAGGCTAAAACAATTTTATACCTTATCCATTTTTCTTTGATTTATTATATTAGTTACCATTTAGTAGTTTAAAGATTTACCTTTAAAGTAATTCGGAAATGCTTTATTTTGTACTAGTTAGTTGAGTACTGTCAATAAATATATCTTTTCAAATTACTATCAAGAATTTTTTGAGAATTTTCAATATTTTAAAGACTGATATGTATTTTTTGTTACTGACAAAAGTACAAGTTTTATGTGAGTAATTTTTTTAAAAAAAGTGATTTTGTTATTTAGTTTTTAAGTAATTATTGGTTTTTCTGCGGGTATTAGGTATAAAATGTCAAATTGTAATACTTAAAATTTTTTAAATAAATGTTATAAATTAAAATTTTGTGTTTCCAATGCAAAACTATGTAACAATAAATCTTAAAACTCTAAAATGTGTTGGGTTTTCTGTACTAAGATCAAGTTTCATGTTTTCTTAACGAATTTTCTGGGTAAAAACTTTGGTTTCTTAAACAGTGGCATACTTAAGCCAGTTTATGTTTGATTCAAAAATTTAAAAAAAAAATGTTTGAGACTAATAAGGCTATTTATTCTAAAATTAAAAAAAAAATTAACATGTTTGAGACTAATAAAGGCTATTGGCTTGTATTAAGAAATAATAACATATTCAGTATGCCCAAACATTTCAGGCCTGTTTTTTTTTTCTAAAATTCTAGTGTCATAAACATTGTTTGCCAAAAATAATTGTACAGCTTGTTTGAAAACTAGATAATGTGACTTGACAATTTCAACAAATTTAATTTTCTTTTTGGTTTTTAAATACAGTGAAGTCCGTTTATAACGAACTTCAAAAAATCACTAAAAAGGGTTCGCTATATCCGAAGTTCATTACAAACACTAAACAAAATCTAATATCATTTTTCACTACTTTTTTATTTAGATTAGGCGCTAATGCTTAGAAACATGAGTAATAATAATTATTAAATTAAAAGAAAACGTTCAAAGGAAAATAAAACAAGTCACACTAAAGTTAATATACGAGTATAAACGAAAACATTAAAATACGTGGTTTATACCATAAAATCAGTAATTTTCGTTTGTACAATTTTACTTGAAAAAGAAGTGGTGTTTATATAATTGTCAAGGTCACAAAAACTACTCCATATATTTTCAGGAACGTCACGAGACTCCAAAAAATTTCGAGTTTCAGTCATTTTTTTAGTATTTCTGAAATGAATAGAACATAAATATTATCTCCTCCAAGCTCGTCTCCGTCGATTACCGCTTAAAATCTTTCCAGAAGTCACTGACGTCACAATTTGGTCATCAGTTAATATTTCTCTCGTCATTAATTCATTATCAGCACATACATATTCTTCAAAATTAAAGTGATTAAACATCTTTTTAATCTCGATTTCCACTGTACTTTATTGAATGTCAGTATCGTAAACAAATTCTAGACAATCAGTAGGGTCTTCTCGATGTTTTTCAATCCACTGAATCAACGGTAGCTCATCGTCTAGGTCATATCTACATTCCTTCCTTAAAAATTCGCCATGCTTAAAACAGTTTGCAATGGATTCTCTACTGACTCTTTGCCAAGCCACATGGATAAAGCTTATAACGTCCAAGAGAGTTACAGAAAAAATGTTACCTTTATCGATCATCTCTAAGATTTTCATAAGTAAAATCTTTCTATAATGACATTTTAAAGAATGTGTCACACCTTGATCTATAGGCTGGAGCTTTGCACTTGTGTTTGGAGGCATAAAAACCAATTTTATTTGTTGTAGATCAACTTCAGGGTGCGCTGGACAGTTGTCAATCAAAAGTAATATTTTTCTACTTGTGAATTTTAATTCTTTGTCCCATTCGATCAGTTCGTTTTTAAAAATTTCTGATGTCATCCAGGCTTTACTGTTTGATTTGTACTTTACTGGTAAATGTTTGTTTTTAAAACACCTGTGATTGGCGGACTTTCCTATCACCAACAATTTTCTTTTCTCTACTCCAGACATATTTGCAGTTACCAATACAGTAATCCTTACTTTTGATAATTTTCCACTAGCACAATTCTCTTCGACAAAGTTTAATGTATTATCAGGCGTCATCTTATAAAACAAACCCGTTTCATCCGCATTAAAAATGACTACATATTCATAACTTTCGCGAATTTCTGGCCATACATTGGCCAACCACTGATCAACAACAGTCATATCCACTGCTGCAGTTTCTCCTACTATCTTACCACCACTAATATTATATCGCTTTTTAAATCGTTCAATCCGACTTCTAGAACAGTTAAACTCGGTGTTCTCTATTTTCCTTCCCAATTCACTAGCTTTCTCTTGTAAAGTATAGCCGGGAATAGGAAAATGTTCATCTCGTTTTTGACTAAACCATTTAAGGACTTCTTTATCGACTTGGTCATGTGTAGATTTTCTTACTTTTTTACAACTAAAGTTTCTTTTATCATAGTTTGATAAGATTTGTTGCCTCTTCTTCAATATGGTAGAAACCGTAGATTTAGTTAAATTCAACTGTTTGTAAACATCTCTTTGTTTAACTCCATTTTCTATTTTCCTTGTAATATCGTGTTTGCCTTCTAAAGTAAACGCTTTGCGTTTTTGTGTACTCATTTTAAAATAAAAACTTAAACATTCACTTTGCTACTTGGATCAAATAGAACCGCATAATACAAGTGAACTGAAAATAATACTGCTCGAACTAGCGGCGCGACGGACACAAGTAGAATATGGGTTCCCAGCAAGTTTCGGTCAAGTTGCGCAACATCGAGCATCGAGTGGCAAGTTCGTTATAAACGGACACAAAACATCCAAATTTGGTTCGCTTTATTCGGAAGTTCGTTATAACCGGGTTCGTTATAACCGATAAAAATTTGCATTGGTCTTATGGAAGTTTTTACGTGTATTATAAAATAGTTCGTTTTAACCGGAAATTCACTATAAACGGGTTCGTTATAAGCGAACTTCACTGTAGTTCCTAAATAGAGAAAAGAAAATAAATATACAGCTTCTTTTGGCGTATTATATCAGCAATAAAATTGTTAATAGCTTTACGGTGTGTTAGTTCGTGTAATACGAATACCTATTATTAACATTGTTTGCATGGGTATAAACTAGACTTTTATTGCATCACATGTCAGATAATTACAACTCAACAAGGAATAAATTTTTAGATTCATTAGATTATATTGTTACTCAGTTATTCTGTGTAACATTAAAAATTAACTAGGATAAAATAAGTTTTTTAGACATTAGACAAACCAATAGTTAAAATTGTATGTTTTATGTCGCAAACTTGTATGTTTTTAGTGTGAACACTTATAAGATCACTTCGGTGTCCGTCTGTCCGTCTGTCACACCCGATTTTCCCCGAAACTATTTGTCATAGAAAGTTGAAATTTGGTAATAATATAGGAATTGATGGCCTCATCGGAGCCATGTAGTTTTGAAAGTTAAATTTTCACTTAAGAAGTTAGTTTTGGGGAGTGAAATCGGAACCGAAAAAAAATTTTTTTTACTAGGTAATCGAGTGTGGTGTCAAATGAAAGATTGTGAAAACACGAATAAAAATATATATATAATGTAATACTTGCGCGCACTTTTCTTTGTATTATTTTTAAAAAATCGCGAAAAATCGCTCTCCACCCGTCTTATCTCGAAAAGTACAAAAACAAACATTTCAAGGTCATCAATTTTCAGTAAAAATTGGAAATAAACTTTGTTGAAAATTCATTTGGGTGTGTTTTGTGAAGTCACTGATCATTTTGTACTTCCGTTACAACATTTCTTATTTTAAAAGCAATCAACGTACGGAACACTAATAAGTTCAACTTGGAAATGTTTAAGTCGGATTTTTTTTCCTAAAAATTAAAATTATATTTTTAAATTGAATATGTATATATGTATATATATATATATATATATATATATATATATATATATATATATATATATATATATATATGTATATATATATATATATATATATATATATATATATATATATATATATATATATATATATATATTTATATATATATATATATATATATATATATATATATATATATATATATATATATATATATATATATATATATATATATATATATATATATATATATATATATATATATATATATATATATATATATATATATATATATATATATATATATATATATATATATATATATATATATATATATATATATATATATATATATATATATATATATATATATATATATATATATATATATATATATATATATATATATATATATATATATATATATATAAATATATATAATATATATATATATATATATATATATATATATATATATATATATATATATATATATATATATATATATATATATATATTTATATATATATATAATTATATATATATATATATATGGGGGTGTTATTAAATTCACTACACATATTGAGACGGGTCATGTAGAAGCACATATTTTTGGAAAATTAATAAAAGGGCACAAGTGGATTTCACCGCCAAACTAAACCGCACCTATAAGGTCGGCATTGTGCGAACTAGCTCAAGCGCAGGCCTGTGTTGCCAAACATATGATTTTCTTCAACAATTACAGTTTTTTAAATTTCAGGTAAAATTCATCTAATAATAAACGCAAATAATAAAACACCTAGTAAAAATAATATTTAACCATAATTTAGAATTTTTTTTATCTATTATTTGAAAAGAAATAATTACTTGGTAACGCGCGAGAACAACTAAATCATTGCCCCTTATACCTGATTTTGACTTTTATGTTAACAACTGTTTGAGCTTGGGCAAAATAAAAATGGGATTTCAAATAGGTTTTTTTCTTAACTTTTCCAAGATTTATACCGAAATGGTAAACGATTTTCTTGTAAGCAATGAAAGATTTTTTAGCGTTAAACTGAAAAAAAAACGAAGTAGGTTTAAAAACGTATTTGTTTATTATTTTTATGTATCTTAAATATGCAGTGGATCTCTATATAAAATATCTCAAGTGCGTGACATATTTATAATTAAACCAACTGTAGCGAACGACACACACTATCACACTTGCTGCTATATTTTACACTTTCTACAAATTTTTTAATTAACACCACTTTTGTCCACGATGTATTCCAAAATTTGTAAACGTTTGCTATAAATAAACGAACTAAACGTGAATTTGACATTTTAGTAAAGAATGCTGTCACTTGGGCACTGCCAAGCGGAGAGCCACTAAAAAGGTATTGACAAAGCGAGCCGACAACCAAGGATTTCTTGTCGGCGTCGGGCTGAACACAACCAAATAAAACGTATGAGTTGATATTACTGAATAAGCCAGTAACACATCATTTAATATAAAAAATTTTAAAATTACAAATCAAGAACTTGACGCCGAAAAAATAATTGAAAGGAAAATATAATTAATTTGGGTCAGCAACTAACATTTTTAATTGGACAATTATTAATAATAGACGATTATTCGTTCGACCAATAGTTTTTACCTTTTTCATACAAAATTTCAAGATTAAAAATCGAATAAAATTAATTATTATAGCCCTCTTTAAAAGGTTTTTTTACTAGCGTTCTCGTGATAATAAAGTGTTATTCAACATTTCTCATGCGGATTATAATAAACAATTATTAATTTATCATTTTTACTTATAAGATCACTTCGGTGTCTGTCTGTCCGTCTCTCTGTCTGTCACACCCGATTTTCTCCGAAACTATTTGTCATAGAAAGTTGAAATTTGGTGCTTATATAGAAATTGATGGCCTCATCAGAGCCGTGTAGCATTTTTTACTAGATTATCGAGTGTGATGTCAAATGAAAGCTTGTGAAAACACAAGTAATATATATATATATATATATATATATATATATATATATATATATATATATATATAATGTAATACTTTCGCACACTTTCCTTTGTATTATTTTTAAAAAAATCGGGAAAAATCGCTGTCCCCCCCTTATCTCGAAAAGTATTGATCAAAAAATTTTGAAAAAATTCTGGAATATTTTCTACGGGGTGTAGATCGAACGAAAATTATCAAGAGTGCATTATCTTTTATGGTATATATATATATATATATATATATATATATATATATATATATATATATATATATATATATATATACATATATAAAAAATCAAGGTCATCAAACTTTGTTGAAAACTCATTTGGAGTGTGTTTTGTGAAATCACTGATCATTTTATACCTCCGTAACAAAATGTTTTATTTTAAAAGCAATTAACGTACGTACGGAATACTAATTGCGCAAGTTCATCTTGCACTTGACCGGTTATATTTATATAAAATCGTATAATTATACATAATTAAGTAAATCATCACGTAATGTGGTTTAAAGCAGAATGTTCGTCGTAGTAAGAAAATAATATATATGTTTTGGAAAAGTTTAATTTATTCCTTAATACTTTAAAGGAAAAAATCTATTTTTTTTTTATTCCATTAATTTAAAAATGATTTTCATTCAAATGCCAATAAACATGCCATTTATTGACAAAATAGTTAACGGAAAAATATCGCTTTATTGAAATGGGTTCTAGTGATTCTAATGATGTAGGCCGGAATTTTTAGAAGAATCGCAATAGCAAGTTTAAAGGCAGTGCTAACTTTGCCGAGTTGCTCATCAGTGCATTTCAATTATAAGATCAAGAGTTCTTATAAATACAAGTTGTACGCAGCCGCCTTCTTGGAAACTGGTAGTTAAAAGTTAACATTTTGCTAATAACGTCCACGCAGGTATTTCAAAAATTTCAAATTACAGAAATGATCTACATACAGAGACCAACATAATTTTTAGATTTAACTATTTTTCCTAGGAACAACAATAAATAAATTAAGAGAAAGTTATGGGCCTGGGTCAGTTTATAACGAAATTAGATGACACGAAAGTTGTAGTTTTAGTCTATTTGAAAGTTGTCCTGTATAATCGTCATTTATCGGTTATATGTAAAAATTCGCAAAGGTAAAGTTAACATGACTTAGATAAGAAAAACATTGTATACCTTATTTCAAGACATTTCGAGAAAAATATGTTCATAAAAGTATAGAGGAACATGCTGTTTAATGGTCAAAGGGATATTTTTAATAGCGTTAACGCCAATTTTTTGTCGTAATTCTCGTCCCAGTAGACAAGCAATTCATAGTCTAGTGAAAAAATTTGAGTTAACATATTCGCTGCTGGATGTTCCCGTGCCAGTGAGACAACGGGTTAGTCGAAGTGGCCAGAATATTGCTGCCGTTCAAGCATCCATCTCAAACGAACCAAAACAGTCGATTTCACGGCGTTCTCAAGAATTGGGCATCGCTCAGACCATACTATGGCGAATTTTGCGAAAGGATCTTGGCCTGCACCCTTATAAGTTAAAGTTAACTCAAGAACTAAAGCCACTCGATCATATGAAGCGACGTACGTTCTCGAATTGGGCTCTAGAAATGTTGGAAGAAGATGACTAATTTCATCGCAAAATCATCTTTAGTGATGAAGCGCATTTTTGGATAAACGGCTTCGTCAACAAACAGAATATGCGTTATTGGTCAGGTGAAAACCCTCATGTGCTTGAAGAAACATCACTTCATCCACAAAAAAATACTGTTTGGTGCGGTTTTCATGCCGGTGGTGTCATTGGGCCGTTCTTTTTCGTTGATGAAAATAACCGTCACGTTACAGTCAATGGAGATCGCTACAGAGGCATGTTGCAACCTTATTTCTTTGATTAATTGCATGGGCTAGACATTAATGATATGTGGTTTCAACAAGACGGCGCCACAAGCCACACAGCGGGTGTAACAATCGACTTACTGCAATCTAAATTCGGTGAACGTGTTATATCGAGAAATGGTCCCGTCGAATGGCCGCCTAGATCTTGTGATTTAACACCTCTAGACTTCTTTTTATGGGGGTACATTAAATCATTGGTCTATGCTAACAAGCCTGCGTCGTTAGAGGAGCTCAGAGCCAATATTGAAAGAGAGATAGCGGCCGTTTCCGTCAAAATGTGTGGCCGAGTCATCGAAAATTGGGTTCAACGAATCGACCGCTGCAAACGTGCCCGTGGTGGACATGTGAATGAAGTCGAATTCCATACATAAATGTTTTGATTGTACTTCAAGCCGATAGTAAAATTTTCGAAATGTCTGAAATGGGTTGCGTTTTATTTAAAAAAAAAGTTGTCAAGTCCTTAATGGAAGACCCGATATTAAACGTTTTGAATTATGTTCATAAGCATTTTCACCCTAAGATAGATAACAAAAATATGAATAGGATTTATAACAAGGACATTTTAAAATTGTTGTCCACCATGGACACGCGTTTCTGTAAAGCTGTTTATACTAAAAAAATTGGAAATGTGTTTCCCTACAATTTTTTCAGACTTTCTCAAAACGTGTACACTTTCATAAAAGGAGAAACCTATGATTACTGTCATACCCTGTTTATTTTTGTTGTTGCTGAAAATTTTTTTAAAACAAGCCAATCAAATATGTCATAGAGAAAAACTTTGTTCTTGGCTACAATTTACTTTTTGAATTAAGGAAGGTTACCTGTCATTTTATAAAGTGTGTTTTTGTAGTTCGAACACTATTGTTTCCAGGTGATAATACTGACTATAAACAGCTACAGTCGCACTGTTTTCAATAATATCGAAAGTCATGGAAAATTAGCATCTTCTTCAATATTATTAGCGACCATTAATATGACTTTCGTAAGCATGGATCAGCAGAAGATCTTCTAACTTATGTGACACATGTTTGGAACAACGCAATGAACACTGTGGGGAATCTCGAGCGGTTGCTCTTGATATATCCAAGGCATTCTACCGTGTTTGGCACGATGGATTGTTGGCTAAGCTACGCTCTTCTGGTATGTCTGAAAAGCTCTGTTTATGGCTTTCAAGTTTCCTTAAACAGCGTTCTTTACGAGTGGCAATCGACGGGTTTCTCTCTAACACCTTCATTATCAACGCCGGTTTGCCCTAGAGCTCCATACTGTTTCCCACTCTCCCAGTTACATTAACGATCTGCTGGAAAAGACCAAGAATCCAAACTACAACTTTGCAGATGACAGTACGCTTATCTCATCATTCACGCTCAAACATCGGCTACTCATGCAAATATCCACAGACAGCAAGAGGTCGTTGAACTTAACAAAGACCTAGCAAAAATTGTACCTTACACTAACAGTAACCAAGTAGAGTGTAACGCAACAAAAACCCACTCCATTTCTAGCATCGTCACTCCATTTACTGGGCGTTAATTTGGGAACAAATATGTCTTCGCATGAACATGTTGCAAGCATAGCAAAGGGTGCTTCTCAAAAGCTCGGAATATTGTTTCAAACTAGAAACAACTGTTAATTCTGTACAAAGCTTAAATTCGACCAATAATAGAATACTGCTCCCATGTTTAGGGTTCCGCTCCCAAACATACACTGCATTTGTTGCATTCTATTTAGAAGAGAGCTGTTCACCTGATTAGAGACCCGGAACTGGCCAGCAACCTTCATTTGTTAGAACATCGACGAACGGTTGGCGACTTCAGTCTATCCTACTAGTACTTTCGTGGAAAGTGTTCGATGGATGTAGCCTGCTTATTACCTCCCAGAGCGGTGCATGCTAGAAATCCACGTCGCGCTAATAGTTCAGATCCGTATGAGGTTCAGCTTGTTACTCCTCGTACAACCCTTTTCAAGCAGTCTTTTATATGGAGAACCTCATCCTTTTGGAATAATTTGCCCAGGACTGTGTTTCCGACCGATTACAATTTACAGCGCTTCAAGACCAACGTGAATCGCTTTTTCCGCACAGGTGTCGCTCCTGCAACGCTTTAGGGATTAAAAAAAGTCACTTCGCCAAATTGAGCCTATACATTATACCTGAAACTGTAGAAGATTTATAACAAAGAATTCAATATAAAGTAGCACAGATCACCCCAAATTCTCTGCAAAACTCTGTTCAGGCTGTTTATGACAGATTGGGTCATTGCCTCGCTATTAACGGTAGCCATTTTGAGCAATTGTTACCTTATAAAAATAAACCTAGAGTATTTATTAATATTTTTTTTGTCTTTTTTTATTTTAAATTTCAAATGACAATAATTCCAAAACAGTTCAATTTAGACATATGGTATCTTAGACAAATAATATCTAGAATTTTTAGTAGGACTCAAAAAAATAATAATATAGAGGGCTTTCCATTTAAAAAAAAAATCAAGATGGCGTAATTTCTGCAAATTGTCGTCGGCATGTGTGCAGTATAACTCCCTCTAACTTTTATTTAAACATTTTTTTGATACACTGATTAATTTTAATTAATTAGTGCTGTGGAATCATTATTCCATACATATGGGGCACCACGTATAAAAATTAATAACAAGTACGAGTATATCCTTGTGTAATTGTATTAAAATCTTGGTTAATCTGGCCTTATACTTCTTCTTTATTATATGGTGTGTCATATAAGTAGGCATACTGCCTGTTTTATCCCCATTAGGCCTCTTCCGATGTAGACGTCCAGCATTCCTTGTACCTTTTCAGAAGTCTGCCCGTTGTTCTTCTACCGCAGGATTTATTGGGTTTGGCCCTTTTTACCAGTCTGGTCTCGTCCATCCGATCTACATGTTTATTCCATTGTTTTCTTATAGTTCTGATCCATTTGGATATTTCTTGGATCTTACTTAATTCTTGTAGATCTTTGTTGCGGATTCCGTCAAAGATAGTTTTTCCATGTATATCCCTGATCATCTTCATTTCTGTTCTCCTCATCCTTTGTGCTGTTTTACATGCGTCAGCTCTTGTTTCTACAGCATATGTGAGGATCGGTCTCACTGTTGTCTTGTATATTCTTATTTTACTTTCCACTGTGAGGTATTTCCATACTATATCCACCAAACAACCTGCTATTAGTGATGCCTTCATAGATTATTGTTTTACTTCCCTGTTTAAGTCTCCGCAGCTTGTTATCGTTGTTCCCAGGTATTTCAAATTATTAACCTGCTCAATAATACTTCCTTAGATCTCCAGTATATTAATAATTCTTTGGAAGCTACCATACATTTTATCTTCGTTGTTTTAATAATCATGTTTAGTTTTCTCGCTTCCAGATTGAAGGCATGAAAGATCTTCTGAAGGTTGTCCTCAGAATCAGACTTATACAACACCCTATAATATGGTTTTAAAGTTATTAGCAAAAAAATTAAATCTAGCTGCCATTTTCCAAGCTACTGGCTGAAGCACAACTTACATTTATGAGAAAAATCGCCAATTATGTTATCAGTTTTTTTTTTTGCTTACGTGTTGTTTTTATTAAGTATTTACTTTTTAAATAAATACTTACTTTGAAAATTATTAGGTACGTATATACATTATATAAAAATTTTTCTTGGACAAAATTGGAAACAATCATAATTTCATATCATACACGTAGATTGTATATGCTTCATTTATATTGTATTAATACATAATACATACATAATCAAGGTCAGTGCATAAATATTTATTTACGCCAACTTATTTTAATACAACTACCCATGGAATAACAGGATCATTATTTATGATTACTAAAATAATAGTAGGATAGGGTAGGAATCAATAATAAAATAAAATTATTGTAATTGGTTGTTTAGACAAAGTTAAAAAAGATGTTCTTTTGATATTGCAATTGAAAAATGAGATGCCAGGTTTTCAGCTGCATTTTTTCTCACTTACGTATAGAAAATTTGATACTTAGTTATATAATAAATCGTGCTTTTAGTCATTAGATCGTGCCGAATTAGAGTGAAATCTCTCTATTCTTCGAGATTAGAACATTGAAGTAAAGATCTCCGAAGATATGTTGGAAAATCACTTTAATTTAATACAGACTAATCCCAGGAACTATGATTTCTCATCAAAAGGCGTAAAAGCGTTAGTGCTAGCCAGGGACATATACAGTAGAACCCGATTAACCGAGTCGCGATTATCCGAGCTCCGGATTAACCAAGCCAATCTAAGAACCTGATTACCGGAGGTACGCGCGTCTATGCTGCGTATTAACCGAGCTTCTAAAATATGTGTGTACATATTTCCATTTAAAATCGTCAGGGCCTTCGGGGAATCCTCCTGGCCCGTGTGAGGGGTTCCCCTATTTATGTTTTTGGACTCTTTCAGCATGTAAATTTACGTGAATGCAGTGCATTATAGCGTTTACTACGGAGAAGTACGAGTATACTCACATAAT
The DNA here is from genome assembly GCA_019049505.1 of Pachyrhynchus sulphureomaculatus. Classification (NCBI taxonomy): domain Eukaryota; kingdom Metazoa; phylum Arthropoda; class Insecta; order Coleoptera; family Curculionidae; genus Pachyrhynchus; species Pachyrhynchus sulphureomaculatus. Next base: position 56,819,487 of record CM032453.1, read on the forward strand.
TTATTTGGTTGGAGTTCTGGTAGTTAAATGTAATTAATACGAACCGCTTTGTTTGAATTTTTGTTTGTCGTATTACAATGGAGCAAAACAAGCGTAAAAGAATCGTCGTTCCTATTGAAGAAAAATTAAAAGCCATCAAAAGAATTGAAGCAGGAGAGACAATTAAAGTTGTTGCACGAGATTATGGAGTAAGTGGGGTAACAGTTGGAGATTGGAAAAGAAACCGCACAAAAATAGAAGAGTGGTGTATAAATCAAGCATCCTCGTCCTCAGGAAGAAAATCAATGAAAACCGACGACTATGAAAAGGTTAACGAAGCTTTATTCACGTGGTTTAACCAACAGAGATCAAAAGGTGTGCCTCTGTCAGGTCCAATTTTACAACAGAAAGGAATAATGATTAGTAGGCAATTCCCAGAGATAGATCAGTTTACCGCCAGTTCTGGATGGCTTGACCGCTGGAAAAAACGGTACGGTGTACGACAACTGAATGTATGTGGTGAAAAACTGCTGATGTGTCATCAATTGAGAAGTTTAAGCAGAACTTTAAAAAGCAAATCGAAGATTGTGGATACACATGTGATCAAATTTACAACTGTGACGAAACTGGTCTGAATTATAAAATGCTTCCATAAAAAAACATTGGCATCTCGACAGGAAAAATCAGCTCCTGGGCACAAACTAAGTAAGGAAAGATTAACTATAATGGTATGTTCCAATGCATCTGGCAAGCACAAAATCCCACTGATGGTGATTGGCAAGTCTGCACGTCCAAGAGCTTTAAAAGACATCTCACCCAAAGCCCCACCAGTCTATTACAAAAGTCAGATGAGCACATGGATGGATGCGACCTTATTTATTAACTGGTTTGAAGAAGAGTGAGAGATCTGTGACTAAATTTTTGAACAGAAACCGTCTTCCCATTAAAGCAATTTTGTTAATGGATAATGCCCCCTCTTACCCTGGAGAAGGACTTCATGTGGGCGAACTTGTTGTAAAATTTTTTCCTCCAAATGTAACCAGCATAATGCAACCAATGGATCAAGGCATCCTCGAAAACATTTAAAAAAATTATAGGCGTTTATATCTTGAACATTTGTTAGAATACACAGAAAAGAAGGATATTATCAATGGGATGAGAAAGATTACACTGAAAAATGTTATTACTGGGTAAGTCTAGCTTGAGATTCTGTGCGTACTACCACTATTCAAAAATCTTGGTCAAAAGTTATTGATTTTGAGGACTATAATGACAGTGAAGATGATACTCCATTAAATGAATTAGCTTTGAAATTAAGAAGCCATGGAGAAATGTCCTGTTCAAATTTTGACAGCGAGATTTATTTGAATTATTGCAAAAATTAAAAGGTTGCGAAAATGTGACAAGAGAAGATGTTGTTGAATGGATTACAGCAGATAATTTAAAAGAAGAAATGAGTATTGAAGAAATAACGAATGCCTTTCAGGAAACCGAAAAATCAGATGACGATGACGAAGCAGCGGTGGATGAACAGTCTCTCACTAAGATCTCTCATCAAGAAGGTTTTGCTTCTTTGGAAAAAGCTTTGAGGTATATCGAACAAGAACCAGAGGCAACCCCAGCGGATTTGCTTCTTCTTAATAGATGGAGAAACATTGCAGCGAGAAAAAGAAGATGCGATATGAAACAGAAGCGCATAGATACCTATTTCACTCTTTTATAATAACATATATGTACCTATTTATATGTTAAAAACGTTAATACATCGGTTTAAAGTATTGGTGTTTATTTTTTTGAATGAATAAAAAACAAATCCGGGTTATCCGAGTTTTCAGTTATCCGAGGAGGATGCCCCCCACGTTACCTCAGATAACCGGAGTTCTACTGTATTTAATATTTTTTGATATCCGTGTTTGTATTAGTATAAAATTACATTTAAACAACGGTCTAATGGCTAAATATTCGAAGTAAAGATATTCGCTTAATGCTGCTAAAATTGCATAATTATACTTTGTTTAGTTTACCGGTTGAGGCCTCCAGCTAGACAGTAGAGTTTAGCCCCACCATTCATCAAGAGCAGTCCCATTTTTGCCCTTTGAGAGTTGTTCATCCGACAAATTGTGCATCGAAATTTCTTCATTTGATATATATTTTAAATTTTCTTAAGGGTGCCGTCTCGTTTATGGGACTAATTTTTTGTAATTTTCTTTAGGCATATTGATTATTATTTTGGTAAATTTTGAAAAAAATATTTGCTGGAAATGTAAGTAATATTCTACAAGACGTTTAAAAAATATTTTAAAAAATGTAAAATTGCTACACAGTAAAAGCATTGGTAAAAATTTTGATTGCTTAAAGCAGTTGGAAATAAAAGATGTTTGAAATGTAACCAAGTAACAAAAAAATTCTTAAAAATCCCAATAAAGGACTCTTTCTTAAATTGGTCTTTTAGACAACTTTTGTTTTAAACAATTTACAGATCTTTTGGGCGTTGGAGGTATGTGCGTAAGATTCAGAATTTAGTATAATTTTCACTCTTACAAAACAAAAAGAAACTTTAGTCGAGTTATTATCGAAACAATAAGTATAAATAAAAAAAATGGTCAAGTGCAAGTTGAACTTGCGCAATTAGTGTTCCGTACGTTCATTGCTTTTAAAATAAAAAATTTTGTTACATAGGTATAAAATAATCAGTGACTTCACAAAACACACCCCAAATGAGTTTTCAACAAAGTTTGTTTCCAATCTTTACTGAAATCTGATGACCTTGAAATTTTTGTTTTTTTTTATATACCAGATAATCTATTAAAGGTAATGCACTCGTGTAAATTTTCGTTCAATCTACACCCCGTGGAGAATATTCCAGAATTTTTACAAAATTTTTTGATAAGTTCTTTTCGAGATAAGGCGGGGGAGACAGCGATTTTTCGCGATTTTTTAAAAATAATACAAAGAAAAGTGCCCACAAGTATTACATTATATATACATTTTTTACTCGTGTTTTCACAAGCTTTCATTTGACACCACACTCGATGACCTAGTAAATTTTTTTTTTTCACTTCCGATTTTACACCCCAAAACTAATCCCTTAAATCAAAAATTTACCTCTCAAAACACATGGCTCTGATGAGGCCATCAATTCCTATATTATTACCAAATTTAAGCTTTCTATGTCAAACAGTTTCGGAGAAAATCGGGTGTGACAGACAGACAGACACCGAAGTGATCTTATAAGTGTTCCGTATGGAACACTAAAAATGCCCAAGTGAAAGTAGGACTTGTGCAAAATACGGAAGTATTTACTGAAATATTCTTTGAAATTTAGTCCCACATTGATTTTCAATATAAGAATTACCAAGAATATATAAAAAGCGAGACATCTTTGTAGTAAAAGTTTAAAGCAAATAATTACTACCTAAATATGTGTCTAATTATAAAGAAATAAAGCCTCGATGCCTATCCGTACCAGTGTACGTGTACGTATTGACATTTCACAGCCGTTAGTCCCGGTTAACAACTTTTTACGAAAAAAATCTTCACCATATTGTCAAGCAAAATATATATATTTTTTATACTGGGTAAATTATCAAAGGTGATCATATTCGTTCAATCTACACCTTACGGAGAATAATCCAAAATGTTTTCAAAATTTTTTGATTACTACTTGTGGAGATAGGGTGAGGACAGCGATTTTTGGCAGTTTTTGTAAAATAATGTAAAAAGTGTGCGCGAATATTACCTCTTATATATTTATATTTGATATTTTAACTGGTGTTTTCACAAGCTTTTATTTGACCCGCACTCGGTGACCTTGCAATTTTTTTTCACTTCTGATTTTACCATCTAAAACTAATCCCTTAAATCAAAATTTAGCATTCAAAACTACACAGCTCTAATTGTGCTATCAATTCCTGTATTTCTAACAAATTTTAGTTTTCTTTTTCAAATAGTTTCCGAGAAAATCGGATGTGACAGACAGACAGATGCCGAAGTGATCCCATAAGTGTTCCATACGAACACTAATAAATAAATTATACCTTTTAAATATTTAAATATATTACGATAAAATGTGAACTTAAATTTTGTACTAAATAATGTAAGAAAAACAATATCGACATTTTACAAAGTTCTGGACAACCTATAACAGACGGTCGTCGGTAAGATGTAACTTTATGTGCGGTATTAATATTTTAAAATAAATCATTATTAAGTATGTAAACATAAGAAATATATTTTTTTCGTCTCTTAAAATCATGTCAAATACTCAAAATTAACAACTCTTTTATTATTTTGTTTTGATTTTTACTGTCACACTTACAAATGTACTTAGCCTAGAATATACAATATATTATTACATCATACTCATATTCTAATAGCACCTTTCGGTGTGCCCATTCTTATGAGCCTAGGTAAGGGTTTTAACATGCCTTTGTTATTATTTCATGTCGACCTTTTCCGTTGTCTTAAATGGTCTTTTTTGTTTATTGGTAAAAACTAGAACGTGTTTTGTAATTTATTATTTATAGTGTCAAATATTGACGTGTTAGAAAAAGTTCTTTTTCCACGACATAGACTTTAGGAGTCTAAAATAACCTCTATAGTATGTCATTATGTACCCTTACGACCTTTTGATACCTGGGATAGCTGTTGATATGATTGTAATGCTAATTTAAGGAAAACGAATTTTAAACTATTTTTCAAAAGAACAGGCAGGTTTCCGCTCGGGGTATGGAATAAACCATCATCTGCTTACAGTTAAAATCCTCATTGAAAAAATGTATAGAATACCAGGTGTACAAGTATGACATGCGGATTTCAGACAACAGATGGTGCACCAATGCAGTTTGCGCTATAAAGATTTGACACTGCGCCATTTTGTTGTGTCATCAACAAATGTCAGACGCGCACGAGTGATAAATTGGAAAAGTGTTTGCATAGTGTTGTGTTGTTTGTGTTCAATATGTCGAAATTTATATCGAACAAAGAGCATTCGCGGACAGCATTAATTTTTTGTTTTCATTTGAAGAAAAGTGCTGCTGAATCATACCGATTACTTCGAGAAGCTTATGGTGAACATGCTCCATCGCAAGATACGTGTGAACGATGGTTTCGGCGTTTCAAAAGTGGTGACTTCGATGTTGCAGACAAGGAACGTGGAAAACCGCCAAAAAAATACGAAGAAGTGGAATTGCAAACATTGTTAGACGAAGATGATTCGCAAACACAAAAACAACTCGCGGAGCAATTGGGCGTTAGTCAACAAGCTATTTTTAAACGGCTACGAGAGATGGGAAAGATTCAAAAAGACCGGTAGATGGGTACCACTTGAGTTGAGCGACAGGCAAATGGAAAAGCGCAAAAACACGTATGACATTTTGCTCACTCGGTACAAAAGGAAGTTGTTTTTGCATCGTATAGCTACAGGGGATGAAAAGTGGATTTATTTTGAGAATCCCAAGCTCAAAAAATCATGGGTAGATCCAGGCGTACCATCCACATCGACCGCAAGACCGAATCGCTTTGGCAGAAAGACGATGCTCTGTGTTTGGTGGGACCAGAGGGGCATGGTCTATTATGAGCTGTTAAAACCTGGGGAAACGGTTAATACTAAACGTTACCAACAACAATTGACCGATTTGAACCGTTCGCTGCTTGAAAAAAGGCCAGAATACCGAAAGAGGCAACACAAACTCTTCATGACAATGCAAAACCAGTTCGCGACACGTTGGAAGCACTCAGCTGGGAAGTTCTACCCCATGCGGCTTACTCACCAGACTTGGCTCCTTCCGATTACCACTTGTCTGCATCGATGGGTCACGCACTTACTGAGCAGCGCTTCGGTTCGTACGAAGATGTGAAGAAATGGCTCGATGAATGGTTGGCAGCAAAAGGGGAAGATTTTTTTTTTTTTTTATGGGTCTAGCACACGTGCTACAGGGAAGTCCCTAAAGCGCTACAGGAGCGACACGTGTGCGGAGAAAGCGATTCACGTTGTTCTTGAATCGCTGTAGATTGTACTCGGTGGGAAACACAGTCCTGGGTAAACCATTCCAAAGGTATGATGTTCTTCATATAAAAGACTGCTTGAAAAGCGTTGTACGAGGAGTAACAAGCTGAACCTCATACGGATGTGAAGCATTAGCGCGACGTGTACTTCTAATATGCACCGCTCTGGGAGGAATTAAACGGGCCACATCTTTCGAACACTTTCCATGAAAGTACTTGTAGAATAGGCTCAAGTCGCCAACCGTTCTTCGATGTTCCAGCGAATCAAGGCCGTCGGTCGGTTCCGGGTGTCCAATCAGACGAACAGCTCTTCTCTGGATAGAATCCAACAATTGCAGTGTATGTTTGGGAGCGGAGCTCCAAACATGGGAGCAGTATTCCATAGTTGGTCGAATTTGCGCTTTGTAAAGAATTAACAGTTGTTGTGGAGTGTAAAGCTTTCTGGTTCGAAACAATATTCCCAACTTTTGAGAAGCTCTTCTTGCTATGCCTGCAACATTTTCATGCCAGGACATATTTGCTCCCAAATTAACGCCTAACAGATTGAGTGACGATGTTAGAGGGATGGAGTGCCCCGACATAACTATGTCGGGTTCTGCAACGTTAACTTTTTTAGAAAAAACTGCCGCCTGGGTTTTTGTAGCGTTAAATTCCACTTGGTTACTGTCACCCCAAGATAGAATTTCTTCCAGGTCTTTGTTAAGTTGAATGACTTCCTGCTGTCTGCGGATATTCGTCTGAGTAGTCGATGTCCGAGCGTTCAAAGTGAATGAAGAGATAAGTGTACTGTCATCTGCAAAGCTATAGATTGGATTCCCGGTCTTTTCCAGCAGATCGTTAATATAAATGAGGAAGAGAGTAGGAGACAGTATGGAACCTTGGGGCACACCGGCGTTGATAGTGAAGGTGCTAGAAAGAAATCCGTCAACTGCCACTCGTAAAGAACGCTCTCTGAGGAAACATGAGAGCCACAAACAGAACTTTTCAGACATACCATAAGAACGTAGCTTAGCCAACAGTCCATTGTGCCAAACACGGTCAAATGCCTTGGATATGTCAAGAGCAACCGCTCGAGATTCTCCAAAGTGTTCAATTGCGTTGTTCCAAACATATGTTACATAAGTCAGAAGATCTCCTGTTGATCTATTTTTACGAAAGCCATATTGCTGATCACTAATAATGTTGAATCCTTCAAGATATTTTAGAAGATGCTGATTGATAGCCTTTTCCATGACTCGTTATTATTGAGAGTAGTGCGATTGGTCGGTAGTTATTTGGCAAGGTCTTCTTGCCTTTTTTAGCTATCGGCTGAACTGTGGCACATTTCCAGCAGGAAGGAAATATTCCCTTTCTGTAGGATAGTCTACAGAAAACTGGTGTTAGTTCCCTCGCACAGTTCTTGACAACTATGGCAGGTATTCCGTCAGCGCCTGAAGCCTTTTTGGTGTCTAGCTTCATCAAAATACGTTTTATGATACGCTGTCTGAAGACAATATCGGGCATCCTTGACTGCACTATGGGAATAGTAGGTGGTGTTTTTCCTTGGAAATCGACAGTAGAATGTGAAGCAAAGAGTTCAGCCAACAAGTTCGCTTTCTCAACAGGTGTCGTTGCAATAGAATTATCTGGCCGTGTGAGTGGTGGTATGGTGGATTTGGTGAAATTCTGACCAACTGCCTTAGCGACTGACCAAAAGGACCTGGAATTGCCGGGACAAGCGAGAAGTTTGTTTCTAATCCGTTGATTGTGTACCTCCTTGGTTTCGTCGATAATTTCTTTGCATCTGTTCCTGGCACGAACAAAGATGTTACGATTTATGGTGTTAGGATCTTCACGCCACTGTCGGTATGCAAGATGTTTAGAAGCAACAGCTTCTTTGCATTTTAGGTCAAACCAAGGCTTGCCGTTGGAAGGGCATTTCTTCGAAAAGGGGATGTAAGCATCCATACCGGCCAAAATAACATCGGAAACCTCCCTGGCGCAGTCAGATGGGTCGTCGGATCGAAAACAAACGTCCAACCAAGGGAAAGTTCGAAAATATTCCTTGAGATCTTCCCATTTAGCAGATTTGTAGTGCCAAATCTTGCGCGGTTTGGGCGCCTCTCTGTCACTGATTGGTAGAATACTCGATGTCGAAAGTAGTTTATGGTCGGAAGAACCTAACGGTGGATTTACGCTGACCGTGTAAATCTCCGGATTGGTGGTTAAAAACAGATCAAGAAGACTGGCGAACTCTCCGTCTCGATCAGGGATCCGTGTTGGTTCATCAATAAGCTGAGTCAAGCCACAACTGATTGAAAATGATTCGGCTTCACGACCTTGTTCGTCGGTAGTATTTGAATATTTAAGCCAGTTGATGTTATGGACATTAAAGTCGCCCAGGATGGCAATTTCGGCATTTGGATAGTTAATTTGTAAATGATCTATGGTGTCTGCAAGAGAAGCGAAAAGTGTTCTAAAGTTTGTATCACTTGGTGGTCGATAGAGGATACAGACGAACCTTGTAGTTGGTGGAGTCGTTATTTTTAACCACATAACATCAAAGTTTGGGGGCTCCAGGGCCTCTTCTCGTTGGCAAGAGAGGTCGCTTCTGACATAAAGACAGATTCCAAAGTTACGCCTAAATCGGGAATAGAAATCGTACCCAGGATAAAGATAGTTTACTGTGCTGGTCGATGAACTGACCTTAGTTTCACAGAGAGCGAGTACATGAGGTTTATTTGATTGCAGGTGTTGGTGCACTGAATTTATGTTCGAATTTAAGCCTCGTATGTTGCAACAATCCATTTTGAAATTCTGTTCTGTTTTACTGGCGTAGTATTCACAAATTGCCCTAAAGATGGGAAAAATGTATAACAAGCGATGAAACACACTTTGAATAAAGCACTTTTTATCATTCTTCCGAATTTAACGTGTTTTCTTAGAAAAAAAATCCGCATTTCATACGTGTACACGTGGTATAATAAGCCTCTTGTACTCATATTTGTGGACTTCGAAAAGGCTTTTGATTCTGTAAATCCGCAGAGATTTTTGGAAGCGCTTGCTGAGTGTCTTATTGATCATCCATATTCCAATGTAATTAAATATATATATGAAAATGCCACCGCTTATGTTAAAACACAAACTAAGCAATCCACCAACAAATTTCGAATCGAAAGAGGAGTGCGGCATGGTGATACGCTGTCACCCAAGCTTTTCGTAACACGTATAGAAAGTATTCTACGATCAATAAACTGGGAAAGAATGGGACTTAACATTGACCGTGAAAAGTTAAATCATCGGCGACGACATTGTCTTAATAAGAGATAAAATACAAGAAGCACAAACTGTACTACACGTGCTTCAGAAAAAGTTGGTCTAAGAATCAATCTATGCAAGACCCAGTTTATCACAAATCTGGTATTAAGCGACACTATAAAACTGAATAACGTAACGATAGAGCAAGTGCACCGCTATAACCTGGGACATGAAATCAGCATAGGACGAGATAACCTAACACATGAAATTCAGCGGCGAATAGGTCTCTCCTGGGCTGCATATCGCAAACTGGCCTATGTATTCAAATCTAACCTTCCTATGTGTTTAAAAAGAAAAGTATCTGACAGATGCATACTCCCCGTTCTCACGTACGGAGCCGATACTCTCACAATGACGAAGAACAAGATTAATAAAATATGGGTCATGCAACGAAAGATGGAGAAGTTAATGTTAGGCGTTACTCTTAGAGATCACATCCTAAATCACATTATTAGGTAGAGAACAGGGGTACAAGACGCAGTCAAATTTATTCTACATCTTAAATGGAACTAGACTGGGCATGTTGCTAGGTTTCAGGATGGACGATGGACAAAGAGAATGATAGAGTGGCGACCAAGATCCGAAGCCTATCGGAGAAGAGGTAGACCACAAAGTCGGTGGACTGATGATTTGAAAAGAGTGGCTGGAAATTGGGTACAAGCGGCCCAGAACAGAAAAAAGTGGCAAAACTTGAGACAGGGTTTCGTCCAGCAGTTGGCAGTATAAGCTGATATTGATGATGCGGGACATCGACAAGATACGGGAGACGAGCAACTTTATTTAAAAATCTTTACTATTAATTGTAATTTTTAGAGCAAAAAATATACATTTAAGACGCATTAACGACTCAAATAACGAAAGAAGCAACAGGGCATGAACATTTATTTGTTACAATGATATGTAACTAAAACATAAATTGAAACTCGGCTTCTAGTTCTGTCTGTTGAAAATATATTTTTTATATCTTCAGATGTTACCTTAATTTTAACTTCAATTTTTCTCAGATATTCCCGTTTTGTCGACATTGTATATGATAAGTTTAATTGTCTACATAAGGAACTCTTTTACACAAAGTGTCTAGAAATAAATACAGCTCTATATTTTTCTGGTCTCATTGTTAGCCCCGGTAGTATCCGTCCTGTTGGTTTCTCTTTGGCTTCAATTCTATATTGTCTTAGTATAGTTACAAAATATAGGAATATACAAGTTTTTGCTAATGCATCTCCCAGACATCGTCTTCTTCCTAAAATATTACATTCGATTAATGTGGCTTTTTTTAAACCTAGAAATACTCTAGATTTATCTATGTCAGATTGTCTACATTTTCATACCTATCATAGAAATTAATTATGCTTAATTTTTTTCCAAAAAGATAGTAAATCTGCTTATTGGTAATTCATTGCATTATTATACATCGGAGAAAAAATCATGGAAGAAGTTTTTTTCTATGTATCAAACAAAATTATCGATAATAATCGATATACTATGGATAATTTAATAGTTATTACTTATATTCCCCTGGTCCTCAATTTTAGAAGGTGAAAATTTGCTTTTAGAAGAGAAGGTTCATTATTTGGAAATATCATGATCATCGACTTTTAAATAGTAACTATCGATAGTTATTGATAACTGTTGATATATCGATAACTATAAATCGAAATATTTCTTCTCCCCTCCCTGCTCATCGATTTTTGAATAATAATTATCTATATATAGGCAAGAATCGATATTTAACATCATTCGTACTTACAAGTCATTAATTAACTATAGTATTGGAGTCCATTAGTTTACTGAGAGTTAAAACACTGTAAATTGAATCAATATATCCACTTCAAAAATATTTTTAAATTAAAATAGGTATGCAATAGCTTGTATTTGACTGATAGATTATATATATATATATATATATATATATATATATATATATATATATATATATATATATATATATATATATATATATATATATATATATACCAGGTGTACAAGTATGAAATGCGGATTTTTTTTTCTAAAAAAACATGTTAAATTCGGAAGAATGATAAAAAATGCTTTATTCAAAGTATGCTCCATCGCTTGTTATACATTTTTCCAATCTTTCGGGCAATTTGTGTATACCACGCCAGTAAAAATTTTCCCCTTTTGCGGCGAACCATTCATCGAGCCATTTTTGCACATCTTCGTACGATCCAAAGTGCTGCTCAGCAAATGCGTGACTCATCGATGCAAACAAGTGGTAATCGGAAGGAGCCAAATCTGATGAGTAAGCCTCATGGGGTAGAACTTTCCAGCTGAGTGCTTCCAACGTGTCACGAACTAGTTTTGCCATATGTGATGGAGCATTGTCATGAAGAAAAATGACTTTGTGTTGCCTCTTTCGGTATTCTGGCCTTTTTTCAAGCAACAAACGGTTCAAATCAGTCAACTGTTGGTAACGTTTAATATTAACCGTTTCCTCAGGTTTTAACAGCTCATAATAGACCACGCCCCTCTGGTCCCACCAAACACAGAACATCGTCTTTCTGCCAAAGCGATTCGGTCTTGCGGTCGATGTGGATGGTGCGCCTGGGTCTACCCATGATTTTTTGCGCTTGGGATTCTCAAAATAAATCCACTTTTCATCCCCTGTAACTATACGATGCAAAATCACTTCCTTTTGTACCGAGCGAGCAAAATGTCACACGTGTTTTTGCGCTTTTCCATTTGCCTGTCGTTCAACTCATGTGGTACCCCTCTACTGGTCTTCTGAATCTTTACCATCTCTTGAAGCCGATTGAAAACAGCTTGTTGTCTAACTCCCAATTGCTCGGCGAGTTGTTTTTGTGTGTTGCGAATCATCTTCGTCCAACAGTGCTTGCAATTCCACATTTTCGTATTTTTTGGCGGTTTTCCACGTTCCTTGTCTGCAACTTCGAAGTCATCACTTTTGAAACGCCGAAACCATCGTTCACTACGTATCTTGCAATGAAGCATGTGCACCATAAGCTTCTCGAAATAATCGGTATGATTCAACAGCAGTTTTCTTCAAATGAAAACAAAAAATTAATGCTGTCCGCAAATGCTCTTTGTTCGGTATAAATTTCGACATATTGAACACAACACAACACTACGCATATATATATATATATATATATATATATATATATATATATATATATATATTAAAATATACGTATGTGTATAAAATACTACAATTCTCCTAGACCATACCTAACCCAAATGTTAATATTCTGTCCTGCCCTGTTGGCTTGCCATCTTTGTCTAAAAATCTTTCAGGTCTAAAATTTTCTGGATCTTTCCAATACTCCTTTTCGTGATGTACCGATTGTAAATTTATTAGAACTGTTGTATTCTAAAAAGAAAAAAAAATGCAATTATTTTCAAGCAGAGTACTCGACAAAAAACCAAAAATCATTATCAAATTATATTTTTTTAGTCAACATAACTTCAAAAGTTTGACATTATCATAAATCAGCTATTGTTTTGGTTATTTACACCTCCGACTGTTTTAGAAGTTAGTAAAGTAACATTTGATATGATGTGACGTCACAGTGGTTCATAAAAATAGAACGCGCTTCTTTAAACACCGAGTTGCATTAATTGACTGTAGTAATAGTTGTATAATATCAAATGGACGTAAACACTAGTGGTTATTAGTTTGCCATCAAAATACTAACCTCTGGGATTATATATTCAGCTAAGCTAGCTGTATTTAACACTCTTCTTGGTCCAATAATCGGTACGACTGGAAATACTCTCTGACATTCTAATAAAACTGCTTCTACGTATGGCACCCTAAAATTGATTATCTTAAAATGGCGGCCCTTTTAATTTGCTAACGTTATTCGATTTTATTGTTTTTTTACTTATAAATAGAGTAGTTCAATATTATTTTGTGAAATTTAAATAGCCAATGTCTAGACAGATACTATAATGGCCTAACCGTAGTTTTTAAATCCTGACGCTAGAACCCAGGGAATTTAGACACAGGGGCTATAGTAGTTGTCTGAACCTTGATTAATACCATATTCGACACATTTTCTTACAGTGATATGCATTCCTTAATGGTGGTAATTTGGTTTGATATGAGAAAAACACAAGAAAAGGCAGATCAATTTATTGACATATGTGACAAACAACTTGGAAGCAAAAACATTTTTTGTTCACTGAGAGGTTTGTCGTCTGATTCAATCGACATCTTAACACGTATTAGAACACTTGAAAACTTTGTGATATAATAATAACTGTAAGTCATTTTCAGAGAAATCATACTACTAAAGTGTAAACAAAATTCTTTGTAATTATTTATTACAAAGATTACTTTGCCGTATGATTTTCCTAACTATTCACCCAGTTATTTATATCCTACAGAAAACTAATCTTTTCTTTCTAATGGAAATGCGCTTGAGTTCGGCCTGTACATAAAAACCGGTCAAGTGCAAGTTGAACTTGCGCAATTAGTGTTCCGTGCGTTGATTGCTTTTAAAATAAAAATGATCAGCGACTTCACAAAACACACCTCAAATGAGTTTTCAACAAAGTTTGTTTCCGATCTTTACTGAAAACTGATGACCTTGGTTTTTTTTTTATATATATACCAGATAAATTATTATATATAATATATATTTCGTTCAATCTACACCCCATGGAGAATATTCCAGAATTTTTTCAAAATTTTATGATCAATACTTTTCGAGATAAGGGGGGGACATCGATTTTTCGCGATTTTTTAAAAATAATACAAAGAAAATATATTTTTATGGTTTTTACAAATAAATAACGGGTTAAGTGCAAGTTGAACTTGCACAATTAGTGTTCCGTACACACCCCAAATGAGTTTTCAACAAAGTTTGTTTCCAATCTTTACTGAAAACTGATGACATTGAAATTTTTGTTTTTTTTTATATACCAGATAAATTATTAAAGGTAATGCACTCGTGATAATTTTCGTTCAATCTACACCCCGTGGAGAATATTCCAGAATTTTTTCAAAATTTTATGATCATTACTTTTCGAGATAAGGGGGGACATCGATTTTTCGCGATTTTTTAAAAATAATACAAAGGAAATATATTTGAACTCTTGTTTTTACAAGCTTTCATTTGACACCGCACAAGATGACCTAGTTAAATTTTTTTGTTTTACTTTCGATTTCCCCAGAACTAACCCCTTAAGTCAAAATCTAACTTCCAAGATTACACGGATCTGATGAGGCCATCAATTCCTATATTAGTACCAAATTTAAACTTTCTATGTCAAATAGTTTCGAAGAAAATCGCGTGTGACAGACGGACAGACACCGACGTTCCGTACGGAACACTAAAAAGGAAAAATATCATTTCAAAGATTGTGTCAGTCAAGAAGTATACAGTATTATTAGCAACCACTAATATGGCTTTCGTAACCAAAGATCAACGGAAACTCTCCTAACCTAGATTACTCATCTTTCGAAAAAAACAATTGAATATTATGAAGTTTAGAGTAGTTGCACTTAGCACATCTAAGGCATTCGATGGCTTTTGGCATGGGAGATTGTTGGCTATGCTACACTCTTATGGTGTATTTGTTTTGTTTATGATTCTCAAATTTTCTTAGCGATCCTTCTTCTCAAGCAACTTTTGATGAACTTCTTTTCGACACCTTCGCTGTCAACGCACCTGTACCCCAGGGCTCCAAACGATCCGCTGTCCCCGTTTAGTTTAATGATTCGCTTGAAAATACCAGGAATCCAGTTTGTAACTTTAATGATGACACGCTTGTTTCTTCATTTGCTTTGTGTACTCGAATACCCGCCCGTTCCGGCAGCGGGAAGTCATACACCTTAATAAAGACCTGGGAGATATTCTTTTTGGGGTGACAGTACCCAAGTAGAATTTCGTACTACGCTTTCCACGGACGCTATTATAAAAAGAAGCTGATTCCTTCGAAATAAACTGTCCAGGAATGTTTCCCACCGAATATAATCTGCAACGATTCAAGATCAATGTAAATCGTATATGTGCTACCCCTGTTTTCCCGCAGCGCATGTACTGTATCTATCTATCTATATATACAGCCTTGGCCAAAAGTATGAGGCACCCTACAATTTACTTCATTTCTTGTGTTTCAAGGTAAAAAATTAAATTCGTATGTTTTGTAAAATCGTATATTGAGGTAAAATTATGAAATGAATTAATATTTGGTGTGTCCGTCCTTAGCTTTAATTACAGCAGCAATTCTGCTGCGTACAAGCCTAGTACATTCAGTTGTACTTATGGCATCCCACTCATCCATCAAAGCACTTTTTAGCTCTGTTTTTGATGTTATGCTATGGTCCCGTATCTTGCGCTTCAGAATTCCCCAAAGATGCTCTATAGGGTTTAGATTTGGAGACTGCGCCGGCCAATCCAACAAGACAATGTTATTGTCTCTAAATCAACGCATCGTAGCCACTGATTTATGACAAGGTGCATTATCTTGCTGGAATTTGATGTCGTCTAAATTAGTGTCGCCAAAAATGCGCGTTAGCGAAGGCATCAGTACAGTTTCTAGTACATTTATGTACTTTTGGCTGTTCATGCGGCCTTCACAAACGAACATTTCGCCGACACCTTTAACAACCATGCGTCGAGCCACACAACATTAGATCAATCCTCTTCGCTAGAGCCCACTATAAGCGTTTCTTCCTATTGGTCTCTGAAAGCCAAGGCCTCTTTCTAGCTTTGCACCCTCTTAATACAGCTTCTGTCAGTCTTCTCTTTTTCTGTCCTGTCGCTCATTAGTCTTACGTTTTCTGCCCGTTCCCATTTTGTTGGCATGGGAGCCAGTCTCTACAAACCTTTTAATAGCACATTGCACTGCGCACCGAGAACATTTCACAAACTTGGCTATTTCTACTTGGGACTTGCCTTGTTCATGTAGGGTTTGAATTTTAATTCGTTTTTTGATACGAAGCTCACTTTTCTTAGGCATTTCTCAAATATAAGAATGTCCAGTTCACAAATAAAACACGCACGGAAGCTTCTTGACACTACAAGTAGTAAAAAGAGACTAATACTTTTGGCCAAGGCTGTGTATATGTATGTATATATATATATATATATATATATATATATATATATATATATATATATATATATATATATATATATATGTATATATATGTATATATACGTATATATATGTGTATATATATATATATATATATATATATATATATATATATATATATATATATATTTATATATTTATATATAAAGTATACACTACCGCTCATGAAAGTATGGACCCCAACTAAAAAGAATTTACACACTTTAATGTAAGAAAAACATTTATTACATAATATACACAACACGTAAAAAAAACTTTAATATTAAACATTACTTTTTATCAAAAAAAAAAACACGCCCTTTGCACATAATACCGCTTTTACTTTTCTCGGCATTCTTTTGATTAATTTTTTTAATTTATTAAGTAGTAACTCTTCCCAGGCACTTTGTAGAAAACCCTAAAGATGATTTTTGGACGTGGGTCGCTCCTTTCTGATGGTTCTATCCAGCTCTTCCCATAGGACCTCAGTGGGGTTGCGGTCTGGACTCTGGTAGTCATGCCATCATTTTGAGCAACTTTTTTCTTCGTGGTTTGCTGGTTAGTCCTTACAAAGCTTTAAAGTATATTTAGGATCGTTGTCATACATCATTACAAATCCATTTCCGATTAATCGCAACCTAGATGGCATGGCGTTTTCCGTTAATTTTGTTTTATATTGTTCTTTCTTTATAATACCATCGACTTTTACTCCCTCACTCCAGCCAAAGAGAAGCACCCCCACACTAAAACAAACCCATCTCCATGCTTGACAGTCGTAACAATACAGTCTTGGATCATTTTTTTCAGTCTCTGACTGAAAATTTCCAAATTCGATTCGTCGGTTCATAATACGTTTTTCAATTGTCCAGGAACTGAAGCCGTTTGGCCTTATTGCCACTTCGTAATAGCGGTTTTTTGGTCGCAATACGACCATGACGATTACCCTTCTGAAGGTACCGCTTTATTGTACTGAGTGATATTGTTTTATCGATTAAACTCTGCAGCAATATAGGTGGCAGTTAATCTTCTTCTATTTCGCTTACTCATCAGTCTGATGAACGGATCTTCATTGGATGTTACACGTGATGGCGATCTCCAAGACTTTCTGTCTCTCTGTGGCGTTGCAATGTAAGATGCACCGTCGCATCAAAAGTTGAACAAAGGAATACGAGGCATTGTTGTTGAGTTAGGCCTTTACTAAAATTATCCAACGAAAACGAAAACCTTCAGGTGAAATTTCCATTTGTTCACAAAACTGTTTTTTTTTAACGCTCACTACAACAAACTACTCGGCCAATTTCTGAGCTGCCACTGTTTTAACAATGACAAATGTCTAATTTTACAACACCTCTCACATCTCAGTAGCGCCATCTAGTGGTCATTTCGCCAAATATAATCTGTATAAAAGTTCTAAAAAACTGTTTTTAAAAACAGCCCCCCTTAAAATTATATGAAAGTGTCGAGTGCCGATAAAAATAACTTTTCTTACCGTGATCTGTCACAATAATTAATATCCTCTTTGGAATCGAAAGCATTATCTATGCACTGATAAACTTTTTCTTGCACTTCAGGATACAGAATCATGGCTAAAAATGCAAAAGCTAATGTGCTACTTGTGGTGGTAGATCCTGCTAGGAAGATGTCCAAACATACCATTACTAATTGATCCTCTAAAAAGATGTTACATTAGTACACAAGGTAAGGTAGTTATAGATATCTCATTCTTGTTGAAACTATTGTTTTTTCCAATTTATTTTAACAAAAATTACATTTTTATAGATTACGACCAGTCTTTTTTCACTACCTATTTTAGTTAAGAAAGATTGGAGGGATATTCGACATACAAAAATACATAATATGCCTCGCAGACCCTTACTAACATAGTTTAGGCTTAACCTACTACCATATACTATACTGCTATATATTGGGTGACTGCAAAAGTTCGTGCCTAATTACAAACCAAATTAAATACAACACATTTTCATGAAAAATAGTATTTATTAATCAATAATGTACTCTCAATCATTTTCTATGACTGTATCCCATCGTTTTACAAGTTTTTGAATTCCTTCTTTATAGAAACTGCCTGGTTTTTCTTCAAAGAGAGTCATAAGCTAGTTTTTGGTTTCTTCCATCGAATCAAATTTTTTGCCATTCAAATTATTTTACAGAAAGCGAAACAGATGAAAATCTGTAGAGGCAAGGTCAGGGGAATATGGCAGGTGCTGGAGGATTTCCCATTTTATCTCTCTAAGTTTTTGCAGTGTCTGTTAAGCGACCTATGGTCTAGCGTTGTCATGGTGAAAGATGATGCCTTTTCGATTGACCAAATTTGGACGTTTTGCTTGGATTTCAACATTGAATTGCGTGAGTTGCTTACAGTACTTCTCCGTAGTTATTATTTGACCACATGGAAAAAGCTCGTAAAAAATTATTCGTCTGCAATCCCTCCAGACACATAATAATACTTTCATCGGATGCAATTCAGCCTTTGCCATAGATTCTGCTCATTTACTTTGTTTTGTTGACGGGCGAGGAGAGAAATGGCTGTGAAAACACGGTTCAGTTTGTTTCGTTCTGTCAAAACGTGCAGAACCCATATATTGAGTTTCGCAGTGTATCCAAGTTGCTTTAAATGATGAAATGCAGTCAAATTATCAACATTTAGTCTCCCAGCAATCCCTTCAGTGGTAATCTGTGGATTATTATTCACTAAGTCACGGATAAAATCATTATTAAGGCCGGCAGATCACCCAGAGCGAAGACTGATGTCACCATTTCGAAATCGACCAAACCATTTTTTAACTGTCCTAAGATTAAGAGCACGATCCAAATAAACCTCGTAAATATTTCATGTTGCAGTTTCAACAATTCATATAATATAACATGACGAAAATGTAACTTTTCATTTTCCATTTTAAATATTAACCTTGCACACAAATTAATTTAAATAATTTAATAATATAATTATAAGAGAAACATCAGCACAGTCAAAAGTGCATGCTTCTGCCATCTATGAAAATCGGGCACGAACTTTTACTACACAATAGGTATTTTTATTAGTATTAAGTCTAGCCATAATTAATGTTGTTTTTTTTGTATACTTTTGAAACTATTTATTTCAAATATGAATCAAAATTATTCTATAATACATTTTCGACTACTTCTGTCCAGTGTTTTGGATGGATGGACTCACTTTTTAATGACTCTCATTATCAAATGTGAGTTCTGGGGAAAGTCGGGGTAGTACGGAGGGTGAGGACATACTTGCAAATTATTAAAATTTGTCTATAGTGATTTGTGTTACGTATCTGGCCGAGTATTATGATGGTGAAGAATTACACCCCTCTCATTATACATTCTTTTTGCTTTAAAACTTAATAAAGTCTCTCAAATCGTTTGCAAGCTCGAAATTGGATATAGTTTCATCTTCTAAAGAAAAGATCACTTCTCGAAATTTTTTCACCCATCATTGACATTTTCTATCGTAAACTGCAAATATTTTTACCAAACGCACTACAAGTGATTTTTCACAGCATATGTTGTTTTCTCCCGAATTGGAATTCATGAAGCATACAGTGCCTTTATTTAATAGAAATACCCGAAAGAATGTACTACAATTTAACACAAAACTCATACAATAGAAGAAAACAAGAACATTAAGATCTTACGATCCAAATTCTCGAGAGGTGGAACAAAGATTACCAAAATAAAGAATGAGCAGGGTATCACAGTCAATAGCCGCGATGAAATCATTGCGACTGTGCAGGAGTTCACTAAAATACTGTACAGTTCTGGATCTAACAGAAATCAGTACCGTAAAAGAACGATTCAAAACAGAGGATCAGAAGAAATACCTGAAATAAACCCAGAAGAACTGAAAGCTGCGCTGCAACAAATGAGGAAGGGTAGATGCCCGGGCGAAGATCGGATCAGCAATGACATGTTAAAGATCGGAGGTGAATCGCTGCTCGAAAGTGTACGAATTTTATTTGATAAGTATCTAATGCAAGCAAGAATCTCAGATAGCTGGCAAAAGGCAGAAGTTATCTTATTGTACAAAAAAGAAGATCGAGCTAACCTAGAAAACTATCGAGCCATCAGTTTGCTCTTCCATAAAAGCTACTGACTAAAATAATAACAGACTCTGAAACAGATTAGATCAGTATCAACCCTTCGAACAAGCGGGATTCAGGAAGGGTTATAGTACCATCGACCATCTTCAGACACTAGATGGTAGATGCCCAGATCCCACCAGCATCGCCCGGTGTGATACCATCGCATCGGCTTAAGCTGCGTGAAGTTGCTTAACGTTTCGTGGCTGTGCCGATGTCCCGGACTGTGGGACCAAATAGCATGATGAGGCACCTGGATACAAAAAATTCCGGAGGTAAAATAGCCCCCCGTTCGGATCTCCGGGTGGGGGCTGGTTCAGGGGCGTCGACATGCAAAGAACAGAATTTCAAAATGGATTTTTGCAACATACGAGGTTTAAATTCGAACATAAATTCAGTGCACCAACACCTGCAATCAAATAAACCTCATGTACTTGCTCTCTGTGAAACTAAGGTCAGTTCATCGACCAGCACAGTAAACTATCTTTATCCTGGGTACGATTTCTATTCCCGATTTAGGCGTAACTTTGGAATCTGTCTTTATGTCAGAAGCGACCTCTCTTGCCAACGAGAAGAGGCTCTGGAGCCCCCAAACTTTGATGTTATGTGGTTAAAAATAACGACTCAACCAACCACAAGGTTCGTTTGTATCCTCTATCGACCACCAAGTGATACAAACTTTAGAACACTTTTCGCTTCTCTTGCAGACACCATAGATCATTTACAAATTAACTATCCAAATGCCGAAATTGCCATCCTGGGCGACTTTAATGTCCACAACATCAACTGGCTTAAATATTCAAATACTACCGACGAACAAGGTCGTGAAGCCGAATCATTTTCAATCAGTTGTGGCTTGACTCAGCTTATTGATGAACCAACACGGATCCCTGATCGAGACGGAGAGTTCGCCAGTCTTCTTGATCTGTTTTTAACCACCAATCCGGAGATTTACACGGTCAGCGTAAATCCACCGTTAGGTTCTTCCGACCATAAACTACTTTCGACATCGAGTATTCTACCAATCAGTGACAGAGAGGCGCCCAAACCGCGCAAGATTTGGCACTACAAATCTGCTAAATGGGAAGATCTCATGGAATATTTTCGAACTTTCCCTTGGTTGGACGTTTGTTTTCGATCCGACGACCCATCTGACTGCGCCAGGGAGGTTTCCGATGTTATTTTGGCCGGTATGGATGCTTACATCCCTTTTTCGAAGAAATGCCCTTCCAACGGCAAGCCTTGGTTTGACCTAAAATGCAAAGAAGCTGTTGCTTCTAAACATCTTGCATACCGACAGTGGCGTGAAGATCCTAACACCATAAATCGTAACATCTTTGTTCGTGCCAGGAACAGATGCAAAGAAATTATCGACGAAACCAAGGAGGTACACAATCAACGGATTAGAAACAAACTTCTCGCTTGTCCCGGCAATTCCAGGTCCTTTTGGTCAGTCGCTAAGGCAGTTAGTCAAAATTTCACCAAATCCACCATACCACCACTCACACGGCCAGATAATTCTATTGCAACGACACCTGTTGAGAAAGCGAACTTGTTGGCTGAACTCTTTGCTTCACATTCTACGGTCGATTTCCAAGGAAAAACACCACCTACTATTCCCATAGTGCAGTCAAGGATGCCCGATATTGTCTTCAGACAGCGTATCATAAAACGTATTTTGATGAAGCTAGACACCAAAAAGGCTTCAGGCGCTGACAGAATACCTGCCATAGTTCTCAAGAACTGTGCGAGGGAACTAACACCAGTTTTCTGTAGACTTTTCAACCTATCCTACAGAAAGGGAATATTTCCTTCCTGCTGGAAATGTGCCACAGTTCAGCCGATACCTAAAAAAGGCAAGAAGACCTTGCCAAATAACTACCGACCAATCGCACTACTCTCAATAATATCGAAAGTCATGGAAAAGGCTATCAATCAGCATCTTCTAAAATATCTTGAAGGATTCAACATTATTAGTGATCACAAATATGGCTTTCGTAAAAATAGATCAACAGGAGATCTTCTGACTTATGTAACACATGTTTGGAACAACGCAATTGAACACTTTGGAGAATCTCGAGCGGTTGCTCTTGACATATCCAAGGCATTTGACCGTGTTTGGCACGATGGCCTGTTGGCTAAGCTACGTTCTTATGGTATGTCTGAAAAGTTCTGTTTGTGGCTCTCATGTTTCCTCAGAGAGCGTTCTTTACGAGTGGCAGTTGACGGATTTCTTTCTAACACCTTCACTATCAACGCCGGTGTGCCCCAAGGTTCCATACTGTCTCCTACTCTCTTCCTCATTTATATTAACGATCTGCTGGAAAAGACCGAGAATCCAATCTACAGCTTTGCAGATGATAGTACACTTATCTCTTCATTCACTTTGAATGCTCGGACATCGACTACTCAGACGAATATCCGCAGACAGCAGGAAGTCATTCAACTCAACAAAGACCTGGAAGAAATTCTATCTTGGGGTGACAGTAACCAAGTGGAATTTAACGCTACAAAAAACCCAGGCGGCAGTTTTTTCTAAAAAAGTTAACGTTGCAGAACCCGACATAGTTATGTCGGGGCACTCCATCCCTCTAACATCGTCACTCAATCTGTTAGGCGTAATTTGGGAGCAAATATGTCCTGGCATGAACATGTTGCAGGCATAGCAAGAAGAGCTTCTCAAAAGTTGGGAATATTGTTTCGAACCAGAAAGCTTTACACTCCACAACAACTGTTAATTCTTTACAAAGCTCAAATTCGACCAACTATGGAATACTGCTCCCATGTTTGGAGCTCCGCTCCCAAACATACACTGCATTTGTTGGATTCTATCCAGAGAAGAGCTGTTCGTCTGATTGGACACCCGGAATTGACCGACGGCCTTGATTCGCTGGAACATCGAAGAACGGTTGGCGACTTGAGCCTATTCTACAAGTACTTTCATGGAAAGTGTTCGAAAGATGTGGCCCGTTTGATTCCTCCCAGAGCGGTTCATATTAGAAGTACACGTCGCGCTGATGCTTCACATCCGTATGAGGTTCAGCTTGTTACTCCTCGTACAACGCTTTTCAAGCAGTCTTTTATATGGAGAACATCATACCTTTGGAATGGTTTACCCTGGACTGTGTTTCCCATCGAGTACAATCTACAGCGATTCAAGAACAACGTGAATCGTTTTCTCCGCACACGTGTCGCTCCTGTAGCGCTTTAGGGACTTCCCTGTAGCACGTGTGCTAGACCCATAAAAAAAAAAAAAAAAAACTTCATACTCTCATCGAGAAGTGTACAGAATACAATATTTTTCGTGGCCTTTGTTGACTACCGTAAGGCTTTTGATTTGATAGAAACCTGGGCAGTTCTGAAAGCTGTGGATAATGCAAGGATAGACTCTAGATACTCAAACCTAATTAAATATATATATGATCATGCATCGTTGCAAATAACCATTGACGAGAACACAAGGATTGATAATATTCATACCGAAAGGGGAGTACGCCAAGGAGCACAATTTCACCCAAACTGTTCGCCTTAGCGCTGGAAGATGTGTTTAAAAATCTTAAGGTTCGCAGATGACATTGTCATTATTAGCGAGACAGCAGAGAAACTTCGAATCATGTTGCAAGAACTCCATGAGGCTTCCTTAAAGGTTAGACTAGAAATGAACGCAAATAAAACTAAAATAATGAGTCTCCGAGACATAGATGTGACTGTTACCAACCAATTGCTTGAGAACGTGCTCTCGTACATATATTTAGGATACAAGATCCAGTTAGGAAAAGAGAACCAAGATGCACAAATCTCCAGACAAACAAGTCTTGGATGGGCAGCATTCGGTAAACTGGGACATATAACGAAATCACCAGTTGTCCCAATAAACCTTAAAAGGAAAGTTGTATAGTTATATAATGCCTGTTCTGACTTATAGTCTAGAAATTACAGCACTACCTCGCAAGGCGGCTAACAAGCTCCAAATCATTCAAAGAGCAATGGAAAGAGCCATGCTTGGAATAAGCCTTAGAGACCGGATCAGAAACAAAGATATCCGAGAGAGAACAAAAGTACCGAATGTATTGGAAAAAACCGGTCAAGTGCAAGTTGAACTTGCACAATTAGTGTTCCGTACGTTGATTGTTTTTGACACCACACTCGATGACCTAGTAAAAAAAAATTTTTTTTTCACTTCCGATTTCACCCCTCAAAACGAACCCCTTAAGTCAAAATTTATGTTACGGTGGTATACAATGATCAATAACTTCACAAAACACACTCCAAATGAGTTTTCAACAAAGTTTGTTTCCAATTTTTACTGAAATCGGATGACCTTGAAATTTTTGTTTTTTTTATATACCATATAAATTATTAAAGGTAATGCACTCGTGATAATTTTCGTTCAATCTACACCCCGTGGAGAATATTCCAGAATTTTTTCGAAATTTTTTGATAAGTACTTTTCGAGATAAGGCCCGGGACAGCGATTTTTCGGGAATTTTTAAAAATAATACAAAGAAAAGTGCGCGCAAGTATAATATTATATATATATTTTTTACTCGTGTTTTTCACAAGCTTTCATTTGACACCACACTCGATGACCTAGTAAAAAAATTTTATTTTCACTTCCGACTTCACCCCCCAAAACTAATCCCTTAAGTCAAAATTTAATTCTCAAAACTACATGGCTCTGATGAGGCCATCAATTCCTATATTGTTACCAAATTTCACCTTTCTATGTCAAATAGTTTTCGGAGAAAATCGGGTGTGACAGACAGACAGACAGACAGACAGACAGACAGACAGACAGACAGACAGACAGACAGACACCGAAGTGATCTTATAAGTGTTCCGTACGGAACACTAAAAATAGCACGGCTAAAGAGCGGGCCACATTGCGATACAAGATCCGAATAAATGGACTAATAAATTGTTAACATGGAGACCAAGAGAAGTGTGGGAAGACCACAAAAGCGATGGCGATATGACATCCAGAGGATTGCAGAAACGAACTGAACACAAGTTGTAATGGATAGAAGGGCACGGAAGGTTTTCGAAGAGGCCTACATTCAGGAGTAGATGAACACAGGCTGCGAAAGAAGAAGACAATGCCCTAAATCATTTTCGTCCGGCATTTGATTGTTTCTAAATTTAAAAATTTTAAACCAAAGGACGTTGGTTTTTACCTGCCGACCGTGTTCATTAAACTTTATACTTTCTGTGCATTTGAAATGTTTTTAGGTTATGTTGTTCGGATTAACCGCACAAACACATAATATTAAAACTAACATTAATTGTTAACACAAATTGTTAAACCTGATATATACACACAATAAAAGACAAAATATATACATTTTGATTTTGTATTGAATTAATGTGAGGCCCACTTTTCATTTAACGGAGAACCGAAAATGAAATAAAGGGTGATTCATTTAGAGGTACTTTTTGTGATGGGGATTTAATTGCAGATTGCGCATGCGTCGTGTCAACTGACGTGGCATTCCTGTTTAGTAGTGTTTGACAATTCATAATGGAAAGACTTAGCCCGCACAGCGTCTACAAATTGTTCAACTTTATTACGAAAAATGGGCGTTCTACGAGGAATGTGTATCGGGCGCTTAGAGCAACATATGGTCCACATAATCGGCCTACCGAACGCACAATTCGCTCTACCATCAATAAGTTTGAGACCCAATTTTCATTATTGGATAATGCTCGACCGAATAGACCACATCCAGCACGTAGTGAAGAAAATATAGGGGCGGTAGCGGAGAGTGTACGCGAAGACCGTGAAGTGTCGATTCGTCGCCGTTCTCAACAGCTTGGCCTGTCATTCAACAACTTGACGTATTTTACGTAAGGATCTTTCTTTAAAAGCATACAAAATTCAACTAGTGCAACAACTGAAGCCGACCGACCTTCCGAATCGTTTCCGTTTTAGTCGTTGGGCTCTTGACAAGCTTGCAGAAGATCCACTGTTTTCGAGAAAAATTTTGTTCACCGATGAGGCCCATTTTTGGCTTAATGGGTTCGTGAATAAACAAAATGCCCGTATTTGGGGGTGATGAACAACCTGAAGAGGTTCAAGAGCTGCCATTAAATCCAGAAAAAACAACTGTTTGGTGTGGTTTATGGGCCGGTGGAATAATCGGTACATATTTCTTCAAAACAGAGGCCGGCCGGAATGTTACTGTGAATGGTGAACGTTATCGCGCCATGATAACAGACCATTTGATGCCAGAAATTGAAGCCCGTGGTCTCGACGAAATTTGGTTCCAACAAGATGGCGCCACTTGCCATACAGCCCGTGAAACCATGGCTTTACTGCGAGAGCAATTCGGCGAACAGATCATTTCACGCTTTGGACCAGTGAATTGGCCGGCTAGATCATGTGACATCACACCTCTTGACTTTTTCCTTTGGGGCTATGTAAAGTCCAAAGTCTACATGGATAAGCCAGCTACAATTGAGGCATTGGAGGCCAATATTACTCGAGTCATTGGCCAAATACCACTCGAAATACTCACACGCGTCATTAAAAATTGGAACTTCAGAATGGACGTTGTTAACCGTAGTTGCGGACAACATTTGAAAGAAATTATCTTTAAGAAATAATTGTAAGGAATGGTTCTTTTATATGATAATAAAGATTATAAAATAAAATTGTTTTTATTCATTTTTTTTATTTAAAAAAAAGTACCTCTAAATGAATCACCCTTTATAATGAGAATTTAGGGTTTTGTGAATATGAACAGTTTGAATTTAACATCCGTTTGCATTTATCTCTTTCGTTTCTGTAGTTTATCAAGCAGAAATGATACAAGGTTTTTGAGGATGTTGGGGCATTTTTTTAATACAAGTCAATAAGTCACTTCGCCAAATATATATAAAAATTGAGCACTAGAGAGACAGAATAAGTTTCTTAGGTGGTGTGAACAATTTATTTTTATTTTTTAAAGATTGCAATAACCTCAAATACTTGAAAATATGGGAGAAAGTCCGGTAAAATTCTATCTACTATAGCGAAACACGCACAGTTGAGTCTGTTCCTCTATCCGTGTTCCAATATTCTTTTATCTTAAAATTAGTGAATTTTTAAAGACAAAAACATTAAAGTCAATGTTATCGAACACAACAGGAAAGATTGGGTTTAATAGAAGATGTAGCATAAATTATTTAAAAAAAAAACAAATACTGTTATATTAGATCACTTCGAAGAACTCTTAGGCACAATCTTAACTCATTGTAAATAGTGGTCGCCCAAAGCTTTTGTCTACGTATAGTTATTATTCAGTAGTTGCGAATATTGTTCAAACGGTTCCATAAGGCCTAATGAGCGATGCTATCGAACACTATTCGAATTTCTTAAAAAAACATTTCATTATTATTTTTCGTATACTTACATTTTAAGTAGTGGCAACCCTAGTTCCACAGTATAGTTTCACCTTACCGTGCACTGGGTCTCCCGTTGAGTCAAATATACTGAATATTAAGTATATTTGGTTATGCCACATACCACGTCATGCTGCTACGCAGCAGAATCGAGAAATGTTCAAAGCCGACAGTGCCGTATAGATATGTTGTTAATGGGACGCCGCTCGAACCAGAAAGGACTGTCGCGCGCTCCGCACGCAGGTGCCGGTGGGACACATGTCTGCTATTTGGCTTGGAAGGACTGAAAGCCGATCCTGACGGAAACTTTTGGTGGCATACTAATGGTGGGAGACCACTTGGCCCAGAAAAAACTGACAGTGTTCTTCGCCTTAGAGTCGGATACATACCTGAAGTCGAACTACATGGATTTAGAGCCGTTACCAACAAAAACATACCTCGCGGCAATGCCACGAAGTTCATAGGTAGCTTTTTGTCCCCTATCGAGGTTTGTAAGAAGCCGGAATGTCGACCATAAAAGGGTTGGTGGAGAGTACTATCTGCCGATCATGTAATTCAGATTCCATATTAAAGTGTAGGTGCTGTTCATTTAACATTAGCCAGACGTCAAAAAAGCTTAGCAAAAATGATCCCTCTGATCTATTTACTTGGTTATTCAGCAGTTTACCCACTGTTCTTTTATTCGTCAAATCCATCTCGAGACGTGTTTCGCCGTATCACGGTTCGTCAGTTGGGCTAGAATTGACAAACAAGGGAACAAAATTTACTGGTACTTATCCAACTACTTAGATAAGTACCAGTAAATTCTGTTCTCTTGTTTTTCAATCCGACTGACGAGCCGTGATACTGCGAAACGCGTCGCGGGATGGATTTGACGAATAAGAGAACAGTGGGTAAACTGCTGAAATATGAGTCTTGTGCATTTTCAGTTATTTTACATTGAACACATATGCCCGAGGAGAATCCTTCGAAAAGCGCTGCCTGCTTTGAAGCATGGACCGTGTCAACTACTCTGTCGACTTGAAAGCTGCTATGTCAGCTTTCGATGGAGTATTAGGTATGCATACTTAGTACAATGAATCTGGACAATACCTGAAAAATAACTCTGCTCTGTTTCTCGCACTTTCATTTCGCTTAGAAACGCATATATGACATCATCACTACGTCCCTTCGTCCAGTTTTTCTTGTGTTCATCAATGGCCTCTCTAATAAAAGATTCAATTTCTGCGTTGATTTTTTTCAAGAGATTGTATCCAGTTTTCCCAGGAGCTACATATCGTAACCAAGGGTGATGGTTAAGTGTTCCTCCAGATATGTCAAAAGCTTTTGACCGCATTGTAAGGAGTTGTAAAAGTTTATCTATGCGTTGGTTCCCCTTAAGACTTTTTCCTGAAAAGTAAACTATTGTTTGAGTTTGAACGGTGAATATAATGTGTTTTTAAATATTAGTAAATTACAAGAGGTGCTTTCTCTGGCTTACGTCAACTCAGTATTTAAAAACATGCCTGCCAGCTACCAAAGACCGTTTAATTACATACCATAGATTGCTAGACCACTTTTTAGCAAACGCTCATGTCGCAATTCGAATTGCTAAAATAACCGCGAAACCACAGTAAACATAAAACACAGTAGCGACAGTCCGACTCGACACCTTTGATTTCAAAGGGTTCGAGTTTTTAAACGATCACATGACCTGTCGCCATATTGCTGGTATGATGCCCGCTAGTTTTTGAAATATTCAAATTCCTTCTTTCAAGAAAAATCCTGTGTTCTGTGAAATAAAAATGAATTTTGCTGATTAAAAGGAAGAAAAAAAACGAGAATAGTTTTTTTTAGAATTATTTTTTTTATCAAATTCTACATACTCTATATGTGTTAAATAGTTTTTCAATGTCAATTGGCACCTGAATTCAGAAAAAAAAAGTACAGGGTGAGTCAACGATAACGTTCATTATCTCATTTGTTTCGGGAATGACGAAAAAATATTAAATACAATAGTTTTAGGGAATGTTAAGGTGCACAATTTAAAATTATTTTTGAGTATACAGGGTACTTCAAAAAAGTGTGGCCGATATAACATATGTGTTTTTTTTTAAATGGAACACCCTATTTTTTTCTAATTTATTTTTAAATTCTGCTTAAAATTTTATAAATTTTTTATTAATAATGTTATATACCTAAACCTAGTAGTTTTTCTAATATTTCAGTTAAAAAAAAAATACTAGTTTTCAGTTTTGTAAAAAATTGCCAGTAGCGCCATTGTTTCTGAAGGTGGAATACTCATAATTGGTACGAACGTTCTATAGAGATGAAAAAAAAGATATATGTAAAGAAATTTGAGTTAGATGCTACAGGGTGTTCGAAATAAATTTATGCATTTCGACTATTTTAAATTGAAAAATCTCGTATTTTTAAAATGGCACACCCTGTATATTATTATTTTTTCTGATAGATTTTACAAAACCCTCCAACTTTTATTAAGTATGTCATATACCTATTTCTAATGGTTTTCGATTTATTTTGAATTTTTCAATTTTTACCTTTGTTTTTAATACATTTACGCTATAACATCATAGTTGCCAAGACAAAACAAAAATGTAGGCACTGTCAAATTAAAAACTACTAGGTTTAGGTATATAACATTGTTAATAAAAAAGTTATAAAATTTTATACAGAATTTAAAAATAAATTAGAAAATAAGATGTTCCATTTAAAAAAAAAACATATCGGCCACACGTTCTTGAAGTACCCTGTATACTCAAAAATAATTTTAAACTGTGCACCTTAACATCTCCTAAAACTATTGTATTTAACATTTTTTCGTCATTTCCGAAACAAATGAGATAATGAACTTTACTCGTTGACTCACCCTGTACAAGTAGAACAACATAAACCAATATTTAACAATAATAAAACATCAACTGTTTTACAAATAAAATATATGGTGATAGGGCACGCATGCGTGATAAAGACAGGACCTAAAAATTTTCTTGAGCGTCGCTACTGTGTTTTATGTTTACTGTGGCGACAACATTGAAACGAGTCTTGTTAATTCCTGATCAAAAAACTACAAAAATTGAACATAATCTATATTGTGGTAATTATTTATTGCCCTCCCTTTCTTTGAACCGTTTTAAGGAGCACATTTTGTCATATCACGACTCGCCAGTCGGGCTTTTGTTGAAGGCAGCCGTGCTTTTTAATATTGGGGTAACATCAGCCAAAAAACAACTTGTTATATAGTCTCCTCTCTGTCAATTCTAGTTCAGCTGACGAGTTCGAAATGAAACGATCGTCCCTAGCTAGTTCGACGGATGGGAGGGCTAAAAATAATTGCTGAAATAGGTTTGATAGTTATTATGTTTTTAGGTAATCTTTTTTTTTGGACTTAAAAATTTTTCACCTTTTTGTTACTCATCTAAAAAATTTTATTAGAGCCTAAAAAATAAGTCTAAAAGAATAACGTTGTATAGAATTATGTGCTTAATAGTGTTGAATCTAAATAATTGAAGAAATATTTGTATTTTCGGAAATATTCCCAAAAACGAAATTTGTCGGTTAAATTTTTTTAAGCTTATTGTCATCAATACCAAACTCTGCCGTAAGCAAAAATGCGGTATCTGTACAGTCTGTCAATTAAGAACGTGTCCGCGATAATTCATTTTTGGTAGATGTTATTCTAACGATTCAACAAAAAATCGGGAGAGGAAACCTTTGTCTACGACATATTTTAGTAAAAGTATCAGTTTTTTACGCGTCAGTTCGAGGCAATTTGTCTTTGGTCCCATCCAAAGAGGCCTAAAATGACACATTCCGCGGCCGCTAAATATACGAGGCTGGTTTGAAAAGTCCGTGCAAAAATAAAAACTACTTATGTGT
This sequence comes from Pachyrhynchus sulphureomaculatus, assembly GCA_019049505.1. Taxonomy (NCBI): domain Eukaryota; kingdom Metazoa; phylum Arthropoda; class Insecta; order Coleoptera; family Curculionidae; genus Pachyrhynchus; species Pachyrhynchus sulphureomaculatus. The sequence goes on from CM032453.1 coordinate 56,851,211, forward strand.
TTGGGGTAAACCTTTTTTATTTTTCGACATAGTCTCCTTTTAGGCTTATACACTTCGTCCAACGATGTTCTAGTTTGTTGATCCCTTCCGAATAATAGGATTTGTCCAAGTCTGCAAAATATCCATTAGTGTCTGCAATCACCTCCTGTTTGAATAAAATCTTTGTCCCGCCAGCCATTTCTTCAAATTGAGGAACAAATAGTAATCCGAGGGAGCCAAGTCTGGAGAATAGGGGGGATGTGAAACGAGTTGGAATCCTATTTCCATTAATTTTGCGACCACAACTGCTGAGGTGTGTGCTGGTGCATTGTCGTGATGGAAAAGGACTTTCTTGTGGGCCAATCGCGGGCGTTTTTCTTGCAGCTCAATAACGATGAATAATATTCACCTGTAATAGTTTTATCCTTTTCCAGATAGTCGATGAGGATTATCCCTTGCGAATCCCAAAAGACAGTCGCCATAACCTTTCCGGCCGAAGGAACGGTCTTCGCCTTTTTTGGTGCAGATTCCCCTTTGGTAACCCATTGTTTAGATTGTTGTTTGGTCTCAGGAGTATAGTAATGTATCCATGTTTCATCCACAGTGACGAAACGACGCTTAAAGTCCTCCGGATTCTTCTGGAACAGCTGCAAACCATCCTTGCAACACTTCACACGATTCCGTTTTTGGTCAAGCGTAAGCAATCGCGGCACCCATCTTGCGGATAGCTTTCTCATGTCCAAATGTTTATGCAAAATATTATGTACCCGTTCAGTCGAGATGCCCACAGCACTAGCAATCTCACGCACCTTAACTCTTCTGTCATCCATCACCACATCATGGATTTGATCAATGATTTCTGGAGTCGTAACCTCCACAGGCCGTCCAGAACGTTCAGCGTCACTTGTGCCCATATGGCCAGTCCGAAAATTTTGAAACCACTTATAAACTGTTCTAATCGAAGGTGCAGAGTCACCATAATGTTTATCAAGCTTCTCTTTAGTCTCCTGAGGCGTTTTGCCTTTCATAAAGTAATGTTTAATCACCACACGAAATTCTTTTTCGTCCATTTCTTGAAAATCACTCGACTTCCTTGATTCACACGAATGCCAAACACAAAGAAATAGACCAATATGGCTGAAACTTGGTGTGCGTTCATTCAAGAGATGCTACTAACTAAACATGACCTCGATACGCGCCGGTGGTGCCATCTCTCGGACTTTTCAAACCAGCCTCATATATATATATATATATATATATATATATATATATATATATATATATATATATATATATATATATATATAAAACAGGCATGACCACAGTTCAAAAGCCAGACAGAATGGTAACTAGGCGTGGTGCTCGTCAAGTAGGTTCAGTAACTTCGGCAGAAAGGGGTACTTTAGTCACCGTAGCCTTTGCGACTAATGCCATCGAAAATCATTCTTTGTCTTCCCGCGAGTGCGTTACCAAGACCATTTTATCAGGGATAGACCACTAGGATCTGCTGGAACTGCAAACCCCTCTAGCTGGATGTAGGATGAAGCATTTATTCATTTCCTGGAACACTTCAATATACAAATGTATCTCCTTCACATAAAGTGTTACTTGTACTCGATAACCACTCCTCACACATTCATATTAACGCACTGGACTTTTGCAAGAAAAATGGCATTGTCTTACTATCTTTCCCTCCCCACTGCTCTCACAGACTCCAACCGCTTGATCGATCCGCATACGGCCCTTTGAAGAAAGCTCTAAATTCGACCTGTGATGCAGTGTCAATTCATGACATTCCAGGGACTGTAGCATCTGCTATGCCGCTTGCTCTTACACAATCAAATATTCAAGCTGGCTTTCGCAAAACTGGAATTTATCCATAGAATCGGGATTTGTTTACTGAGCTCGATTTTGCTCCTGCATTTGTGACAGATAGGCCAAACCCTGAAAATATAACAGAAGCAGAGGTTTTCGGAATACTAGCACACCTGAAGATGAAGCGCCACCACTATCGCCTTCTATAATTAACGAACTGCCAGTAGAATCGGCGGAGCCCTCTAATGCACATGCAGCTCTTGTTACTTAACAACAGGCTATGAATATTGGACAGAGCTCACCAGTCCTAGGAACTGAACAAGAAAACATTATTGTACGTCGGGAAACTTTGACTACACCACCCATAGGTCACAGCAGTATTAGTATTCAGCAAATTACGCCCAAACTCTCTACAAGTGCTCAACCAATTCCTCCGTTGACAAATCGACCTGAAAATGTAGCGTCTTCTAATGCTCCACTTGTATTTACGCCGGAAGCAATACGACCATTACCGAAAGCTCCTCCGAGGAAAACAAACAGAGGGCGGAAAATCAGGAAGTCTACAATTTACACTGATACACCAGAGAAAGAAGAGATAAAAATTAGATGGAGGAAAGTCTAAAAGAAATACCACAAAAAGGAAGAAAACTTAATACACAACAGGCCTTGCTTGTATGTCACAGTATTCAGAGAGCAGACCTGGAGAAAAATGGATTCAATGCACAAATTGTAAACTGTGGGCTCACGAAGAGTGCACAGAAGGTGGTCCTAGCTATGTTTGCCACAATTGTGACTCTGAATGATCCAAAAACTATAATTTATAACTAAGTATTTTTGTTTGATTTATTACTTGTCAAAATTAATAGCATTATTAATAGAAATATTTTCTTTTAGTTTGTTTTCAAGTTATGTTTTTAGTCGAAGTGCTATAAATTTAGTTCCTTTTTGTTTTTAAAAAAATGCTGTTGATTTATATTGTTTTTGATAAGTGCGTACATAATGTCATATTGTCAGGGACGACTGATTATATACATTTTAGGTTGTGCGCCCTAAAAACATTGATGGCTGATTAGAAATAATGTTAAGTAGTATCTTTAAACATTGACGACTCATTTATATTGTTAAACGGTGCCATAATTATTCTTAAAATTGAAATAGATAATAAATAAAACATGTTATAATATTATATTTTGTTTTATTTGCTTATGTTTCAATTGACCCCAATCACTGTTTCAACCGCCCCTGATATGGGGACAGTTGAAACAAATTGGATTTTTTTTTAATTTGATCTTATACTAAAAAATAAAACACCGGGTACTCAAATGGTACTGCCAATTAGTGGATAGAAACACGCTCTTGTATTTAACATATCTCCATCATCGCTCGGTTTATTAATGGCAATGCTATGGACGATATAAACTAAATTGTTTCAACCGTACCCAGTCTACCCTACTAGAGTGGCCCTCACAATCGCCAGGCGCCAACCCTATTGAAAACGTTTGGTCCCTTGAAAAGAGAAAGCTCAGAGAACAGACCCTGAGGACTTTGACTCAGCTGTCTCGCGAGATTCGAAAAATTTACAGGGTATGCAGTCTCGTCGACAGCATGCCTCGAAGATACCAGGCGAGTAGTCTTGCAGGGGGGATTGCACAACTTACTAAAGTAATTGCGCCGTGGTTAGCATACCAAGGAATACATTGATAGCAAAAAATGTTCTGGAAACACCTTTTTTCAATACGAGGGGTCACGTTCTTATTTGACAGACTGTATTTCTTGTCAAAATTTACTTATAGCTATTTTCTCATACTCTAGAATTGACTCCACCCTTTTTCGATGCAAATATTTTTATTTAAAACAAAGGTTTAAAAAGATTGTTTTCGGCTTTATAACTCTCTTTTATAAGAATATAATGTTGCAAAAAAGCCATTCCGTTTTGTACGTGTCCGTTTTTAATAATATTGTCTTGTTGAAAGCAGCATACCGAAAACCATTACTGGCCATGGGTTTTTTAGTGTTTCAGTATTGAATATAACATGCATTAACACGTAGGCTGAAGTTTTTGGTCTAGCCACTTAAAACACATTTTTTTTTGTAAAATTCGACTTTATTCATCTATTAGTCTTCTTCAAGAGCGATACAATCACTCCAACGCTTTTCTAACATTTCTATACCTTTCTTGTAGAAGAATTTGTCTTTACCTTCAAAATAGGCCTCGGCGATAACTCTTGATTGGGGCCAAATCTCTTTCCTGCGACCAGTTTTTTTGAGATCTGTAAATAGATAATAGTCGCTGGGGGCCAAATCTGGAGAATACGGTGGATGAGGAAGCAATTCGAACTTCAGTTCATGGAATTTTACCGTCGTAATCATTGACTTGTGACATGGTGCATTGTCTTGATGAAAGAGCACTTTTTTCTTGTTTATTTGGGGCCGTTTCTTTGCGATTTCTGCCTTCAAATGCACCAACAACTTCATATAATATTCGCTATTGATGGTTTTCCCTTCTCAGCGTAGTCGATGAAAATTATTCCATGCGCATCCCAAAATACAGAGGCCGAAACCTTCCCAGTCGACTATTGTGTCTTTGGTCGCTTCGGGCGGCGTTCACCGGCTGCTCTCCACTCAGCTGACTGCCGATTTGATTCCGGTGTGTAGTGGTGGATCTATGTTTCATCCATTGTTACATATCGCACGAAAAAATCCTTTTCATTGCCCTTAAACAGTTCTAAACGCTCAGAATCATCAACACGTTGTTGTTTTTGGTTCACTGCGAGCAAAATCGGTACCCACTTTGATATCATTAGGGTGTCAACTATCTCACGCAATTTCACTTTACGGTCATCCAAAACAATTTTGTGAATTTTTTTGATATATTCCTGCGTAACCAACTAATTTGGGCGTTCAGCATCATTTGTATCTATACGACCGCGTTTAAATTCAGCATACCAGTAAATAATGAGTGATTTTCCAGGGACAGAATCCCCGTAACGGTATTTTTTCCTATCAAAAAACAGTGTTTAATCAACACACGAAATTCGATTTTTTCCATTGTTTTGAAAATATCAAAAGTAGCATCACTAAAACCACTGTAACTTGTAACCTAATCGTCGAAATGTCATGAAATTTTGACACGTATCGTTTAAAGGTTGGTACTTCCTAAAAATCATATGGATTTTTTGAAAAGGGCGATATTTATGTATCAGACCAAAAACTTTCCAATCTACGTGTTACATACATTATACATTAAACATTTTTATGGTTTTATGGTCTAATTCAGATATGATATTTGGTTGTATTTAATTTTAAAAGAATAACCTTTAAAAAATTTGGATTCTTATTTCATATGACGATATCTACAACACTGAGCGTTGGATCAAAAATGCTATTTCTGTCTTACCAGGTGTACAAGTATGAAATGCGGATTTTAGACAACAGATGGTGCACCAATGCAGTTTGTGCTATAAAGATTTGACACTGCGCCATTTTGTTGTGTCATCAACAAGTGTCAGACGCGCACTAGTGATGAATTGGAAAAGTGCGTGCATAGTGTTGTGTTGTTGTGTTCAATATGTCGAAATTTATATCGAACAAAGAGCATTCGCGGACAGCATTAATTTTTTGTTTTCATTTGAAGAAAACTGCTGTTGAATCATACCGATTACTTCGAGAAGCTTATGGTGAACATGCTCCATCGCAAGATACGTGTGAACGATGGTTCCGGCGTTTCAAAAGTGGTGACATCGATGTTGCAGACAAGGAACGTGGAAAACCGCCAAAAAAATACGAAGATATGGAATTGCAAGCATTGTTGGACGAAGATGATTCGCGAACACAAAAACAACTCGCCGAGCAATTGGACGTTAGTCAACAAGCTGTTTCCAATCGGCTACGAGAAATGGGAGAGATTCAGAAGACCGGTAGATGGGTACCACATGAGCTGAACGACAGGCAAGTGGAAAAGCGCAAAAACACGTGTGACATTTTGCTCGCTCGGTACAAAAGGAAGTCGGTTTTGCATCGTATAGTTACATAGGATGAAAAGTGGATTTATTTTGAGAATCCCAAGCGCAAAAAATCATGGGTAGACCTAGGCGCACCATCCATATCGACCGCAAGACCGAATCGCTTTGGCAGAAAGACGATGCTCTGTGTTTGGTGGGACCAGATGGGCGTGGTCTATTATGATCTGTTAAAACCTGGGAAAACGGTTAATGCTAAACGTTACCAACAACAATTGACCGATTTGAACCGTTCACTGCTTGAAGAAAGGCCAGAATACCGAAAGAGGCAACGCAAAGTCATTTTTCTTCATGACAATGCTCCATCACATATGGCAAAACCAGTTCGCGACACGTTGGAAGCACTCAGCTGGGAAGTTCTACCCCATGCGGCTTACTCACCAGACTTGGCTCCTTCCGATTACCACTTGTTTGCATCGATAGGTCACGCACTTGCTGAGCAGCGCTTTGGTTCGTAGGAAGATGTAAAAAAATGGCTCGATGAATGGTTAGCAGCAAAGGGGGAAGATTTTTACTGGCTTGGTATTCACAAATTGCCCGAAAGATGGGAAAAATGTATAACAAGCGATTGGGCATACTTTGAATAAAGCTTTTTTTTATCATTCTTCCGAATTTAATATGTTTTTTTAGAAATAAATCCGTATTTCATACTTGTACACCTGGTAAAAATCATATTAAATGCTTCTAGTATGTATTAATTTAATTATTAATTAATTTAATTTTTCAATATTAAAACAACATAGCTCACTAACAATAAAGTTTGGATCAACAAATTTGATTTTTTTAGGAATATTTCCAAAAATAAAAAGTAATTTTATAATTTTTTTGCCAGCCTCGGTAGGTTGAGACTGTCAAGGGACCGGAAGGTCGGTATTGACTGGGTGTTGTACCCTCCGAGATTAAAGAGAGGAAATACATTTAGGTAGGTAAAAATAAGTCAATTTTTATGAGACTTTTTATGTCAACGGGAATGGAAGTTTAGGTATGATTTGTTGTTACTTGAGACACTCTTCCAACCAGGTTGTGCATAATCTCCAGTTTCTGCCGTATTAATCTGAAACCGATTTTTAAAAAATTTATTAACATTCATACAGTGTGCCTGAACCTCAAAAAAATGAAAGAAATTAAAAATTGATTTGAACTTTTCATAAAATTATTTTGTTATAAAAATTACTTTTTTTTGATGATTTTTAAAAATATTTAGGTTCGAGTACAAATTAATAGTGTTGTTTAGATATATGCAAAATTTTAACGGACAGAGAATGTAATCTGGAGAAGGCTAGCTGTGGGTCATTCCTACGCCACTGACATTCACCTTTTAAAAAACAAGTCTCCCCACTGGGCCCCAGGTACAAACACATTTTTGAATCCCCGGATTTCTCCACCCTTAGAATCAAACATGGACTTCCCCCCCTCGCTAAAATAAACAATAAACTCGGAAAACATCAAGACAAACAATAAAAAGACAGCACAATATAACATAAACACAAGCAATCCGCCCAGCCAAAACCAGTTGGCATATGGGCGCCAAATGACCAAGCAGTTCACGCGCCCCGACTCTCTGAAATCAATCAATCAATCAAACTTTCAACAAAATCTATCAAATATTTTTTGACTGACTATGCCAATTTCGAAAATATTTGATCGATTTTGTTGTTGTTGATTTGTTGAAAAATTCATTTTTTAAAAAAATTAATGTTACATAAAACGATTACATAAACAATATCATGAAAATTGACTTATTTTCACTTATCTAGTTGTATTGTCCCCTTTAAATTAAGAATTATACATACCAGCTCGTAGCGCTAAGTTCATAAAGCCAATAAAACAAAAATAAAAGGTTTTTTAAATTCAGCACGATGGTAGGATACAACGAATTGTATTAAGTACGCATACCTATTACTCCATCGAAAGCTGACACAGCAGCTTTCGAACCGACAGAGTTGTTGACACAGTCAACACTTTAAAAGCAGGTAGCGCTACCTGCTTTTAAAGCGTTGACTGTGTCAACCACTCCGTCGGTTCGAAAGCTGCTGTGTCAGCTTTCGATGCAGTAATAGGTATGCGTACTTAATATAATTCGTTGTATCCTACCATCGTGCTCCGTAACTTCTGGGATAAGTACCACTTGATACCGTTCTCTTGTTTGTCAATCCTAGCCTGACTGACGAGCCGTGATACGGTGAAACGCGTCTCAGGATGGATTTGACAGACAAGAGAACAGCTGTAAGCTCCTGGAATATGGACTACTGTCTATTTTCAGTTGCTTTACAATAATTTTTTTAAATTCAATTTTATTCAGCACCTAATTATTTAAAACTTATAGTTCCCAATTTGGCACCATCAAGACACATTGTATATATTTCATGTGCGACTGACCGATTTTACTTTTTTATATATTCAGAAACTTTTTTCATACTGCTACATTTATACGATATATAGGTTACAAAATAATCTTACAGACACTACAGGAAATTCTACAAGAAATTTGGCTTACCGCTTGTTAACACCCACAATATATTTAAAATCGAGGGTGCTAATGTTTCAGCTAAGTCAAAATCTTCAAACTTGTCTCTAATTTTTCCTATAATGTCCCTTATTTCTTCTTGTACCATTTTTTCTACTGTGCTTTTTCCGAAACCAAGTGCCCTTAAATGTGTTACTAGGAAAGTCCTTTGTTCTTTCCATATTTCACCATCAGTTCCGGTTATACCTAATAAAGGATGATATTCTATGTAGAATTTTCAAGCGATAATTTTACCGATAACGTTACTAGCAGGATATGATATAATATGAATCCAATGTGGCTGTGGTAAAAATTGAGAACAAACAGTCTTCCCCTATTTAAAATGCATAAGGATTAAATATGGCTTTTTCATTATTGATAATAATAGAAGCGTCTTGTAAGATCAATATGTTTTCATTACTTGAGTTTGTTTGAGAGAGAGAGCATTTATATTTTCAACTGCTTTAAACAAATGTTCTGGAAAGTCGTTTTTGTCAATAGGCCAAACTCCAGCCGCTTAAAATCCGTTCACAATGATGCCAATGATAGCAGCTCTTTGGTAAGCTTCTGCAAAGAAATTTGTTAGTTGTTATTGCGTTACTTGAGAACCTGGATTTACCCCCAATCATTTTTGAGTTGCTTGAAGCTCATCAGGTTTAAAAAAGAAGACACGTCGAGTGGCTGAAGCCGGTGAGTAGTAATGCCTGGCACCTGTAACATTAGCCTTTGCTATGTTCGACCCTTCCCGGTTCTTCGAATGCGTTATATTTCCATCAAGCAGAAGTTACAGTGTATTTTCAAGGATTGGCTTTACGATGCTTATAAAATGTTTCATGTATTTTACAAGTTTTACATTTTACAGTTTGAGTTAATATAGCCAGTGCCTGGAATGGTGAAAACACCCTCACCCCAGTTCAGGATTTTGTCTCATTCTTTTGAATATTTAATCCTTTTCAGAAAATCCAAACGTTAGATATTTTTGTAGACAAAAAGTTATTTTTATTTACGATTGTGACGTGAGAGTCGATTTGCCCTACTCTTCCTACTTGAAAACAGCTGTCAAGGGGGAATCATCTAGTTGTTCCGGCACCTTACCGAGGCCAAGGTCGGTCTTTCATGAGCGGGTTGGTTTTGTAAATATTTGGTAAAAAGGAGCTTTGCCCCTTTTTTTAATTTGGCACCATCTAAATAAGACACATGTATATATTTCATGTGCGACTTATACCTGATCGATTTTACTTTTTTATATCTTCAGAAACTTTTTTCGTACTGCTGCATTTATACAAGGTTTCAAAAATTTTCGGATTTGAAAAAAACTATGGAGTGTGCTTTTACATGGCCTCACAAGTCACCCATTTCAATGTATGTAGTAAATTTCATAACACCCTATATATATATATATATATATATATATATATATATATATATATATATATATATATGACCTTGGCCAAAAGTGTTTGCCACCTAACAAAAACATAAACATGACTATAATGCATTGTAAATTTTTTAAAAGAGAGGGAAAAATATAATTTCTGAGTGGTATGCGTAGTGTTGCCTTGTATCCGAAAAACGGTTATTAAATTTTTGTATAATTAGATGTAGCAACGAAAAAAGCGTTAGTAACATTAGAAAAAATTGTCGCTGTTAAAACGATCTAAACTTGATACATTCCAACCTCTTACCTTTTCTTTCTCCTAAACATCTTAACTTCATGAAAAAATTATCAGGTCGTCCGTCATATTCTTCAGATGTTAAAACTTGTTTGATGGTAGAGTAAGAACAGACACAAATAACTCGTTCTTTACCCAGTTTAAGACCAATTACTTCGGTGTTATATTTCTTAGCTAATTCTAAAAAGGCCCAATGTTGTCCACCCAACACTCGGGCTAATTTTTGCAATTCTGGTAGACTGCCTATAAACGGTACCCATAGCGGACCTAAAAAAAATATATTAAGTTACTAAAACATGCAGTTACAGCTAAATTATCATGTAAGTTCCAATTCAAGCAAGATAAAGTTTTGCTTTATTATTGGTCAGCAAAATTAAATAATAATGATAACTAACTAATGAAAACAACTTTTTTTTTGATTAAATTTTCTATCATGCTTTTTCCTGTTAATTTAAACTATGTTGTGAAAATTGCCTCTTTATAAAGATAACTCGCGATTACATTTTACAGTACGGTACTTTTTAATTTCATTAGTTTTTTTTAGTTGTCTAGCTGTGAAGAAAAATTCGCTGACTTAAGTTGGTTTGCACCTCTGAAAACGACGCTACAGTGACTTTCCACTCATTACTTTGGGGAAATTGTCGATCTCAGAAGTCTTAGATCAGAAATTTGAACGAAAAGAAGTCACAGGACGCTAAATCAAAACTGTAGAGGGTAGATAGTAACTAGATGAATCCACAGCTTTCGGTAATGGCGTAAACTCTGTAAGCTTCGTGGACCTTGCCGTTGTTGTGCAACAGCAAAGTTTTAATTAATCATGAATTTGGACGTTTTTTTCTAATGGCCTGATTCAGATGTTGGATCGTTCTTCCGTAAACCTCTCCATATATCTCCCTTTCTCCATATATTGAATAAGCAAAATTGTTTTGAAGTTTCAAAAAACGACGACCATCAACAGTCCAGAGGATGACTGAGTTTTCGCATCATTGCATCGAGTCCTGCTTCGAGGTAGGATCCCAATAAAACACCCAAGTCTCGTCGGTTGTGACGATTCGCGAGAAATAACTCTTGTGGTTCTCCAAAATGGTCAAATCTTCTTGAAGAATTTCTTTCTTCGGCAGTTTCTGCTTTGGTTGTAGGAGTTTGGGAATCCATTTTGCAAAATTTTTTTCATCCCTAAATCTCCATGTAAAATCTTGAAAATGGTAGTTTTGAATACTACAACTTCTTTCAGGGGAACTCCATTCCGTCTGACAGCAGCAGATCATCAACAAGCCTGAGGACTTTATTAGGTCATTCCTCAACCGGTCTTCCTGATCTGAGATTATCCTGAATGAAATTTCGGCACCGCCGAAACTGTCGAGACCAAAATTCTAGTTGAAAATAAGATGAGCCGTCATTGCCGTACGCTTGGGACAATCTTTCGTAAATAACTTTAGGTCTATTTTCCTCTTTAGTGAGAAACTATATCGCTGCACGTGCGAGAACTGAAAACTGTAAAACACAACGAACTGGTTTGGTTTTTGGTCAGATTACTTAGAACAACTCCCGTACAGAACACTGAAAATACACAAAATTTTTTTAAAAATATCTTTTTTAATTAGAATAATCAGATATATACTTTTTAACATGTCAGTTAAAGTCCGTTTGTTTGGAGTTGATAGCACACGACATGGGTTATAAACATTAAAATGACATAAACCATAAGCGTCCGAAATTTCTCTACCAATTATTTGCATTTTTAGTTTTAACCACCTTTATTTTCTATCTCTGTACAACACTGCGACCTTCTTCTAAAAAATATTTGATAACATGCCTTCTAAACTTTACAATAAGCTATATAAATCAACGCATTTCAAGTATAAAAATAAAGCAAAAACCTATAGTATGCTTAGTTCAAATCAGAACAGCGATGGCTTTAACTTTCAGTTTTGCCCCTGTCAAACTTCGCGGAGTCTGTAAATCTGCATTTTCCCTGCGAGAAAAAACAATCATACTTAACGTCCACGATGCCCTAGGCATTAACAGCCAACAAGCCAAGTCCGTGAAATTGTGGAATCTATGCCAATGTGGCGGGAGTTGAATCAGCAACTATTTATAGATTTCTAAAAGAAAGAAAACGCGGTGTTTGCAACAAACCTCAGAATCCCAAAGGAAAGGAGCCCTTAGAGGTCGATGATGACTTTAAAAACGCAATAACAAGAAAAGTACACCATTTTTTTTTACTAAGTTGGGAATGTCGAATCTTTGGCACAATGATACTACTCAGTAGATATCACCACTACACCAAACACTTTATTTTTGCACTCGACGCGCGTTTCGCTAACCATGTTAGCTTCATCAGGAGCGATGATGAAAGCTCCTGATGAAGCTAACATGGTTAGCGAAACGCGCGTCGAGTGCAAAAATAAAGTGTTTGGTGTAGTGGTGATATATACTGAGTAGTACCATTTTTTTTATTAAGCAAGAAATAGTTTTGCATGAAATCAGAGAAGACCAGGACTTAACAGATTTAAAAAAATGGAAATTATTGAAAATCCTTCATAACCTCAATTTTCGTTGGGAAAAACACAGTAGAAAATCTGTTCTTATCGATACAACAGAAGTAATTTGTTGAAGAAGAGAATATCTACGATCAATTAGAAAATTTCGAGCCGAAGAAAGAAATATTTTTTATTTAGGGGTTTTATTTGGGTTAGTGAGGGATACACAGTGAAAAAATTTTGGATTGACAAAAACATTAAGGGTGCCAAACAAGCTTTCATGAAAGGTTGGACAACTGGATTACAACCCCCTTCAGGAAAATCTCACAGGCTAATTATAACACATATTGGTAGTGAAAACGGATTTCTCGACGGTGACTTGTTGGAATTCGAATCAAAATCAACTAAAGATCACCATGAGAAGATGACGGCCGATGTTTTTGAGGAATACGTCCAACAAATGATTGAATGTATACCAACAGAATCAGTTATAGTATTAGACAATGCCCCATACCGCTCTCGATTATTATAACTACTCCCGACAAATTCATGGAAGAAAGCGGTTATTCTTCAGTGGATATGAGACAAAAATCTCAAACATAAAGATGATATATTAAAAGCGGAACTTGTCACAATTGCGAAACAAGATAAGACAAAGATTTCGTTGCAAGACGTAAGACGTCGCCGGAATAGACAAGATCAAAGGGGATAATTGGAAAAATGCCATTCGACATGTTATAGAAGAAGAAAATAAAATGTGGAAACTTGACGAATCCATCGAAGAAACTGTGGAAATAGAACCCCTAATTATCAATTTAAGAGAAGTCTAGTCTTCAGATTTGGAAGATGATGATTGTTTTTGATTGTAATTAAAGTACTTATATATCGTGAATTGCGAATTTGTATATATATATATATATATATATATATATATATATATATATATATATATATATATATATATATATATATATATATATATATATCTATATAAATATATAAACTGGACAAAATTAACGAAACAATCTGAAAATTAATTTATCTTTTTCTTATGTCAGTTTTAAAGTTTATCGAGTATTTGAATAGTAGGCTATGCATATTTTGTTTCGTTGTTTATGACAGAAATCAAAACAATTCGTTTAGATTTACAGTTTTAAAAAATTTTTTAGAAGATAAACAATTTTCTGTAATAATGCGATAGATTTTCTTTAAAAGTAAGCTTATAAATTGTTCCCTTTTTCAAAGTAATACGTTTTTTGTGGTACACTGTTTTATTTTTGACCCCGAAGAATTAGAAAAATGAATCGAAAGAGGAATTTAACTGAACACGAGGTAGTGCGAGCCTCAGTTTTATTGGACGAGGGATATTGTCAGAGTTATGTTGCCAATTTGTTAGGCAAACATCGTTCCACAATAAGTCGTATGGTAAGACGCTTGAATGAAGTAGGAACTTATTCTAGAAGGCTAGGGCAAGGGCGAAAACGATGCACTAGCGACCTAGATGAACGTTTTATAAGACAATATGGTTTAAGAAACAGGACTGTCACTAGTTCTATAATAAGAAACGAACTCTAAGCTGTTCGCAATGTCACAATTTCTTCTAAAACAGACGGTTAAATGAAGCTGGATTAAACAGTAGGAGACCAGCCACTGCGCCCTTGCTTACTAGAGAGCACAGAGTTGCCAGGTTACGTTTTGCTCGAAATCACGAAAACTGGTCTGTGGATGATTGGAAACAAGTTTTCTTCACAGATGAAACTAGGGTTAGTCTAAAACATCCAGATGGTGGTGAGCGAGTATGGCGAAGACCAGGAGAGAGGTTTGCTCCTTGTAATATCTCTGAAAGGATTCCATTCGGCGGTGCCTCTGTTATGTTCTGGGGTGGCATCTGCTTTGATGCTCGCACAGAGTTAGTTCCTGTCCGTACGAGATCCATGAATGCTGACTACTATCTTGAGAATATTGTAATAGAACATGTGATGCCTTTCGGTCATTTTGTGGGGCCCAATTTCCTGTTTATGCAAGACAACGCTCGACCTCACGTGACTAGGGAGGTACTCGATTATCTTAATCAAGTTGATATACTGATTATGCAATGGCCACCAAAAAGCCCGGATCTGAATCCGATAGAACATGTATGGTATCACCTTAAGAAAAATGTGAAACGTCATATACCTGCACCTAAAAACCTGAGGGAACTTGAAAATGCAGTTATCACAGAATCGGAGCAAATTTCTCAAGATTTTATCCAAAATTTAATTAGAAGCATGCCTAGGCGCATAAACGCTGTCATCCGAAATAGAGGAGGCAACACACGCTACTAGTGTCCCAATTTATTTTTTTCATTATTACATAATTTCAACGATTTTGTTATTAGGTCTTAAGAATAATTTTAATTCGAATCTTATAGAGAAATTTGGTAGCTAATTCACTTTTAAAGTATTCGAATAAGTTTTTTCTAACTTTTAGTGTAACCAATGTTCATAAAAAATTTGTATGATTTCATATATTGTTGCGTTAATTTTGTCCAGGAGTGTATATATAAATCTATAGGTTAAAAAATTTTTTGGTAATAAATCTTATATTTCTATAACTTTATTTTTAAGGTAATTTTATTTATTAAACCCTAAAAGTATGTTACTCTCGGACGGCTATGCTACCGATGAACCCTCATTTACATTTTATGACTCTATTGTATAGCAGAGGTTTTTCTACCTAAAATAGAGTGAACCCTAAAAAATAATTCAAAACAGGTAGCAAAATCCAGTAAAATGCATAAGAAATATCTTTTTTTGGGCTCACCCCAACATGTATGGGCATCTACCATGAGAGAATTCTGCTATCAACTCCAAACAAATGCACTTTACTAAATTATAAATAAAATACACTTACCTGGTGGATATTTTAAAGGTCTTCTGCATTCGTTTAAAAAATACGAAAGAATTAAAATAAAGCCTAAAATAATTAATAAAAATTCGGTCACCATGATTTAAAAGTACATAAGTACGGCGAGTGAGTAGAATTTGAGACCGACCGAGAATTTAAGGCGACTAAATTATTTTAAGTTAATTTGTCGGTTGATAGTTCACACGTGTTGAGTAAATCCTGCGTTGCCAAAGCTTTTCTATTAACCGTTGGTTAAATAAAAGACGGTTCGGTTTTATACTGTTTATATCGGTATTTTAAAATTCATGGTTAGTTTTATGAGTTTAGCCATAATAATTATCTTTTTGTCGTTAATGCATATAGACACTTGCTAGTTTTTATGATATTTTAATTTAGCTTGTAGATATTATCTTTAGCTTATAGAAATGTGTGTTATAGCCTAAATGGAGATAAAAAGCTAATGTAAAAAAGCGGCAGAAACTAATTACATTATGTTACGATTCACAAGATAGTGCTGTTATACTACAGCGGAAATTCTAAAGTGGTTTTTTTTCAAAACAGTTTTCTGAAAACATATAAACCTTTTTTTAATTCCCCATAAAATTCATGGCTTTTCTTAATACATATAGTATATTTTGAACGTATATTTTTACCTTTTCAATGCACTTTTACGTAAGTGCACTGTTGCCAAGGACTATTATTTTGTGTATATACGAAATCATGTGGACAGTACTATTAGCCGAGATACGACCTTAAAACTTTCAGGAAATGCAGTATATATAGTATTGTGACGATACACAAGCACCAGAGTTGCTTTTCGGAATTTCGATGCATAACATGACACCATCCAATTTGCGCCAAATTTTAGACCTTAAATAGCGGAACATAAACACATGGCATAGACTAAAGGATTATGTTATTTTTTCTGTAAGACGTTAGAACTCAATGCAATTTTTAGATAACCAAAAAAGTAGGTAGTTAGCTGAGGCAGCAGGATCTGCTGCTAAAGCACATGGGTAATCACCAACAACAGGGGCGGCGTGGACGTTGTAACATATATTGTGTAGAATTTGCCAGAAGATATATTAATAAAATAGGCTCCTTTGAAGTTCTTACTCTTTCTAGGAATTTTTAATTCTTGTTGAGTAGCTGCCATTTATAAAACATAATTCTTTAGTTTATGTACATAAGGTTGCATAAAAAAATCTTGATTTAATAAATAAAATAATTTTTCACACACTCACTTAGCTCTTATTCTAAAAGCATGAAGCAGTTATCGTTTTACTTCCATCAATTATTAAAAATAGGTTGTTACCTATGGTTGATACCTATGTCCTATGTCTGAAGTTCACATTGTAACATTCATTTTTTCCTAGATTTTAAGACCATGTAATGTTACTGATTTTTCCATTTCAAATTGTACTTATTTTCATTTTTGTATCGGGCGGTATATTAAACAGGGATTCCAAGACGTCCGGTATAGTGTGTTGTGCGGGTTCCTGACCCAACCTCTCGCTACGCCGCGATTGGTGAAATGTTTGATCCGCAGTTTTGATTGGAGCGTCGTGATATTACCGGCAAAAGTCGCACGATTATTTAAGGCTCCGCAGACCGTAAATCGAGGTCGTTTCCATCTAGCCGCCGACCAAGGTGGTTTTCCATCTAGCCGCAGCCAGGCAGTACCGTCTAGCCGAGAGGCTATTTTCCATCTAGCCGAAGTAGGCTAATTTTCATCAGAGCCGCTAAGTAAAAGCACCAGTGTCTTAAATAAAAGCCGTAGTGAGCTTTCTAAGTGTTTCTTAAGAAAAAGTGTGAAATCGGGCGTAGTCGATCACAGCAGGAATAAAAAACAGTAAGTCAACAAAACTCCCTTCAATAGACTTATTCGAGAGTAGCGCCTTAACTGCAATGTAAAACAGACTAAAAAGTGAAGTGTAAAGCACGATTTCTCGTCTTCGGGGGTTATAATAGTCTAAAATTTTAATGTAACAACTACTAGATTAGGCTAGAATTTGTTAGGTAAAACTGTAAAGGTTAGAACTTTTCATTTTAAAAAACAAGAATAAATTTTCTTTTTTGATTAAAGCTAGTGTCTCACTGAATATTTATTTTTCTTTTCAGGATAAGTTGTACTAGACTAATTCTTTTTAGTAATACCCATAAAACCCTTCAGCATTTTTCCATTTTTAGTGTTCCGTACGGAACACTTATAAGATCACTTCGGTGTCTGTCTGTCTGTCTGTCTGTCTGTCTGTCTGTCTGTCACACCCGATTTTCTCCGAAACTATTTGACATAGAAAGGTGAAATTTGGTAATAATATAGGAATTGATGGCCTCATCAGAGCCATGTAGTTTTGAGAATTAAATTTTAACTTAAGGGGTTAGTTTTGGGGGATGAAGTCGGAAGTGAAAAAAATTTTTTTTTACTAGATCATCGAGTGTGGTGTCAAATGAAAGCTTGTGAAAACACGAGTAAAAAATATATATATAATATTATACTTGCGCGCACTTTTCTTTGTATTATTTTTAAAAATTCGCGAAAAATCGCTGTCCCCGGGCCTTATCTCGAAAAGTACTTATCAAAAAATTTCGAAAAAATTCTGGAATATTCTCCACGGGGTGTAGATTGAACGAAAATTATCACGAGTGCATTACCTTTAATAATTTATATGGTACATAAAAAAAACAAAAATTTCAAGGTCATCAGATTTCAGTAAAGATTGGAAACAAACTTTGTTGAAAACTCATTTGGGGTGTGTTTTGTGAAGTCACTGATCATTTTATACCACCGTAACATAAATTTTGACTTAAGGGGTTCATTGAGAGGGGTGAAATCGGAAGTGAAAAAATTTTTTTTTTACTAGGTCATCGAGTGTGGTGTCAAATGAAAGCTTGTGAAAACACGAGTATAGTAATATATATTATATATATATATATATATATATATATATATATATATATATATATATATATATATATATATATATATATATATATATATATATATATATATATATATATATATATATATATATATATATATGTATATATATATATATATATATATATATATATATATATATATATATATATATATATATATATATATATATATATATATATATATATATATGTATGTATATATACATATATATATATATATATATATATATATATATATATATATATATATATATATATATATATAATGTAATACTTGCGCACACTTTTCTTCGTATTACTTTTAAAAAATCGCTGTCCCCTACCTTATCTCGAAAAGTACTGATCAAAAAATTTTGAAAAAATGCTGGAATATTCTCCACGGGGTATAGATTGAACGAAAATTATCACGAGTGCATTACCTTTAATAATTTATTTGGTATATAAAAAAAAAAAAAAAATTTCAAAGTCACCAGTTTTTAGTAAAGATTGGAAACAAACTTTGTTGAAAACTCATTTGGGGTGTGTTTTGTGAAGTCGCTGATCATTTTATACCACCCTAACAAAAAATTTTTATTTTAAAAACAATCAACGTACGGAACACTAATTGTGCAAGTTCAACTTGCACTTGACCGGTTTTTTTTTTAGCTGAAGTTAGATCCTTTCTATTTTAAAATGGATGGTGCCCAAAATTTCGTACAGCTAAAGCCTTTTAAAAAATAGAAATGAATTCCAAAAAAGACGTAAGACAATTATCTCTTACCCATATTTCTCTACCAAGGAAAACTGAGCTAGTGTTTGTTTAATTTCTTTAGTTCTTTTAAAAATCAGGATCCACTCAATTCATTAGCAGAAATTAAAGCGGGTAAGTTCCAATGTTACAAAATTGCGCTCAAGCGTGGGACAAACAACTTCTCACAGGGTACAAAAAAAGATGCCTCAAACGGAGAACACTTTTTCACATCTTACAAAATGACGCAGTGTACGTGGGGCGCAATTAAACACCGATTTCATAAGTTACAAAATGGCGCCCAACGTGGGGCAACATTTTTTCACACGTTACAAAATAGCGCTGTCAACGCGGGGCTTTTGGAATTTTATTTTTTAAAAAAGGGTTCAGTGTACTAGCTTTCGAACAAAATAAAAGCTCTAACTTTGCAGATATTTTTATTTCATAATATTTATTAAAAGAAACTACACTATAGCAGTAAGACAAAAGCAGGAAATTTGTAGAATTTTTTATTTCAATTTATCTGATGATATGAGTTAGATATTTGAATTTTGTTGTTGACTCTAAGATAAGCGATTCCTACTTTTTTCTTAAAAGCTAGCTTTATAGTTCAGATTAGCAGATGTGCTGGTCGACTTTAATTTTACACTGTTTATTTTGCGGATAGCCGAGGAAAAAACGGTACGTTTTTTTCTCACCTATATTTTGCATGAATATTAAAAATACTTTGCTGATAGACGAAACGGTATTTGGAGATTTTTTGTTGAAAATTCTTAAGATATCTTAGTAAAAAAAAATTTTAATACAAGGCGATACTTAGAAATTTTTTTTGAAATTGTCGAAGATTTTTTTAATGTTTAGTAAAGAAGTTTACATATTTTAAGTGCCTTTACATATTTTTTATTTAGACTATTGGGAGCACAGGAGAAATATTTTCACGACTTTTTAAACAGTTCTTTTAAATAGTATTCATTTATCATGGAAGCCTTCAATTTTAAAGTCAATCACCTACTGGAATATGAATTAGACTATGAACTGAAAATCCGTCGTACTTTCTCAGAACGTCCGGTCGCGGATAAAAGAAAGATTCTAACGAGGATCTTAAGTAAAGAAATTAATGAGCCGGGAAAAACGATAAAAATAGGGGATGACACCCTGTCTTTTACAGAAGAAACGGCTGGTATCGAAAAGAGTTTAAATTCTATCCAAAACTTAATCGATAGTTATGACGGCGATCCAAATGATTCACTTGTACACCGGGTTAAATCACGTTTATCGCATGTAGCGGGTCGTGTACAAAGAATTCCCATGCCGGATGACGAAGAGGAAGCGTCGAAGTTTTCCAAATATGTTCAAGAAACAATAGCTACGTGTGTACTCATGGAAGCAAATCTTGCAGAAAAGATAGCTCCTGGTCATGAGTTACCACAGCTGCCTATTACAACCCCAGTCATAAACGTACCAGCTCCAATCGTGAATTGCGCAGCCAGAAATATTCCTGTCAGCGAATGGCAATTGAAATTTAATGGAGACTCAAAGAGACTCTATCCTTTTTTGGAGAGGCTGACTGAAATAGCTCAAGCTAGGAAAGTATCGGAAGATGAACTTTTCAGCTCTGCTGTTGAATTTTTCACTGGCGATGCTTTCATTTGGTTTAGAAGCATAAAATCAAGTGTCAACGACTGGCATTCCTTGGTAGATAGGCTAAAGAAGGACTTCTTGCACTGTGATGATGATGAAGAATTGTGGTCGGAAATAAAGAGGAGGCGACAAAGGAAGAATGAGTCCACTGTGATTTTTATTGCCCACATGGAATCTTTATTTGGTAGATTATCCACCAAGCCTTCGGAAAGTACCAAAGTTAAATTTATACGGAGGAATATTTTGCCTAGTTTCGTCAATCGGTTAGCTCTACTAGATATTAATTCGGTAGCCGAACTCGCCGGGTTATGTAGAAAACTTGAAGAGTCCGATTATTTGTTGGAAAAGAGCAGACCAAAAAGCGAAACTAATATACATCAAGTAGAGTATAATCCAAATGGCCGAAGTGGAGTCTCGACAAATAAAGCTGGGAATGTAAATCGGAACCCTAGGAGTAACCAGAAAACGGGTAAAGGAAAAGATAATGACTCTAAAATTAGCGACACTGCAGCTAAAGTGAACGACAAGCCGGTTTCACCTAAGGCAATTTTCACGTGTTGGAATTGCACAGGCCCGAATCACACTTACCAAAATTGTACAGCACCAAAGAGGGTATTTTGTTTCAAATGCGGAACAACAGGTGTGAGACTAACATCATGCCCCAAGTGTACAAAAAACGAGTAAGGACGGTATATTACCGAGGCGGATATCCTAAGTCCAACAAAAAAGCCTCTAATCATTCGGCTAAGTCACAAGCTCATATTCGCAGTAAAGCCCCTAACCCAAAACGTTCTAGCAACACAGACGAACAAAAATATTCCAGTAGATCAGATTGGACTAAATGGTTACAAAAAGTTTCTGATTTTTTTAAGTCTAATAAAAATTCTCCTTCTCAAGTTAAAACTCCTGCTTCTCCAAATGGTCACATGTCTCCTCTATTCGTGCATAAATATTTAGATAACAGACCGCATATCAAGATAAATCTATTAGGTGCCCATTTCTCGGCTTTATTTGACTCTGGTGCAAATGCCTCCGTTATAGGTCAGAATGGTATTAAAATTTTAAGTCGTTTAAGTATAAAAATATGCCACGTCAAAAATAGAAGTGTTACCACTGCAGATGGCAGCCGTCTAAAAGTTTTAGGTACGGTTGAGTTGCCGCTAGTCTGCAATGGTCATTGTTTAGTAATCTCTGCTCTAGTAGTACCTTCTCTATCACATACTTTGGTTTTGGGATGTGATTTTGCACAAAAATTCGGAATTTTAGTAAATTTTAAAGATAATTCGTGGTATCCACAGTCCCTAGAAGTCAATTCTCAAACAAGTTTTAAAGATAGTTATTCAGAAAGTTCCTTAGAAAACCTTTTCTCGCGTCTATGTACCCTAGATGATCTCTCGCGGACGGAACGCTTAAAAGCCGAAAAAATAATAAGCTCTTTCAACGAAATAAGTAGCAAAGATAGGTTAGGCCGAACGAATAAAATCAAGATGTCTATAGATACGGCTGATGCCAGTCCTGTAAAGACAAGGCCCTTCGCCATGTCTCCTTATATGTCAAAAGTATTAAATAAAGAGTTAGACGAAATGTTGAAACTCGGAGTGATTGAAGAATCAAACAGTCCCTGGTGTTCTCCAATCTTATTGGTGAAAAAGGCCGATGGACAGTATCGTCTATGCTTTGACGGAAGAAAGCTCAACGAGGTCAGCAAATTTGATAACTATCCCTTACCAAACATCGATAGAATTTTGACATCACTCAGGAATGCTAAGTATGTATCCTCGATAGACCTTAGAAAGGCATTCTGGCAAATTCCTTTGGACAAATCCTCTAAGGAAAAGACCGCTTTTGCAGTAGTAGGCCGAGGTCTATTTCAGTTCGTCACTATGCCGTTCGGTCTAAAGAACGCTGCTCAAACTCAGCAACGGTTAGTAGACGCTATATTTGGTCCGAAATATGAGCCACATATTTTTACCTATCTCGATGATATTTTAGTAACATCGGAAGACTTCGAATCGCATATTCGCTTACTTAAAGAAGTAAAAGATAAATTGAAAGAGGCCGGACTGACGATAAATTTGAACAAATGTGATTTTTTCAAAACTTCTCTAAAGTTTTTAGGCTATATTGTAGGCTCAAATTCCTTGCGTACCGATCCGGATAAAGTAGCAAGCATGGTTAACTATGCGAGACCTACTAATACTACGGAAGTTAAGCGCTTCGTAGGAATGTGTTCATGGTACAGACGTTTCATTGAGAATTTTTCTACCCTGTTGTCGCCTATTAATGACCTTTTGAAAGGACGAAAAAAAGGACAATCGATAGATTGGACAAAGGCAGCCGAAGAATCTTTTATAAAGATTAAAGAGCTATTGGTTTCAGCTCCAATTTTATCCCAACCAGATTTTTCCCAACAGTTTTATATTTCTAGCGATGCTTCTAATACCGGTTTAGGGGGCGTCCTAACACAGAAAATCAATGGTGAGGAAAGAGTGATAGCGTATGCCAGTAGAACTTTGTCAAAGGCTGAACGTAACTACTCGGTTGTTGAAAAAGAATGTTTAGCAGTGCTCTTTAACATCGAAAAGTTTCGACCTTACATAGAAGGTGTTCCTTTCACGGTCATAACAGATCATTATAGTTTATTGTGGCTTAATTCAATTAAAAACCCTAGTGGCAAACTAGCGCGTTGGGCGATTAGGCTGAGACAACACACATTTACTTTAATTCATAGAAAAGGAGTCCACAATGTTATTCCTGACGCTTTGTCAAGAATCCCAGATCATACCGTGGACGAAAACAGTCTTAATGCACAGATTGGCGTAAGAATCGATATAGTTGACATAGATCGCATAGATCCATGGTACGACAATTTACGGCAGCAAATCAAAGAATTTCCTGAAAATTTTCCGCAGTGGAAAGTGGAAAATGATTTCGTGTACAAGTTTATCCCAAACCAGTTGCCTTTAAAAGTTAATGTACCCGAGTGGAAAATACTAGTTCCTAAACCACAGAGAGAGGAAATTATAGACATGTATCACACTCCTCCTACTTCTGGTCATTTTGGCTTTTATAAAACTCTTCACAGGGTTCAGGAACAGTATTATTGGCCAAAAATGCGTTTTGACATCGTAAAGTTTGTGAGGACTTGTGAAGTATGTGGAGCGCAGAAATCTCCAAATGCACTACCTATGGGACTGATGGGAAAAGAGAAAGCGGTTAATTACCCCTTTCAAGTCATAGCAGCTGATCTAGTAGGCCCATTCCCCCGTTCAAAAAAGGGAAATAAATGGCTTCTCGTGGTTGCTTGCTGGTTTACAAAGTATACCATGCTATTTCCTTTGAAAAGCTCTAAAGCTGGACATATAGAGAGAATTTTGGAAAATAATGTCTTTTTAATCCACGGTGTTCCATCGCTCTTAATATGCGATAACGGTACTCAGTTTACCTCTAAAAGTTTTAAGAGCTTAAGTGAAACTTATGGTTTTAACATCCGTTTTAATCCCGTGTACTCTCCCAATGTAATTTTGTGGAACGTAATAACCGAACAGTCGGGACCGCTTTAAGAAGTTACGTGGATTCACATGACACTTGGGATGACAATATTTCCAAAATCCAACAAGCGATAAAATACGGCAAGACACGAAGTAACAGGGTTCACACCGTCTTTCTTAGTTTACGGCAGACATATACCTCTATCTGGATCGTATTATAAAAATTTAGATTTGGATGTCAATGTTGACAGCGAAATAATTCCGGGTAACAGGGGTGCGTACGCCGAAAATTTAAAGGGTTTAAAAGATATTTTCACCGACGTGCGTAGTAGGATACATAAGGCTTATGAACGGAACAGTAAGTCTTACAACCTTAGAAAAAGGGATTTTGCCTTTAATATAGGTGATCACGTTTGGCGAAAAAATAAAATTCTTTCCAGTGCAGCAGATAAATTCACATCTAAGTTGGTACCTAAGTATGTGCATTGCGTGATTAGAGAAAAGATTTCAGATTTAGTTTATGGTTTAGTTAATTTAGATGGGACTAAAATAGGACGATGGCATATTAAGGACTTAAAACCATTCAACGGACCTAACCCTAGGGAAAGTTTGTCAGAAGAAGAATAATTTATATTTACATTATCTTAATTGCTTGAATTTTTTTGATGTTGCTCTGTAGAGGTGACGACCTTGTTTTTTTTGACTGTTATAAAAGTTGAGCAGAGAATAGCTTACTTTTATTGTTTATTACTAAGGTTTTGGGTACTGATCATATCCAAACTTAGGTTGATTGTAGTTGATGTTTAGCATCGACTCAGCTGTTGCGAGCTTGCGAAAGAGTCACACTCAGGATATATCATAAGACTGGTATGTCGGTGGTCGCGGGATTTGATTTGCTTATGACCCCAAATAATATCCAGTTCTTGACACTTGGAAGCGAAATTTTGATTAGAAGCAATCCAAGGTGATCTTGAGTTAGGACAAGCGCAAGATGTAGCTCGTGTAGTATGATGTTGAGTCAAAAATTTTTAATATGAGCAATTTCAAAGTTTGTTACCCGAGTGGGTGTATTTTTATTACCTTAATGGTATATGTTGGGTGCAATTAAGAGTAAATTGATTTTGGTTTATCCTGTAAGTCTAAGACTTGGATTATTTTGGTTTAGATCTTCTTCTGAATTGACAAACTGAGGGTATTTTCTATTTTTTTTCAGAGCCGTTTAAACGTTACCTGTGAGTCACGAATTTTTTTAAAATTTTTTTTGCATAGACTCATAGGCGTCTGATGAGTTTTTTCGGTATACTATCGGATTGATAGGAAATTGAAGTCCTGCAGGAGAACTAAAGGCTGATCATTTACAGGAGATGAGAGCAGAGTAAGACAGTCGTTTCACAAAGAAATGATCAAAATCTGATACCGAGATGAGAACCTTGTCAAGGGAGGCTAAGCGCAGTGAAGGAAGATTCCTAACCGGATTTTTAGATTTCCAAGAGGTAATCTAGAAGTTTGGGCTGACAGAAAACGGTTATGCCTGATACCTGTAGCAGTTTCTTCTAGAGGCTATTGTCTAGGGAGACGATTAACACCATGATCGAATATGTTAGCTGTCAACGATGTTTTCTTCTTGTTTCTGATTAAGCTGGAAAAGCTCTTGTCGTCTTCAAAAGTTTTGTCGCATTGCCACCGAAAAATTGAGCAATTTTTGCTTCCTGTAGCTTTTCAAGCTCAGTTTTCGTTTTTTTGAAATTTCCGTAAGAAGCTTGGTTAAGTCAACCTTGTAAACCTTTTAGGTTGTATCCCATGAGTGATTTGTTTTTACAGGCTGTGATGCACCGGGTGCTAACAGATGCCGTTACGACGTTTGGCAGGGAGTTAGTCTTCCTGAGGAACAGACTGATTGGAAGGGTAGTCTATGGGGGGTGAACGTTTGACCTTTGGGACCTTTAGGGGTTTGTTACCCAATGGTTATTTCTATTTGAACCAAAGGAGAGCCTAGCTACTGTAGTCGACCTCAGCTCCAATTAGCCTATTAGTGGTGACAGGCTGTTGGCAGTAGTGTGTTTCGGAACACCCTATTGATTAAATTTTTTTGACTTATGGTGGTGTGGTAGACACCGTTTCAGTTTAGTGGATGCTATAATCTACTCCCTTTTGTTGGTGGACACCAGGGTCACCAATTCTGTATTTTATTGTCTCCACCATTCAGTATATCGTGGTGAGGTGTTTGTCTCCTGTTATGTGGGATGGATTGAATGTTTTTCGTTGTTGTTCTAGGGCGAGACCAGTACACGAGGGTTCTTCATGCAACTTGGAGAAGCGCAATGCTGGTTAAGTTTTATATCTCTGTATAGCCACCCTAAAGAATGACGGAGGGCGTTTGTTCTGGCTCATGTTTCTAGGCAGATTTGTCAGTTTGGTGCGATGTGCCGAAGATTTGATTAGCTTTTGCTAAGAGCTTTCACCAAGCTCAGTATGGAGTTATCATAACCAAGAGTTTGGGATTTGAACTCCTGTATGTATTCCTGTATATATTTCTGTACATATTTCTGTATATATTTCGGTGTATGTTGGTTGCCTGAGGGCATGTGCTCAAAATGAGAGATTTTGAGTCGTTTTGCTTATGGACTCCCATATATAGGATTATGACTTTAGGGAGGTCCTATTTCGAGACTTGTTGTCTCATATAGTTATGTTGGGAATGTTTCCTTGAATGTTAGTTGCGCGTGGACTAATCATTCTGTTCTTTGTGAACATTTCTTTTTGAAGCAGGATCATTCAGTTTGGTGAATTTTAGCTTTTATAGCTATTCACTGTGTTTAGGGTGAATTTTAGCCTTTATAGCTATTCACTGTGTTTAGGGTGAATTTTAGCTTTTATAGCTATTCACTGTGCCTATAGTGATATTGTTAGCTTTTCTAGCTGCTCACTATGTTAAAGGCGAGATTGTTCTTTTAGAACGCAGACTTTGTGTAGTCGAAGACTATTTACAGAGTGTTTTCTTGGCAAGGAGCCGAGGTTTTTTCTGGCGATATACCAGAGTGTTTTGTTGGCGATAAGCTGACGTGTTTTCTGGCGATCAACCAGAGCGTTTTCCCTAGCGATTTTAGCATGTCTAGATGTCTTAGGACGTCGACATTGCGCAATAGAGTGCGATTATTTTCCGAGTGCGACTAGTAGTGATACTAGATTTAGAATGTTCTCTTAGCGATGAGCTAGAGCATGGATGGCGATTTTTCCCGAGCGTTTGTCTGGATATTTATCCAGATATTATTTTTTTTTTGCCTAGTGCTAAATGGTCTGACAAGATTTTTTCTTTTTAGTGTAAGTGTTTGCACTAGAATCATTTTTTTATTTTTTTTATTTAAGAATTTTTATAAATTTCTTTTGCTGAAATAGAAAATTTTCAGACAATCCTTAAAACTATTTTAAGGGGGATGTTCATACTTTGTTTCAGTTCATTTTTTTTTGATTTAGACAAGAGTCTAGACCAAGTTAAATTTTTTTTTGTTTTGGTAACAATAACAGAGCTGATTCTTTTATATAAGAAGACCGCGATTGTTACTTTGAACAGGTATTTCTTATGTTCATGCAAGGATTCTTATTTACTTTTTGATGTACTTAACCTTAGTGCTTAATTAAGTTAGGTCTAGTTATAAGATTCTTGTGTACTTGCAAAGATTTTCATTTGGTTTCCATTGTACTTAATATTAGTGCTTAATTAAGTTAAGTCTAGTAGTAAGGTCCGAAGTTTGTACTTTTTGTTTTAAGTTCTGACCTTAGTATTAAGTGATAGTGTACCCATTTGTACCTTTTCATAAGTAGCCTTAGTTTAATAGACTAGTGTAGTCTATTTCTTTTTGGAAGGGGGTAAATGTAACATTCATTTTTTCCTAGATTTTAAGACCATGTAATGTTACTGATTTTTCCATTTCAAATTGTACTTATTTTCATTTTTGTATCGGGCGGTATATTAAACAGGGATTCCAAGACGTCCGGTATAGTGTGTTGTGCGGGTTCCTGACCCAACCTCTCGCTACGCCGCGATTGGTGAAATGTTTGATCCGCAGTTTTGATTGGAGCGTCGTGATATTACCGGCAAAAGTCGCACGATTATTTAAGGCTCCGCAGACCGTAAATCGAGGTCGTTTCCATCTAGCCGCCGACCAAGGTGGTTTTCCATCTAGCCGCAGCCAGGCAGTACCGTCTAGCCGAGAGGCTATTTTCCATCTAGCCGAAGTAGGCTAATTTTCATCAGAGCCGCTAAGTAAAAGCACCAGTGTCTTAAATAAAAGCCGTAGTGAGCTTTCTAAGTGTTTCTTAAGAAAAAGTGTGAAATCGGGCGTAGTCGATCACAGCAGGAATAAAAAACAGTAAGTCAACAAAACTCCCTTCAATAGACTTATTCGAGAGTAGCGCCTTAACTGCAATGTAAAACAGACTAAAAAGTGAAGTGTAAAGCACGATTTCTCGTCTTCGGGGGTTATAATAGTCTAAAATTTTAATGTAACAACTACTAGATTAGGCTAGAATTTGTTAGGTAAAACTGTAAAGGTTAGAACTTTTCATTTTAAAAAACAAGAATAAATTTTCTTTTTTGATTAAAGCTAGTGTCTCACTGAATATTTATTTTTCTTTTCAGGATAAGTTGTACTAGACTAATTCTTTTTAGTAATACCCATAAAACCCTTCAGCATTTTTCCATTTTTTTAGCTGAAGTTAGATCCTTTCTATTTTAAAATGGATGGTGCCCAAAATTTCGTACAGCTAAAGCCTTTTAAAAAATAGAAATGAATTCCAAAAAAGACGTAAGACAATTATCTCTTACCCATATTTCTCTACCAAGGAAAACTGAGCTAGTGTTTGTTTAATTTCTTTAGTTCTTTTAAAAATCAGGATCCACTCAATTCATTAGCAGAAATTAAAGCGGGGCTAAGTTCCAATGTTACAAAATTGCGCTCAAGCGTGGGACAAACAACTTCTCACAGGGTACAAAAAAAGATGCCTCAAAAACGGAGAACACTTTTTCACATCTTACAAAATGACGCAGTGTACGTGGGGGGCGCAATTAAACACCGATTTCATAAGTTACAACATTTTCCATATAACATACCCCATAATTGTGTACTGCATGAGTATAAAAGAATGCACATATGTGCTCATA
>CM032453.1:56886679-56954019 GCA_019049505.1 Pachyrhynchus sulphureomaculatus
TAAATTATTTTAAGTTAATTTGTCGGTTGATAGTTCACACGTGTTGAGTAAATCCCTGCGTTGCCAAAGCTTTGCTATTAAACTGTTGGTTATATCGGTATTTTAAAATTGATGGTTAGTTTTATGAGTTTAGCCATAGTATTAATTAATGCATATAGACACTTGCTAGTTTTTATGATATTTAATTTAGCTTGTAGGTATTATCTTCAGCTTATAGAAATGTGTGTTATAGCCTAAATGGAGATTAAAGAGCTAATGTAAAAAAGCGGCAGAACTAATTACATTATGTTACGATTCACAAGATAGTGCTGTTATACTACAGCGGAAAATTCTAAAGTGCTTTTTTTTCAAAACAGTTTTCTGAAAACATATAAACCTTTTTTTAATTCCCATAAAATTCATGGCTTTTCTTAATACATATGGTATTTTTGAACGTACATTTTTACCTTTCAATGCACTTTTACGTAAGTGCACTGTTGCCAAGGACTATTATTTTGTGTATGTACGAAATCATGTGGACAGTACTATTAGCCGAGATACGACCTTAAAACTTTCAGGAAATGCAGTATATATAGTATTGTGACGATACACAAGCACCAAAGTTGCTTTTCGGAATTTCGATGCATAACATGACACATCCAATTTGCGCCAAATTTTAGACCTTAAATAGCGGAACATAAACACTATAGACACATAGACTAAAGGATTATGTTTCTATTTTTTCTGTAAGACTTTGTAACTCAATGCAATTTTTTTAGATAACCAAAAAAGTAGGTGTAGTAGCTGAGGCAGCAGGAGAAGCATCCATGGGTAATCACCAACAACAGGGGCGGCGTGGACGTTGTAACATATATTGTGTAGAAATTTTGCCAGAAGATATATTAATAAAATAGACTCCTTTGAAGTTCTTACTCTTTCTAGGAATTTTTAATTCTTGTTGAGTAGGTGCCATTTATAAAACATAATTCTTTAGTTTATGTACATAAGGTTGCATAAAAATCTTGATTTAATAAATAAAATAATTTTTCACACACTCACTTAGCTCTTATTCTAAAAGCATGAAGCAGTTATCGTTTTACTTCCATCAATTATTAAAAATAGGTTGTTACCTATGGTTGTTACCTATGTCTGAAGTTCACATTTTCCATATAACATACCCCATAATTGTCTACTGCATGAGTATAAAAGAATACACATATGTGCTCATAGTTTACGTACTTTTCGGCAACAAGTTGCCTTCTTTAGAATGAATATATGTATGTTTTAGGGACACATCAATTTAAAAGTGAAGATTTTTACGATACACAGCTGAATGGGTTCGTAAACTATACACAACTTTGTTCACCAAAAATAGACATAACCAAGAAAAAATAAATAAATACATATGTATATGTATATAATATATATTTATATATAATATATATATATATATATATATATATATATATATATATATATATATATATATTAGAGTGACCGGATCTCATAGAGGGGGAAAAAAAATGTCGGAATCTTGTTCGTCTGGACCCCCACAAAACGATTCCCCCTTTCCAGATATTGAGACAGCCGAAATTTGAGCTCGATTAAACGACGTTAACCCGTGCCGCTCGTCGCTCAAAGTTTGAAAAAATCCAAATTTTTGGCCAAAAAGCTAAAATATGGAGCCATAACTCCAGAACGGTAAATAATAGAAACACGTTTAATATCTCAAAAGAAAGCTAATGTTGTTCTTCAAAATTTATATTCTATACATAATTGTTGTTATTTTAAGTCAAAACCTAGTTACAACAGCCTTTAGCCCCAAAAACGTGACCTGGTACCACTAGGAGCATACTTCGTATATTTTGTTATTAAGTGATAAATTTTTGCTTTTTTTGGTATATTTTTGAGTTTAAAGTAGAAATATAATAAAAAAACAAGTAATACTGATAAGTCTAATGACTTTTTTATTTTAAAATATAAAAAATTAGGTATATAATACATACAAAACAGACACAGAAAAGATACAGACGTAGTACCTACATGAGTTGATAATTTTACATAGTTATCTAATCTATTCTAGAGCTTTTGTTAAAGTAGTTTTTGAAACGTCAGGATATAATGCTCGGCATTTACTTACAACTTGCAGGACATATTGCTTTTGGTCTTCATCTTTTGTCAGAAGGTCGTTTAAAGTCGGTTATTAATTTAACACCACGCTCAGCCATATCATTAACTACTTTTAATGTTTTGACAATTTTCAATCCTTCTTGGAAGTCATTATTTTGAGGCCAGGTGTTTGGATGTTGTCTTAGGAAATCTGTTTTTATATTAAATTGGTCAAAGAAATGTAAACGTTTCTTTGGTAAGTAAATTTACCAATCCTCCATCAACTACCTCTTTTAAGTTTTCTTTCCTAACTTTTGGATTTACAACCCTAACGTGCTGTGATGGTTCATCTGTGCTACTGAGCAATTTATTAGCCATTAACAACTTTTCATCGTCTGTAATGGTGGGATCAAAAAACGATAATCCCACCAACTTTGCATTCAAATACCACAAATGGTTCGAAAATTTGGTCAGGGCTATTTCTGCAATGTCGTTGTCACATTCTTTATAGTCTAACAGACTATGCAAAATACCTAAATCTTGCTTTGGTGCAAGATGAGCTCTTGGAGCATTGAACCAAGCTTTACAATAAATTTTAACTAGGGAAACAGAAAATGGCACGCACAGAACTTTCTTCTTCTTTTAGACATCTTAAATTGACGACGAAAAATAAACATTTTTAAGCAGTAAATAGCCTTTGCCAATCCACCTAGCGTGATGAATGGCTCCTGGAGTTCTAAAACCCACAACATTGCCGTCTAGTGATCCAACAAATACGAGAACCAACTGCAATAGCTCCTTGTAGTCATCTCTGGGGTGGCTCTCAGTTATTTTGGTCTCGAATTCAGCAGTAACATTTGCAATTACTTCTGGAGTTAGCTGCTTTTGTATTAGATTGTCACTGATACCTGTGTCGTATTTTCCTTTGTCTATCTTGGGCCACGCAGTGAGGAATATCTTGAAAATGTCTGGATGAGGTCCAGTGGTTGATCCCATTTTTGTGTCGAATACGCCTCTTAAACAGAATTTCCAAGATATGGTGACGGCAAGCTAGGTATAACAATTATCTTCCTAACATTTGCTCCAATATGACGCATGCTCCTTTAAGTCTTCCCGTGTTGGATGCTGTAGTGTCGAAGCACATCGCCTTGACGGTGTTGAGAAGACCCCATTCATGTAGGCATTCATATACGGCTACGGCTTGCTCCTCTCCAGAGCTGTTTGCTGTTACAGGAACTCCCAGCAGCTACTCCTTTTCGCCATATGAAATAGCTATAGCTATTCGCTCACATTGTTCATTTTTTAAAACACCCGGTAAAAGTTTACCGTCCCAATGGGACAACCACGGGCTCTTTTTCAGGAATGTTTACTTTATCAAAATTTTTTTATTATATTGTTCTCTGAACATTTGCCTTCTATCATGTAATAAAGTTTTTCGAGACTTTGTACTCAAGAGGTTCAATGTTTAGTGCTTCTAGAGTAGCTATTAAAATTCTCGTGTCATTTCTGTCGGATATCTTACATCGATCTAATAAAATGGACAATTTCATCTTTAAAATCTCTTTAACGCCCCTTGCAAATGAAACTTTCATCCTCTTGCTCTCAGATGGTCCTGGATCTTCTGCAGCTTCTTCAGGGATGTCCATTTCCTCCTCCAAGCTCTTAAGTTCCTGGTAGATGCTGTCCTCTTCAGTGTCTTCTTCTCCTTCTTCGAACTTGTCTTCATCATCCGTCTCTAAGAAGCAACAAAAAAGAAAGAGAAAAAAACTATAAAAACTTGTCGTTTTAGCAGAATAGTAATAATACATAGGTACTAAAATTACCTACTTCTAATTATCAAAAGGTATTATTTAAAAAATATAAACTCAATCATAAAGATGCCAAATCATGCTCTCATGTACAATTTTCTTAATTATAATGAAACTATTTACTTATTTGTTTATCTATTTTTTAGAATACTAATAATAAAAAAAAAACTCACCAATATCAAAAGTTGCTTCTTGGATTTGTCGGTTCATTTTTGCAAGTTTCTTTTGCACCTTGATTTTTCCTTCAGCTCGAGACAACTTAAGATCCACTCCAGTCATGGAACCTGGGCGGCCCTTCTGCCTCTGTTTCACGAGAAACGTCTTATCTTCTTCCGATTTCATCAGAGCCAAGGCATCTTGTTGAACAATATCAAAGAGATCATCCAACTTTTCAACAAACTGTTTAAATTTGTTCTTGGCCGTTTTCGATGTTTTCTTCTAGTCTTTTTGAAGAGTTCTCCACTCGGCGTGAAGTTTTTCCAGCTTAGTAATTGCATCTTGCTCATGTTTAGTCGGGATTCAAGCTTTCTCCCAAAAAATGAACACTTCTCGTATTGTAAGTTTTGCTGATTCTCTTACAGTTAATTTCACAGTACGTAAATTATAAAATAAAGCACACAAAACTTGACGATTTGAGGGTAGTTTACAACCGGTGATCTGGTGAATGGGATAGCCCACAAGAAATATTTTATCCTTGGTCCGGCTTTGTACACTTGATGTGAATGCCATTTCAGAGGCCAATAGGTAAATAACTTGAAAAATGAAACAAAATATATTGCAAACTTTAATTTTAATAAAATATTTTCAAATGTCTTTTAAAATAACACTATAATAGTTATAAAAACAATAACACACACACTTGTTCGATCTAACCAGCTCAAAGGGACTTTAGAAACTAAACTGAATAAATAAAAGGTCAGTTTGTACGCTGAAGTAAAATCACCATCCCTAAAATAGAAATTAGATTCACGCTCCTTTTTACCTGTCAAACGGGTCTTTCTTTGGTAAACTAGTCAGGTAATCCCCATATAATAAAAGATTAAATTTGAACAAAAGGCTCTTTATGTTTGAAAATTCAGTTCCAAAATACTTTTTAACAAAAAAATGTTAATTCCGAGACACATTATGTAAAAACCCGTAAAATTCTTACGAGGCTGGTTTGAAAAGTCCGTACAAAGTCCGAGAGATGGCACCACCGGCGCGTATCGAGGTCATGTTTAGTTAGTAGCATCTCTTGAATGAACGTACACCAAGTTTCAGCTATATTGGTCTATTTCTTTGTGTTTGGCATTCGTGTGAATCAAGGAAGTCAAGTGATTTTCAAGAAATGGACGAAAAAGAATTTCGTGTGGTGATTAAACATTACTTTATGAAAGGCAAAACGCCTCAGGAGACTAAAGAGAAGCTTGATAAACATTATGGTGACTCTGCACCTTCGATTAGAACAGTTTATAAGTGGTTTCAAAATTTTCGGACTGGCCATATGGGCACAAGTGACGCTGAACGTTCTGGACGGCCTGTGGGGGTTACGACTCCAGAAATCATTGATCAAATCCATGATATGGTGATGGACGACAGAAGAGTTAAGGTGCGTGAGATTGCTAGTGCTGTGGGCATCTCGACTGAACGGGTACATAATATTTTGCATAAACATTTGGACATGAGAAAGCTATCCGCAAGATGGGTGCCGCGATTGCTCACGCTTGACCAAAAACGGAATCGTGTGAAGTGTTGGAAGGATGGTTTGCAGCTGTTCCAGAAGAATCCGGAGGACTTTAAACGTCGTTTCGCCACTGTGGATGAAACATGGATACATTACTATACTCCTGAGACCAAACAACAATCTAAAACAATGGGTTACCAAGGGGGAATTTGCACCAAAAATGGCGAAGACCGTTCCTTCGGCCGGAAAGGTTATGGCGACTGTCTTTTGGATTCGCAAGGGATAATCCTCGTCGACTATCTGGAAAAGGTTAAAACTATTACAGGTGAATATTATTCATCGTTATTGGACCGTTTGAAAACCGAGCTGCAAGAAAAACGCCGCGATTGGCCCACAAGAAAGTCCTTTTCCATCACGACAACGCACCAGCACACACCTCAGCAGTTGTGGTCGCAAAATTAATGGAAATAGGATTCCAACTCGTTTCACATCCCCCCCTATTCTCCAGACTTGGCTCCCTCGGACTACTATTTTGTTCCCCAATTTGAAGAAATGGCTGGCGGGACAAAGATTTTATTCAAACGAGGAGGTGATTGCAGACACTAATGGATATTTTGCAGACTTGGACAAATCCTATTATTCGGAAGGGATCAACAAATTAGAACATCGTTGGACGAAGTGTATAAGCCTAAAAGGAGACTATGTCTAAAAATAAAAAAGGTTTACCCCCCAAACACATAAGTAGTTTTTATTTTTGCACGGACTTTTCAAACCAGCCTGGTAGAATACTCCCAAACTGGCTCCTACTGGTACCAGGTCACGTTTTTGGGGCTAAAGGCTGTTGTAACTCGGTTTGACTCAAAATAACAACAATTATGCATAGAATATAAATTTTGAAGAACAACATTAGCTTTCTTTTGAGATATTAAGCGTGTTTCTATTATTTACCGTTCGGGAGTTATGGCTCCATATGTCAGCTTTTTGGCCAAAAATTTGGATTTTTTCAAACTTTGAGCGACGAGCGGCACGGGTTAACGTCGTTTAATCGAGCTCAAATTTCGGCTGTCTCAATATCTGGAAAGGGGAATCGTTTTGTGGGGTCCAGACGAACAAAATTCCGACATCGATTTTTGCGGTCACCCTAATATATATATATATATATTATATATATATATATATATATATATATATATATATATATATATATATATATATTATATATATATATGTATATATATATATATATATATATATATATATATATATATATATATATATGTATATATATATATATATATATATATATATATATATATATATATATATATATATATATATATATATATATATATATATATATATATATATATATACATATATATATATATATATATATATATATATATATATATATATATATTTATATACATATATATATACATATATATATATATATAATATATATATATATATATATATATATACATATATATATATATATATATATATATATATATATATATATATATATATGTATATATATATAATATATATATATATACATATATATGTATATATATATATATATATATATATATATATATATATATATATATGTATATATATATATATATATATATATATATATATATATATATATATATATATATATATATATATATAGTGAAGCCGATAACGAACTAAAAAAAAATCGCTGAAAACGCTAGCTATATCCAAAGTTCGTTAGAAATAGTAAACAAAATCTAATATCATTTTTCACTACTTTTTTATTTAGATTAGGCGCTGTTGCTTAGAAAAATGAATAATAATAATTATCAAATTAAACGAAAACGTTCAAAGGAAAATAAAACAAGTCACACTAAAGTTATTATTATGTATGTTGGTACATATACAAGTATAAACGAAAACATTAAAATACGTAGTTTATACAATAAAATCAGTAATTTTCGTTTGTACAATTTTACTTGAAAAAGAAATGGTGTTTATATAATTATCAAGGTCACAAAAACTACTCCATATATATTCAGGAACTTCACGAGATTCCAAACAATTGCGAGTTTCAGTCATTTTAGTCATTTCTGAAAGGGATGGAACATAAATATTATTTCCTTTTCCAAGCTCATCTTCGTCGTCATTATCGCTTAAAATCTTTCCAGAAGTCACTGATGTCACAATTTGATCTTCAGTTAATATTTCTCTCGTCATTAATTTATTATCAGCAGATACATATTCTTCAAAATTAAAGTGATTAAACATCTTTTTAATTTTAATCAGTAGGATCTTCTCGATGTTTTTCAATCCACTGAGTCAACTTCATCATCATCATCTGAGTCATATCTACATTCGTTCCTTAAAAATCCGCCATGCTTAAAACAGTTTGCAATGATTTCTCTATTGACTCTGCCAAGCCATATGGATAAAGTTTATAGCGTCCAAGAGAGTTACAGAAAAAATGTTACCTTTATCGATCGCTTTGCACTTGTGTTTGGAGGCATAAAAACCAATTTTATTTGCTGTAGATCAACTTCAGGGTGCGCTGGACAGTTGTCAATCAAGAGTAATATTTGTGAATTTTAATTCTTTGTCCCATTTGATCAGTTCGTTTTTAAAAATTTCTGATGTCATCCAGGCTTTACTGTTTG
This sequence comes from Pachyrhynchus sulphureomaculatus, assembly GCA_019049505.1. NCBI lineage: Eukaryota > Metazoa > Arthropoda > Insecta > Coleoptera > Curculionidae > Pachyrhynchus > Pachyrhynchus sulphureomaculatus. The sequence continues at coordinate 56,894,902 of CM032453.1, forward strand.
ATTTGTACTTTACTGGTAAATGTTTGTTTTTAGAACACCTGGGATTGGCAGACTTTCGTATCACCAACAATTTTCTTTTCTCTGTTCTAGAGCAGTTGCAGTTACCAACACAGTAATCGTTACTTTTGATAATTTTCCACCAGCACAATTCTCTGCGATAAACTTTAATGTCTTATAAGGCGTCATCTTGTAAAGCCAACCGGTTTCATCCGCATTAAAAATGTCCACATATTCATTACTTTCTTTAATTTCCGGCTATACATTGCCCAACCACTGATCAACAACAGTCATATCCACTTCTGCAGTTTCTACTACTATCTTACCCCCACTAATATTATGTCTCTTTTTAAATCGTTCAATCCAACTTCTAGAACAGTTAAACTCGGTGTTCTCTATTTTTCTTCCCAATTCACTAGCTTTTTCTTGTAAAGTATAGCCAGTAATAGGAACATGTTTATGTCGTTTTTTGACTTTTTTTGATTTAAGGAGTCCTTTATCGACTTGGTCATGTGTAGATTTTCTTACTTTTATACAACTCAAGTTTCTTTTATCATAGATTGATAAGATTTTTTGCCTCTTCTTCTATATAGAAGAAACCGTAGATTTAGTTAAATTCAACTGTTTGCAAACATCACTTTGTTTAACTCCATTTCCTATTTTTCTTCTAATATCGTGTTTGTCTTTTAAAGTAAACGCTTGACGCTTTTGTGTACTTATTTTAAAATAAAAACTTAAACATTCATTGTGCTACTTTGATCAAATATGCATTAGAACCTCATAATACAACATGTGAAATAAAAATAATACTGCTCGAACTGGCGACGAGGCGAAAAACAAGTAGACTAGGGGTTCCCAGCGAGTTTCGGTGAATTCCCTATATCATGTCGCGCGACATCGCGCACAGGGAGTGGGAAGTTCGTTATAAACGGACACAAGACACCCAAATCCGAAAATTCGTTATAACCGGGTTCGTTATAACCGATAAAAATTTGCATTGGTCTTTTGGAAGTTTTTTCGTGCATTATAAAATAATTCATTTTAACCGGAAAGTCGTTTTAAATGGGTTCGTTATAATCAGACTTCACTCTGTATATTTGTGTACGAGGCTGGTTTGAAAAGTCCGTGCAAAGTCCGAGAGATGGCACCACCGGCGCGTATCGAGGTCATGTTTAGTTAGTAGCATCTCTTGAATGAACGCACACCAAGTTTCAGCCATATTGGTCTATTTCTTTGTGTTTGGCAGTCGTGTGAATCAAGGAAGTCGAGTGATTTTCAAGAAATGGACGAAAAAGAATTTCGTGTGGTGATTAAACATTACTTTATGAAAGGCAAAACGCCTCAGGAGACTAAAGAGAAGCTTGAGAAATATTATGGTGACTCTGCACCTTCGATTAGAACAGTTTATAAGTGGTTTCAAAATTTTTGGACTGGCCATATGGGCACAAGTGACGCTGAACGTTCTGGACGGCCTGTGGAGGTTACGACTCCAGAAATCATTGATCAAATCCATGATATGGTGATGGATGACAGAAGAGTTAAGGTGCGTGAGATTGCTAGTGCTGTGGGCATCTCGACCGAACGGGTACATAATATTTTGCATAAACATTTGGACATGAGAAAGCTATCCGCAAGATGGGTGCCGCGATTGCTCACGCTTGACCAAAAACGGAATCGTGTGAAGTGTTGCAAGGATGGTTTGCAGCTGTTCCAGAAGAATCCTGAGGACTTTAAGCGTCGTTTCGTCACTGTGGATGAAACATGGATACATTACTATACTCCTGAGACCAAACAACAAATCTAAACAATGGGTTACCAAGGGGGAATCTGCACCAAAAAAGGCGAAGACCGTTCCTTCGGCCGGAAAGGTTATGGCGACTGTCTTTTGGGATTCGCAAGGAATAATCCTCATCGACTATCTGGAAAAGGGTAAAACTATTACAGGTGAATATTATTCATCGTTATTGGACCGTTTGAAAACCGAGCTGCAAGAAAAAACGCCCACGATTGGCCCACAAGAAAGTCCTTTTCCATCACGACAACGCACCAGCACACACCTCAGCAGTTGTGGTCGCAAAATTAATGGAAATAGGATTCCAACTCGTTTCACATCCCCCCTATTCTCCAGACTTGGCTCTCTCGGACTACTATTTGTTCCCCAATTTGAAGAAATGGCTGGCAGGACAAAGATTTTATTCAAACGAGGGAGGTGATTGCAGACACTAATGGATATTTTGCAGACTTGGACAAATCCTATTATTCGGAAGGGATCAACAAACTAGAACATCGTTGGACGAAGTGTATAAGCCTAAAAGGAGGCTATGTCGAAAAATAAAAAAGGTTTACCCCAAACACATAAGTAGTTTTTTATTTTTGCACGGACTTTTCAAACCAGCCTCGTGTATATATATATATATATATATATATATATATATATATATATATATATATATATATATATATATATATTATATATATATATATATATATATATATATATATATATATATATAATATATATATATATATATATATATATATATATATATATATATATATATATATATATATATATATATATATATATATTATATATTATTGTAAAATGTAATATTGGTTTAAGGCAGATGTGTTTAAACTTGGAGTTCAAATCTTAACGGTTTAAATTCCCTCCAATAATAAATGTCTAGTTTGATAGAAGTTTGGAAAGCGGGAGATGAACATTATATTCGTCTGTCATCTCAGAGATGTACTATACAGTATATATTAATGTATTAGTGACCTTTCTGGGGAATATACATAAATTCAATAGTTTTTAAAAAAATCGTGGGTTCAAAACCAAATATAATACCTTGTACAAATTGTACAGAGCTATCCAAAACATTAAATGATCGTTTATGTCGAGCAACTTCAGATTGTTTTACTTTTACAGGTATAGCTAGACTGCTTGCTTTTTCAAAAAAAAGGCAAAAGGCACTTTGGAATTTCTAAGAAAAAATAGTAAAATACAAGAGGTACTCGCTTTATCGCCATCGGATGCTGCAAACAATATTGAATTAAGTCCGTATATGTGTTCTTTGTACGACTTAAAGAAATGTAAAAACGCGAACCTTGTCTAAGAACTTGTGTTCTATATTTTTTTTGTAAGTCCTTAAAAGAAACTTTTACTGGAAAACAAAACATTTTAACTTCAGCACGTGCACTCTGACGGGAAACATACTTCGTACAAGATATGATTATGGTATGTGGTAAAATGCTACAGAGCCCTTTTGTACTACATTAAATATAGACCAAAGTGGTTGGCTTGTAGATTTCAATAAAGTTGAACCTATATGGTTTAAACATAATACCACGCCTATTAAATAATTACAATTTATTACTTTTTTTGAATTGTTGTGAATGTTACTTGATGGAAATTCATAACGAATGTAATGAAATTTTTGTCAATAACGCCAGTTGAGAAAGCCAACTTGTTAGCTGAACTCTGCTTCACATGCTACTGTCGATTTCCGAGAAAAAACACCACCCAGTATTCCTATTGTCGTCAGACAACGTATCATAGAACGTATTTTAATGAAACTAGACGTCAAGACAGCTTTTGGCGCTGATGGAATACCTACCATAGTACTCAAAAGATGTGCTAGCAAACTAACACCATTTTTCTATAGAGAATCTTTGGAGAATCTCGAGCGGTTATTCTTGACATATCCAACGCATTCGACCGTGTTTGGCACGATGGACTGTTGGCCAAGCTACGCTCTTATGGTATGTCTGAAAAGATCTGTTTGTGGCTCTCATGCGTTCTTTACAAGTGGCGGTCGACTGATTTCTTTCTAACACCTTCACTATCAACGCCGGTGTACCCCAAGGCTCCATACTGTCTCCTACTCTCTTTCTTATTTACATTGACGATCTGCTGGAAAAGACCGGGAATCCAATCTACAGCTTTACAGATGACAGTACGCTCATCTCTTCATTCACTTTGAACGCTCGAACATCGGCTACTCTGGCGAATATCCGCAGACAGCAGGAGGTCGTTCAACTTAACAAAGACCTGGAAGAAATTCTATCTTAGAGTGACAGTAACCAAGTGGAATTTAACGCTACAAAAATCCAGGTGGCAGTTTTTTCTAAAAAAGTTAACATTGCTGAACCCGATATAGTCATGTCGGGGCACCCAATTCCTCTAGCATCGTCACTCAATTTGTTGGGCGTTAATTTGGGAGCAAATATATCCTGGCATGAACATGTTCCAGGCATAGCAAGGAGAACTTCTCAGAAATTGAGAATATTATTTCGAACCAAAAAGCTTTACACTCCACAACAACTGTTAATTCCTTACAAAGCTCGACTAACTATGGAATACTGCTCCCATGTTTGGGGCTCCGCTCCCAAACACACACTGCATTTGTTGGATTCTGTTCAGAGAAGAGCTATTCGTCTGATTGGAGACCCGGAACTGACCGGCGGCATTGATTCGCTGGAACATCGAAGAATGGTTGGCGACTTTAGTCTGTTCTACAAGTATTTTCATGGAAAGTGTTCGAAGGATGTAGCCCGCTTAATTCCTCTCAGAGCGGTGCATGTTAGAAATGCACGTCGCGTTAATACTTCACATCCGTATGAGGTTCAGCTTGTTACTCCGCGTATAACGCTTTTCAAGCAGTCTTTTATATGGAGAACATCATCCCTTTGGAATAATTTACCCAGGGCTGTGTTTTCCACTGAGTACAATTTACAGCGATTCAAGAATAACGTGAATCGCTTTTTCCGCACACATGCCGCTCCTGGAGCGCTTTAGGGACTTCCCTGTAACACCAATTTACAGTTTTGCAAATGATCGTACACTTATTTCTTCATTCACTTTGTACGCTCGAACATCAGCTACTTATGCAAATATCCACAGACGCCAGGAGACGTTCAACTTAACAACGACCTGGAAGAAATTTTTTTGCTGAGCCGGACATAGTTATGTCGGGACACGTCACTCAATTTTCTGGGAGTTAAATTGGGAGCAAATATGTTTTGGCATGTACATGTTGCATGCCTAATATGGAAAGCGTCCCAAAATCTAGGATTTGGAACTAGAAAGCTTAACACTCTACAACAACTGTTAATTCGGCAAATAGCTCAAATTCTACCAACGACGGAATATTTATCTCATGTTTGGGGCTCTGCTTCCAAACACATATTACATTTGCTAGGTTCTATTCAGAAGAGAGCTGTTAGCCTGTTTGGAGACCCAGAACTCGCCGCCAGCCTTTATTCCTTGGAACATCGAAAAACCGTTGGCGACTGGGCCTACTCTACAAGTATTTTCATGAAAAGGATTCAATGGATCTGGCCCGCTTAATTCCTGGCAGAGTGAAATATACTCGCACTAATACTTCATATCCGTATGAGGTTCAACTTGTTACTCCTCGTATAACCCTTTTCAAGAAATCTTTTATATGGAGAACCTCAACCCTCCGGAATGATTTGCCCAAGTTTCGCTTTTTCCGCACACGCATCGCTCCTGTAGCTCCTTAGGGATTTCCCTACAGCACGTGTACTATACCAATAAAAAAAAACTAACTTACTTTTTTCACACTTGTTTGTTATAAAGGGTGATTCATTTAGAGGTACTTTTTGTGATGGGGATTTAATTGCAGATTGCGCATGCGTCGTGTCAACTGAAGTGGCATTCCTGTTCAGTAGTGTTTGACAATTCATAATGGAAAGACTTAGCCCGGCACAGCGTCTACAAATTGTTCAACTTTATTACGAAAATGGGCGTTCTACGAGGAATGTGTATCGAGCGCTTAGAGCAACTTATGGTCCACATAATCGGCCTACCGATCGCACAATTCGCTCTACCATCAATAAGTTTGAGACCCAATTTGCATTATTGGATAATGCTCGACCGAATAGACCACATCCAGCACGTAGTGAAGAAAATATAGGGGCGGTAGCGGAGAGTGTACGCGAAGACCGTGAAGTGTCGACTCGTCGCCGTTCTCAACAGCTTGGCCTGTCATATTCAACAACTTGGCGTATTTTTCTTTAAAAGCATACAAAATTCAACTAGTGCAACAACTGAAGCCGACCGACCTTCCGAATCGTTTCCGTTTTAGTCGTTGGGCTCTTGACAAGCTTGCAGAAGATCCACTGTTTTCGAGAAAAAATTGACTTGACTTTTTCCTTTGGGGCTATGTAAAGTCCAAAGTCTACATGGATAAGCCAGCTACAATTGAGGCATTGGAGGCCAATATTACTCGAGTCATTGGCCAAATACTACTCGAAATATTCACACGCGTCATTGAAAATTGGAACTTCAGAATGGACGTTGTTAACCGTAGTCGCGGACAACATTTGAAAGAAATTATCTTTAAGAAGTAATTGTAAAGAATGGTTCTTTTATATGATAATAAAGATTATAAAATAAAATTGTTTTTATTCATTTTTTTTTTATTTAAAAAAAAGTACCTCTAAATGAATCACCCTTTATAACCAATACCTTAAGTTAGGGCTTAACCAGAAACCACTATTTAGTCAGATACCGAACGCATCGGACGAAATTACTGTATAACGAAACGGTCCATGCATCAAATGTGGAAATAGTGGAAGTTAGTGAAAAAATAGTCGTTCATTACATACAATTTTCCTCTTGTAGAAGAAGAGACTTAATATAAATGTACTGAAAATAAGTACTTCATAGGCCTGAAATATAATAAATTGCATTATAGTCCAAATTCTCACAGATTTCTTTTGAGTATTCCGTACGGAACACTTATAAGATCACTTCGGTGTCCGCCTGTCTGTCACGTCCGATTTGCTCCGAAACTATTTGACCTAGAAAGTTGAAATTTGGCACTAATATATGAATTGAAGGCCTCATCAGAGCGGTATAGTTTTGAAGGTTAAATTTTTTACTTAAGGGTTTAGTTTTCGGGGGTGAAATCTGAAGTGAAGAACGAAATTTTTTACCAGGTCTCCTCAGGGTGTAGATTGAAGGAAAATTATCACGTTACACACATTACATTTAATAATTTATCTTGTATATAAAAAAAAAACAAAAATTTCAAGGCCATCAGTTTCCAGTAAATATCGGAAAAAAACTTTGTTGAAGACTCATTGGGATGTGTTTTGTGAAGTCATTGATCATTTTATACCTCCGTAATATAGATTTTTATTTTAAAACAATCAACGTACGGAACACTAATTGCGCAAGTCCATCTTGCACTTGACCGGTTATATATTAATATGTCTTTACTTTACTTAACATGTTATTGCTATCCTAGAATAAGAGAAAATAATATGCAATTTTTCTTTATGATATAAATACACTACCGTCAGAAAGTATTTGCCCACCTAGTTATTTCAGTCCCAAGACAACAAAAACCCAGATAATATATATTTTTTTTAATATTAATGAATTATTATTTATTTTCACATTATTTACAGTCTAGAAAATCAGAAAAATTGAGTTAGCAAAATTTCGTGATACTGTTCTTTTCGCATGATTCCTTCTGTCCTAAAGATTTTTCCAATTTTACCGTTGCCAAAACAACCCCAAACCATTACTGAACCTCCACCATGTTTTACTGTAGGCAATTGACAGGCTTCCAACATCCTCTCTCCAGCTTACCGCCGCACGTCACTCGTCGATTTGAACCGAAATTTTCGAATTTAGATTCATCGCCCCAAAGGACGGAATTCCACTGTTCTGATGTCCAATTTTCCTGTTCTCGGCCCCATTCTATTCGTTTACGTTTATTCACTTGCCTAAGAAGTGGTTTCCTCACTGCAACTATCCCATGTAGTCCACTTTCTGCTAACCTGTTCTTCACGGTTGTCACGCTGATGGGGAAGGGCCGTTCCAGGTTTACTTTAGCCATGATTTCTAGTGCGGTTAGGCGGCGATTACGTCTGCTGAACATTGTTATAGCTCTGTCTCGTTTCTCGAGGCCTTCCTGAACGTTTTTGGTTGGAATTCCATGTCCCGCAGAAAATTTTTTTACGATGTAGTCCACCGTTCTTGACATCCGCATATCACTCGCGATTTGCCGACTCGAGTGACCATTTTGGTGTCTCGCAATTATCAGAGCCCGATTTTCAACTTCTTTCGTTTTTGGCATTTTCACAAAACAATTGAGCCTGTATCAATGATAAGTACTGTTTGCGAATGGTTAATTTCCAAAAGGGCAATGGTATTTATAGCATAATTTTTATCATAAAATGTCACTAGGAATTTCCATAATCCCTAGAAACTTGAAATGAGTTCTTACATCAATTTGAATTCTCAGAAATCGCCTCAAAACGATTATCATGCAAAACTTCGAAATTGGATCTAATTGGTGTTTAATTTATGATTTCACCAAAAAGGCTTATTTAAACAATTTTATAATGGACACTTGTTAAGAACAATTAAATTTGTCTAATATAATAAAAGAGTTTAATTAGGTATTAAATTTTGGCAGTTACATTGAAATTTCTACGGTAGTGTATATATTTTGTGGTAAACAATCGTATGGTATGTCACATTATTTTAAAAACGACAGCCTATTTTTAACAATTAAAGGAAGTAATTTGGCTAGAATTTCGTTCTTTCAGGTCATGAATTAAGTAAATGTTTAAAATAAAATACCTGCCAAGTGCAAGTCGGATTTGCGCAATTAGTGTTTGCTTTTAAAATAAAAATTTTTGTTACCCTAAATGAGTTTTCAACAAAGTTTATTTCCAATCATTGCTGAAAACTTATGACCTTGAAATTTTGTGATAATTTTCGTTCAACTTCTTTCGTTTTTGGCATTTTCACAAAACAATTCAGCCTGTATCAATGATAAGTACTGTTTGCGAATGGTTAATTTCCAAAAGGGCAATGGTATTTATAGCATAGTTTTTATTATAAAATGTCACTAGGAATTTCCATAATCCCTAGAAACTTGAAATGAGTTCTTACATCAACTTGAATTCTCAGAAATCGCCTCAAAAACCTTGTGGAGAATATTCCAGAATTTTTTCAAAATTTTTTGATCAGTGCTTTTAGACGTAAGAGAGGCTGCTATTTTTGGCAATTTTTTAAAAATAATGCAAAGAGAAGTATGCGCAAACATTACTTCATATATATTTTTGAGCTGAGTGTGTTTACATGATTTGACACCCCACTTGACGACCTGGTAAATTTTTTTTTCACTTCCAATTTCACCACCCAAATCTAACCACCTAAGTCCAAATTTAACTTTCAAAACTACACGGCTCTAAGGAGGCCATCAATTCCTATATTTATGTCAAATTTCAACTTTCTTTGTCAAATAATTCCGGAGAAAATCGGGTGTGACAGACACTGAAACGATCTTATAAGTGTTCCGTACGGAGCACTAAAAAGAAATATTATTGACTATATATAAAACAAGATTTTGTCAGGTCAGAATTATGTATTCGAGCCCTGAAATTGGGCTTTAATTTGATGTTTTCGTGTCATGAACTTGGAATGTAAAGTTCACCCCCAATGGCGCCTCCCGGCTGCATCATCAAGATCCAAAATCCTGATGCTTGGGTATTTTCATAATATATAATATCTTTCCTAAAATGAGCATATTAACTACAGCCTAATAAATGCTTTTAAAAACTTGACAAACAGACTGTCAAGCTGGTTTTTAGTAAATAAAGGTTAAAGACTTAGGCTTTAAAATCATCATCCATCCATAGTCGGTTGTAAGTCTACCCAAGTTGTCTCCAATGAGCTTTGTTGTTTGCTTTTTGCATCCAATCGTGCCCCGCTAATCTTTTTATGTCTTCCGTCCATCTTATCTGTGGTCTACCTCTGCATCTTTTCTGTTCTCTAGGCCTTCATTCACCTATACGGGATGCCCATCTGTTATCATTCATCCTTGCGAAATGCCCCGCCCAATTCCACCTTAATATACATATTCGTTGTATTACATCTGTCACTTTTGATCTTCAAATCCCGTTCTTTTTCGACCACGACCTTTTTCGCACATTATTGTCGTACGTGATCCACTTTTTATAGCCAGTGATCAACCGCTTCAAAAATGACTCGATTTCGATATGTTTCTGTAGAAGAAGAATAAAGAGTAAATGTTTTAGTGTCAAAACATGCAACAACCAAACATCGAGCTTTATTTGTGGGGAGCTTTTCCCAAATGGTTCAAAACTGTTTGGTGATGAATGTCTAGTTCCTTAATACTGTCATGGCTACTTACATGCCGGACTTGTTAAACTTTTGCCAAAACTGTATCCACTTTTTCTGTGATTGGTCGACCAGTGCAAGGAGCCTCTTTGACATCGAAATTTTCAGAACGAAAGCTACTGAACCATCTTTTGGCTGTTGAATTTGGTAACATATCTTGACCCTAAAGAGGAGAAATTTCTTCGTAGATCTGCGCAGCTTTTGCGCCTTTATGGGAATAAAATGTAGCGAACTTTTGCAGACATTTGACTCATCTTCGAGGTGCTCTAAATTAAGTCTGAATAAACGAATTGCAACAGTCTACTATTGTCAAATGTCAGCTTTCAACTGACGCCACGTATGGCCCAATGCGACATATATTACCTGAAAAATATGACGCTACTTTTTGAAACATGTATTTTTGATTGGATTCTTTTGAAACAAATCTAAAATTTTTACTTCAGTAATATATTTTTTTGAACTACTCAAAATAAAATTATAAAAGGAAAAATAACACCTCTGCCTCACATTACCGTCTTAGCAGAATTAATACACATAATGTTGTACCTAAATTTAATTTGATATTTGCTCTGCTATCGAAGCTATTCCTCTAGCAACGCAGCTATTCTGATAAATGAACAAGGAATTTTTATGTTTGTATGTATATAAGTATATATAAATATATATATATATATATATATATATATATATATATATATATATATATATATATATATATATATATGAAAATAAAGAACTGAAAGTGTCAACAATCCTATCAAAAGGCATGTGCATCCCTAAAATAAATAACTTATCCTTAACAGAAGTAAATAGTTATTTCCAGAATAAGAATAGTGTCCTTACTTATAAGGATAGTTTCCTGAATATACGAAGATGCTTACGAGGATGGTTCAGTAAATACCCATGTAAGGATTGAAGATGCCTTTTTTTTCAAAAACAGTCTTTTTTATTTTTCAGCATAGTTTCCTTTTAGGTATACACTTTTCCCAACGTCCTTGCCATTTTTTTAACCCTTCCAAAAAATAGAAATTGTCCAAGTCCCCAAAATACACTTTGTCTGGACGATGACCTCCTTATTTATGCTGAATTTTTTCCTTCGAGCCATTTCTTCATGTTTGGGAACAAGAAGAAATCGCAGGGAGCCAGGTTGGGCGAATACGGGGGGTGCGGCAGCAATTCATAACGCAATTCATGCAGTTTGGCGGCGACAACTCCGGTTAAATATACTGGAACATTGCCATAAACGGCACTTCTTTCTTCGAAAAATGGGGTCCTTGAATTTTTTGTCGAAGAAGTCAACTCATGTAGTATAGTTCAGTGATAGTTCTTCCTTTTTCTAAGAAGTTAATGAGTGTGATGCCTTTTGTATCCCAAAAAATCGTCACCATAACTTTTCCGACGAATCGTCTTCGCCTTCTTGGGAGCAGATTCACCGGAAGCAAACCATTGTTTTGATTGTTGCTTGATTAATAATGATAAACCCAGGTCCCATCGACGGTAACAACTCCACGCTAAAAGTCCTTCGGATTTCGCTTAAATTGCTCCAAACACAGCTTCGAAGTTGAAAGTCGCACCCGCTTATTGTCCACGGTGAGCACTCGCGGTACCCATCGGGCCTACAACTCTTTCATAGCTAACTTATCATTTACAATATTAATTGCGAAAATCATGTCGTGGATTTTTTTCAATAATTTCCTCGGTAACCACATCTGATGGGCGTCCCGGGCGATCCTCATGAAAAACGGATGTTCGACCACGTTTAAATTCGTTGAATCAATATCTGACTATTGTCACTGATGGCAAAGGGTCTCCATAAACAGCTTCCAATTTCGCTTTTATCTCTTCCCACGTTTTCCCATCTCAAAGCAAAAAGCGAATATATACTGATAGATATGATATACGATACTGCACTGTATCTGTTTTAGCGACAAACACGATACACTACTTACTGAAATAGCTGCCAAATGCAAACTAACCTATGAATCAGTGTCAAATTTTTTTTTAGTGTCATTTATCAGATGACAGCACACGATGGTAACATGAACTTGTCCTAGCAACATCATCTGTCTTCAAGCACGGGTACTTACTGAACCATCGTCGTATTACGAGAATATTCATATAATATAGATAGTTCTTTATGTTAAGGATATTCCTAATTTTATTTTTAGGGTAGTATCTATATATGAAAAAGCCATGTTATCAATCCTAATGGAAAAATTTACTACCAATTCCGTCAATCATTAAAATAAAAGCATTCTTGGAACTACAAAGTTACAAAATAGGCCCGAATAACGATTAGGCGTCTCTTGGAGTCAGCCTAGCTTTGAAAGGTTTGGGAGCTAAAGTAACACCATCGTAAGGTTGTAATTCTGGATAATAATCTTCAACTGCTTGCAAATTAAAATTATGTAGCAGCGACGTAAAGAACAAAAACATGTTCGTTTTTCCAAGGACTTCTCCTAAACAGCGACGTTTTCCTAGAAAGTAATAAAAAGAAATAATTAGTTTAATGAATTTTTAGATTTATGCATGTTTCGCGTAAGTGATTTGTTTAGGGCGGTTCTACAGTTGATACTAAAACCTCATTTTAATGAGATGTGGGGTACCATTTATATATGAGTATATCAGAAAATGTCTGAACGAAAATCTTTCAACCAGTAACAAACAGAAGTTTCAATTGTAAAAATTACTTTTATTTGGAAGTGCTGAAATCTCTAATAGTTCATTCAATGAAAACTGCGTATTCTTTGGTGTGCTAACAACGGCGCACAATTGCCTTAGTAAGTTGTCAAATCGCCTCCTGCATCAAAAATCGCCCGACAACTTCAAGCGACGAGATTTTCTGCCTACTCTGCAAATTTTTCGAATCTCTCGAGGCGACTGAATCAAAGTCATCAGAGTCTTTCTCTGAGCTTTCTCTTTGCAGGGGATCAAATATTTTCAATAGAGTGGGCATCTGGCGATTGTAGGGCCACTCTAGTTTCTTATCGTGGGCTCAAGCGAGCCGCTTCACGATTTTCGCCCAGCAAAGGTGCTTCGGAATTTGACATCATGAGCCCCAAGGTATTGTCGAATGGTCTGATAGGACACATTTAAGCCCGATTTTCTTAATTTTGTCGTTCCTTGACGCAGCGTCAATTTCGGGTCCCGTGAAAACAAAGTCACGCTTCGTTTTTTCGACTTTCAAAGTGACTTTGCCTACCGAGCCAAGTTTGGCAAGTTGTCGACATTTTTCGTCTTGTTAAAATGATTACCTACTTCTCCACAAACGATATGTGTCATTTTAGGCCCCTTTGGAGGGGAACAAAGAAAGACCTCGAGCCGATGGGCAAACAAGTGACTCATTTCGGATTTCACGTGAGTTCGACGAAAGTTCGGAATCGACTGATACTTTTACTAAAATGCGTCGTAGACAAAGGTTCCCTCCACCGAGTTTTTGTTGAATTGCTAGAATCACATCTACCAAAAATGAATTATCGCGGACCCGTTCTTACTTGACAGACTGTAAATAAATAAAAAAATGTATGCAAGTTTGAATTGCGCAGTTAGTATTCCCTACCGTGATTGCTGAAATATTGTATGAGGCTCAGTCACACATTGATCTTTCATATAGGCATTACCAAGAATATATAAAAAACGAGACATCTTTGTAGTAAAAGTTTAAAACAAATATTTACTACCTAAATATTTGTTCAATTATAAACAAATAAAATTATTTTTTCTCGGTACCTATACGTTAGTCATCATTATAGTACTGATTGCACCGAATACGTATTGATATTTCGTAGGTCTTAATCCAGGATGAATTCACAACTTTCCACGAAAAAAAAGGCTCCACCATATTGTCAAGACAAATAGTTTTTTTTTTTATATAGATAAATTATCAACGTAATGCCCTCGTGATTTTTGGATCAGTACCTTTCGAGGTAGGGGTGGGAGCAGCGATTTTTGGCCATTTTTTAAAATAATATGAAGAAACGTTTGTGCGAGTATTACGTGATATATTTTTGTACTTGTATTTTCACAAGCTTTTATTTAATACCCCACTCGATGACCTTCGAACAATTTTTTTTCGATTTCCCCCTACAAGCTAATCCCTTTTTACATTGGTTTATTAATCAAATAACAAAAAATGTGTTTTTTCGGTTATTTTGAAAAAAAAAGAACAATTTTTATGACATCTGGTAGAAAATCGCGAGACCTTTATTTAAAAAAAAAAAAAAACATTTTCGTTAACGTGAAAATGACCGAAAAAAATGCATTTGTTGTTATGATTAATAAAAAAAAAAAAACGGTTAAAATGAAAAAAATCGCATCAGAAAGTTGGCGTTGAGACCTATTTTTGAAAAAAAAGATCCATTTTGGACTAAAGGCATAAAATGGCGGGCATTTCAAATTTTAAATAACAAATTCAATTGAACCCACTGAGTTCAATATTTTTATACCAAAATTTCAGGGTAGTTTTGCTGTAACAAAGGGCATATTTTCTAAAGTTTCAAGCCGCTCGGTTTACTTAGTCGACCTGTACAATAAAACGAAAAAAAAAAAAAACAGTATTTTGAGTGTTTTTTCAATTTTGTAGGTTATATATGCACTTGAGCGACTTAAAACCAACGAAGATTTGTTGGAAATTCGTTACGAATAGTTCGGTTTTTTTGTATCGATCCAACTTATATAACCGAAGTTATTCACATTTTAAGCTCAAAACACGTGTTTTGAAAACTTAAATTGTTTATAAACAAAAGAACTGTTTTACAATAAAATTGTTGGATCTCAGCGTTTGTCAATCTGTGAGGCCCCCCACTAGGGGGGCGTGATTACACTATTGGGGGGGGGGGGGCGCGAGCGTATCGAAAAGAAATTATTATTAAAAACATTCATTAAAAACATTTAATATAATTTATTGAAAGGAAAGCAAAACAAAATACATTCTGACATAATAAAAAATAAAATACATATTTACCCTGATATAATACACCTATAAATAGGTTTGTATTAGTACTGCACAATGTATTTACCTAATAATTAACATATCAATACTAAATTAAAAACAAGTTTAATAATTATTAGTGTCCCCCTTGGGCCTGTTTTGCAGAGCAAAGATTTTCGAAAGATGGTTTAATATCAGAAATAGACACTCTGAGTTCTTTTTTTATATTTAATTGAGACCTATATTTTGTTTTCCAAAGCAGCCACCGCAGAAAATCCGGTTTCGCAAAGGTAGGATGTTGAAAATGGTAATAGTATACGAAATCCTCTTGTTTTCAGTGCAGAAAACTCATCATTCACTCCTGCCCTAAAATTCAAAGAGTGATTTATTATTAAATTGTCTTTTGATTTCGCCACTTACCGTGAATACTATGAAGATTTCTTTTTCGAAAGTTGAGAGCCCTTCGGGAGTATTTTGAAATGGATCCCTAACCAACTCGTAACTTGCTGCCAAGTTGTCGTCAGTAAGAAAATACTTTTTAAAATTCTTTGTCAACATGGCTAAATTATTTTCAATGGTTACTGAAACAACTTTCACATGTTGTTATTCAGCCTTGTATGTTTTAACAGATTCACCCACATTTGCAAACATTTCTAGGTTTTTTGTGGTTTGTTTTATATTTCTGCTCCACAAATCCAATTTTCTACAAAAAGCATTAAGTTTGTCACTTGTATCGAATATATGTGTATTTGTTCTTGGAGTTGAATATTTAAGCTATTTAGTTTCTGGAATATATCGACCAAGTAGCTCAATTTCATCACAAATAAACTATCTCGAAACTTCTCGGCTTCCGGTCGGTTTTCCTCTTCTAGAAAAATGGCGATTTCATTTCTTAATTCATAAACACGTTGCAAACATTTCCCACGTAATAACCATCTTGCTTCGCAATAAAATAGTAACGCTGAATGTTCGGCACCCATGTCTTTATAAAGTGCAGAAAAAATTCTAGATTTTAGGGGTCTCATTTTAATATACTTTACGGTTACAACTGTAGTGAGCACAATATCAGAGCAGGACTCATTTCTTTGGAAGCCAGAGCTTCTCTGTGGATCATACAATGTGTCACACACACACACACAGTGGAGATTTTTGTTTCACAAGTGTTGTACACTTTGAAATCTTCCAGACATTGAATCCATCGGTACATATTCCGATGCAATTTTTCCAGTCCATATGTGCCTCGTTTATAAAATCATTTAAGATAGCAAATAATACGAGAGATGATGTTGCTTTAAGTTCTAGTGGTTTGCAGAAAAATAGTTCTTCTACTGCTAACATACCATTATAAAATCGAACAGAGGCAACGAAATGAGCATCTTTACTGCTATATGTTGCCTCATCAAGTTGAATTGAGAACAGTTTGTCACGTAATTTCCCGAAAAGCTGATGCTGTACATATCTTCAGCTATATCACCAATTCGACGGGCAACAGTATCATTTGATATAGGTATGGATAGCAATTGTTTGGCAAAATTATCTCCAAACATAGTTTCTACAATCTCAGTTGCAGCTGGCAAAACAAGCTCTTCACCAATGGTGTGAAGCTTTTTACAACTGGCTATTTTATATGAAACTTTGTAAGATGCAAGTAAAGCTTTTTCATTCACAGACAAAGTTTTTTTAAAAAATGATTTCTTCGTTTACATATGATTTTAATTTTAGTTCCAAGAATTTTCGGAGTTTGTTAAACGAAGCGTTTCCAAATGTCGTTAAGTTTATTTGGTTTCATGCTGTCTGCTGCCAAGATTTTTGAGCAAATAACACACAGGGACATTTCTTCTTCATTTACTTCAGTACTGGTAAACCCTAAATTTAAGTATTCTTAAGAATATTTTCTTGATTTTATTTTCGGAACCACGCTCGTCTATGCACTTGTTGATGCTTCACTATCGTCTAATGCTCGCTTACGCCCACATAAAAATTTATCCATGATTCTGTAGAAATTTACTGCCGTGAATACTTAATGCCTTGAATTTCAATTAACACGTAAATTACAAGATACACATTCACGATAAATTCTGATAGCAGTAAAAGATCAACTGAACTGACACGGGCTGTAATTGAACGAGGTGCAGCATTTATGTTCACACTTTTCGGAAGCCGCTAGATATGTTGGACGAGAGAACTCGATTCTAGTTTTGTCAACGCAGATATGGTTGCCAAATATGAATAAATTTACTTATTCTTGGTAGTTTGTAAGGTTTGTAAAAGGTTATAGTGCAGCTTTAGCATCAAAATATTGAAAATATATTCTTATTGCGTGCATTGTTATTGTATGAGAGGGGGGAGGGGCATGAAAATTATGTTTGAAATTTGGGTCGCAAATACTAAAAGGTTGAGAAGCGTTGCTATATCTAGACTACAATTTCAAATACTTTTTTTTTACTGTACTATAGTGAAAAAAAGTAAAAAGGACCATTGTGGCGATCAATGATTCGTGAGATATAAACGTAACATTAAACTTTTACAAAACTTGGTGGATACATCTCCGAGCAATATAAAAGAATGACGAATTAAACGCGATCTATTCATCACGAACCTTTTTTTTTTCGACAACTTTACTGTACTAATCATGTAAACTAAAACAAATACACGACATAAACAACTAACAAACTTTTAGGCGAATCTGGCCTCAGAATTTTATTATTTAGGTTTTTGGAGCGTTTTGGAGGTTCGGACGTAATAAACATATTGATCAGTAGAGGGCAACACTCGACAGAATATGAATTAAGATAAGGACTACTATTGATTAGTTAGTTGCTGGATTTTGATAACCTATTTATTGTAGTGTAGTCAGACGTTTAATAAAATTCAAAAAGAAATTCATCGAACTATACAAGCAGCACTTGATAATACGGAGCAATATTGAACCATAATTGTCAAATGTTGAACAGTATTATTCCATTAATAGCCACCTAATTGCTCTACTAGCTGCCTTCAACAATTTCCTTAAAAATTGTACAGTTAAAAATACAGATTGTATGTAGAGACTCAGGTTAATATTTTTTATAATGAGCCTTATTTTTACCGATCATTTAGAAAGCGTGCTTGCATCTTTACTCACCCATTCCAAATGGTATATAATGCCCCTCATCCACGAAAATATTTCCATTGTGATCCAAAAACCTTTCCGGTCTGAACTCTTCTGGTTTATCCCATATGGCTTTATCCATATGCACACTATACAAGTTGGTTAATATTATGGTGTCCTTAGAGATGGTATAACCCATAAGTTCAGTATTTTTGGTAGCTCTGTGTGCAATGCCCATTGGTGCTAAATTTGCTCTTCTCTGAACTTCTAGGAGTACAGCTTGCGTGTATTTTAAGCTAAACAAAAAAAAATGATCGAGAATTAGTTTGGTAAAATTTTGCGTTTTTTGAGGAAATTCGCGTTAGAAAACTTTTAAACTCCGAAAAAATGACTTTAGTAATAGTAAATCTAATACAAATTAAAACATGTAATTTTTCTAGTCATAAACGAGTTAAAATTCTAACACTATTTGTTTATGTTAAAAGAAAATTAAATTTTACCAATTTGTTAAACTAATCCACTACCTATAGTCACATTAAATTTTTAAAAGGTCAAATCTTGAATCTATTAGCCGAAAAGGAAAGCAGTTTTTCGTCAAAAAATTTTTTACGACTGACTAAAGGAAGTCGAATGTTATGAATATTCAATTCATGTTTCTAATTTCAAAAGAGCGGGCTTAAATTTAATAATTTTCTAATCGAAAGAGCGTTTTTTGTAATAAGGCTTATGATGGTGCCCTTTTTCCTAAATCTATAGGGGAGGTGTAATATATGTCCTCCAACACTCCCGACTGTAGACTTCATCATCCATCAGCCGTCCTCATCCACTGCTGTATATAGGCCTCCTCTAAGAACTTCCATTGATCTCTGTCCTGGGCGGTGTTAACCCAATTTCCTAACACTCTCTTGATGTCATCGCTCCGTCTAGTTTGTGGTCTTTATTCCTTTTGTCGTCTCTGGGTCTCAATTCTATTAATCTTTTACACCATCGATTATCTTCAGGGTATATGGCCTGCCCATCTCTGTTTGGATTACGTAATTTTTTGGATAATCTATTATTTTAGTTCGTTGTCTGATGATTATGTTTGTTACTCTTTCCTTCCTTGTGATACCCAACATAGCTCTCTCCATTGCCCATTATGATACTCTCAACTTGTTTGTAGACTATTTTGGTAATGTGAGTATCTCAGGGCCATATGTGATTACCGGCAAAACGTATTGTTCATAAACTTTCTTTTTTAAGCACATTTGGAAGTCACCTTGCAGCGTATTTCTCAGCTTCCCAAAAGCCGGCCATTCTAAACCCGCACGACGGTCTATCTCATATGTTTGGTTATCTTTGCCATTTTGTAATTCATAACCCAAATACTTTAAATAACTTTGGACTTGCTCCATGTCACCTTCATAAATTATTGCTCGTAACTAGATTAGTCATAAAAAATCAGATTGTAATTGAGGCTTTAC
Organism: Pachyrhynchus sulphureomaculatus; assembly: GCA_019049505.1. Classification (NCBI taxonomy): domain Eukaryota; kingdom Metazoa; phylum Arthropoda; class Insecta; order Coleoptera; family Curculionidae; genus Pachyrhynchus; species Pachyrhynchus sulphureomaculatus. The sequence goes on from CM032453.1 coordinate 56,914,575, forward strand.
AAATGGGTGGCGAAGGATTGTTGAAGGTCACGGTTTCTCTTTTCAACCTCTGCTTGAAAAATAATATAATCCCAAGCATAACGCAGTTATGGTCCTAATTTGTAAAAAGGAAGACCTTAAAAATTATAGACAGTATAGACCGATCAGTACGTTCTCTTACTTGTATAAGTGGTTCACCAAAATCGTAACCAAGCTTAGAACGAAAGTGGATTTTTCTCAACCACGGGAACAGGCTGGCTTTAGAAGTGGATACGGTACTAACGATCATCTACAGACCATTAAGATCTTTATAGAGAAATCTATAGAATACAACAGACCACTCATATTAATATTTGCTAATTTAAAAAATCTTTTGACACCGTGAAGCTGCCGGAAATACTATCTGCCTTGCAGTAAATGAGAATAGATTACCAATATATTCAGTTAATTAAATTCATTTTTAACAATGCTACAGAATGTAAGACTCCATAAATCCACAAGCAAATACCGGGTGGAACATGGAATTAGACAAGATGATACTATCTCTCCTAAACTTTTTACTGCGGTATTAGACTATGCTTGTAAAAAACGTAATTGAGATGGAAAAGGCATAAACATAAAGGGCGAATACCTAAACCACCTGCCCTGATGATATTGTCATAATAGCCGACAATCTAGACATTCAAAAATGCTTGCCGAATTACAAGTAACATTAGCAAATATCGGTCTACATATTAATTTTCAGAAAATCGGATTTATGACTAATCTAGTTACTGTAGACTTATTTGGCAGGAACTAGATGAAATCAAATTTTCCAGTAAACAAAATATATATATATATATATATATATATATATATATATATATATATATATATATATATATATATATATATATATATATATATATATATATATATATATATATATATATATGTATATATATATATATATATATATATATATATATATATATATATATATATATATGTATATATATATATATATATATATATATATATATATATATATATATATATATATATATATATATATATATATATATATATATATATATATATATATATATATATATATATATATATATATATAGTATATGTATATATATATATATATATATATATATACAGTATATATGTATATATATATATATATATATATATATATATATATATATATATATATATATATATATATATATATATATATATATATAGTAGAACCCCGATTAACCGAGTCGCGATTATCCGAGCTCCGGATTAACCGAGCCAATCTAAGAACCTGATTATCCGAGGTACGCGCGTCTATGCTGCGTATTAACCGAGCTTCTAAAATATGTATTTACATATTTCCATTTAAAATCGTCGGGCCTTCGGGGAATCCCCCTGGCCCGTGTGGGGGGTTCCCCTATTTATGTTTTTGGACTCTTTCAGGATGTAAATTTGCGTGAATGTAGTGCGTTATAGCGTTTACTACGGAGAAGTACGAATATAATCACATAATTTATTTGGTTGGAGTTCTGGTAGTTAAGTGTAATTAATACGAACTGCTTCGTTTGAATTTTTGTTTATCGTATTATAATGGAGCAAAATAAGCGTAAAATAATCGTCGTTCCTATTGAAAAAAAATTAAAAGCCATCAGAATAATTGAAGCAGGAGAGACAATTAAAATTGTTGCACGAGATTATGGAGTAGGTGAGGTAACAGTTGGAGATCCGCACAAAAATAGAAGAGTGGACGAGGAGGCTTGATTTATAAGTCAAGCCTCCTCGTCCTCGGGAAGAAAATCAATGAAGATCGGCGACTATGAAAAGGTTAACGAAGCGTATTCATGTGGTTTAACCAACAGAGATCAAAAGGTGTGCCTCTGTCAGGTCCAATTTTACAACAGAAAGCAATAATGATTAGTAGGCAATTCCCAGAGATAGATCAGTTTACCGCCAGTTCTGGATGGCTTGACCGCTGGAATAAACGGTACGGTGTACAACTGGCTGTATATGGTGAAAAATTTTCTGCTGATGTGTCATCAATTGAGAAGTTTAAGCAGAACTTTAAAAAGCAAATCGAAGATTGTGGATACACATGTCATCAAATTTACAACTGTGACGAGACTGGTCTGAATTATAAAATGCTTCCATCAAAAACATTGGCATTTCGACAGGAAAAATCAGCTCCTGGGCACAAACGAAGTAAGGAAAGATTAACTATAATGGTATGTTCCAATGCATCTGGCAAGCACAAAATCCCACTGATGGTGATTGGCAAGTCTGCACGTCCAAGGGCTTTAAAAGACATCTCACCCAAAGCCCTACCAGTCTATTACAAAAATCAGAAGGGCGCATGGATGAATGCGACCTTATTTACTAATTGGTTTGAAGAGAAGTTCGTGCCATCTGTGACTAAATTTTTGAACAGAAACCGTCTTCCTATTAAAGCAATTTTGTTAATGGATAATGCCCCCTCTGACCCTGGAGAAGGGCTTCATGTGGGCGAAATTGTTTTCCTCCAAATGTATCCAGCATAATGCAACCAATCGATCAAGGCATCCTCGAAAACATTAAAAATAATTATAGGCGTTGATATCTTGAACATCTGTTAGAATACACAGAAAAGGAGGATATTATCAATGGGATAAGAAAGGTTACACTGAAAAATGTTATTTACTGGGTAAGTCAAGCTTGGGATTCTGTGCGTACTACCACTATTCAAAAATCTTGGTCAAGTTATTGATTTTGAGGACTATAATGACAGTGAAGATGATACTCCATAAAATGAATTAGCTTTGAAACTGAGAAGCCATGGAGAAATGTCCTGTTCAAATTTTGACAGCGAGATAGAAGAAGAAGAAAAAAGTTTATTTGAATTAATGCAAAAATTAAAAGGTTACGAAAATGTGACAAGAGAAGATGTTGTTGAATGGATTACAGCAGATGATTTAGAAGAAGAAATGAGTATTGAAGAAATAACGAATGCCTTTCAGGAAACCGAAAAATCAGATGACGATGACGAAGCGGCGGTGAATGAACAGTCTCCCACTAAGATCTCTCATCAAGAAGGTTTTGCTTCTTTGGAAAAAGCTTTGAGGTATATCGAACAACAACCAGAGGCAACTCCAGCAGATTTGCTTCTTCTTAATAGATGGAGAAACATTGCAGCGATAAAAAGAAGATGCAGTATGAAACAGAAGCGCATAGATACCTATTTCACTGTTTTATAATGTATGTACCTATTTATGTTAAAAACGTTAATACATCGGTTTAAAGTATTGGTGTTTATTTTTTGAATGAATAAAAAACAAATCCGAATTATCCGAGTTTTCAGTTATCCGAGGAGGGTGCCCCCCACGTTACCTCAGATAACCGGGGTTCTACTGTATATATATATATATATATATATATATATATATATATATATATATATATATATATATATATATATAATATATATATATATATATATATAAAGGGTGTTTTTTATAGAGGTATAAAACTTTAAGTTGGCAACACTTTTTTAACTGGCGGCCATTTTGTCAGCTGTCAAGTGATTTATGTTTAGTTTGGTTTGGCATTTCAACATGAATAGACTGACGCCTGAACAACGCTTCCAAATTGTGCAAATTTATTTTGAAAATCAACATAATCGTCCATCAGAGCAATTAATTCGATTAACTATGGAACGTTTTCGCACCACGTTTACTCTAAATGATAATACGCATCCACAGAGACGTCGTACAGTGCGTACAGAAGAAGTCATTGCTGGTGTAGAGCGTAGCGTAGAGGAAGACCCGAATCAGTCTATCCGCCATCGTGCACAGGAATTGGATATGTGTCCATCCACTTTATGGAAGATTTTGCGGAAAGATCTTGGTTTGCGTGCTTACAAAATCCAACTCGTGCAACAATTGAAGCCACACGATCACCTAGCAAGGCGTAGATTCGGTGAATGGGCCCAAAACAAGATTGCCGTTGATCCCGATTTTCATAAGCGAATTTTGTTTAGCGATGAAGCTCACTTTTGTTTGAATGGATACGTCAATAAACAAAACTGCCGTATTTGGAGTGACGATAATCCTCAAGTATATGTTGAGACACCGTTACATCCAGAAAAAACTGACTGTTTGGTGTGCTTTATGGGCTGGTGGAATCATTGGTCCGTACTTCTTCAAAAACGATGCTGGTCAGAACGTTACAGTCAATGGTGACCGCTATAGAGCCATGATTACTGACTTTTTCGTTCATCAATTGAACAACCATGATGTGCAGGAGCTATGGTTTCAACAAGACGGCGCAACATGTCACACAGCTCGTGCCACAATTGAATTATTGAAGGAAACGTTTGATAACCGCATAGTTTCACGTTTCGGACCCGTGAATTGGCCTCCAAGATCGTGCGATTTAACGCCGCTAGACTATTTTCTGTGGGGATATGTGAAGTCGCTAATCTACGCCGATAAGCCCGAAACGATTGACCACTTGGAGGACAACATTCGCCGCGTTATTGCCGATATACGGCCACAAATGTTGGAAAAAGTCATCGAAAATTGGACCTCCAGATTAGACTACGTCCGAGCCAGCCGTGGCGGTCATATGCCAGAAGTCATATTTAAATTATAATGCCAGAAGATTATCTTTCGAATAAAGTAAATTTCATGTCAATTTAAAAAATTCATCTTTGTTTTATTTCATTTCAAAGTTCTATACCTCTATAAAAAACACCCTATATATATATATATATATATATATATATATATATATATATATATATATATATGTAATATATTTATATATATATATATATATATATATATATATATATATATATATATATATATATAATTTTCTGAGCAATTTTTAAAGTTTATTTAAAACAATTATACATATTTTTTGAAGCACTACAAGAAGTTTTAACAGTAGGGTGAAATTACTCAATAATAATTCAAAAAAAACTTCAAACCCTTTCCATTATTTTCTCAACCTAATGCAGTTAATAAAGTATTAGTCACTTAAAAATAAATTCTAACCTCAGTTTGTCCTGTAATGTCGGCCATCTATTTCTCCCTATGACCTCGTCTAATTCTTTTTGGACTTTCTTTTGAATCTCCGGATACATAACCATATACATTGCACAAAAACCTGGAAAGTATTACTATATTTTTTTTTATCTCAGTGACTTGGTGCATTAGGGGCAACTGTCAATTTCAGTGAAATTGAATTGCACCCTGCATTGGATTAAAAGAGGTTTGGTTATATTTTATTAAATATAATGTCCTTATACCTTAACAGGTAGTTTCAGATGTTATACTAAGAGATCACTACAACACCAAACCACAGTAAACATACTACAGTAGCGAAACTGAGCTCCAATTTGGTGACAAAATTCTGACGGCGCATGTGTCGACGGGTCCTTTTTTTTTTTTATTTATCAAAATGGCCGCTCAGTGTTTACATCCGATCTCGGTATGTGTCTTTGGAAATGTATTGTCCATCGTTTCTTGATGTGATTGCAGTTTATATGAATATAAAGACAGAAGGAAGAGAGAATTTGTAGAAAAAGAGAATTAAAAACGTTTGTAACTGAAGAGAATCGAAAAGGTTGAGAAACAATTTATATAATCATGAGGAAAGGAGGTTATTGTTGTGCCGTTGAGAATTGCAATATTCCATATAATTATTTTCGCAAATTATTTGCTCGAGTCACACTTTTTTATGCTCTAAAATTTGCAAATAAGAAATTTCTAACTCAATCAGGGCGCGCTAAGACTATTGTTCTAAATCATAACTAAATTTAATTATGCTTTATTTGCATCACATGTAATCATCAATAGTATTATCCGTCAAAGTTTAAGTTGCTGCATTAATGATTTTTTTTGCAGTTCCTCTGTTTTTAGTTGAAACAATGATTTCATAGAAATGATGGTATGCGATTAAAGTTGTTGGAGTTGTTGATTATTTTAATAAACCTCTATTGCTTGCTTTCACAAGACAACTTTTCACTATCTTAAATGCATTTTTGAAAAAATACATATGCATAAAACAATATTATCATTACTAATGTATGTTTTGTTTAGACGTATTTGCTCAAGAGACGGCCTTCCAGGGAACCTTGATTGATTTAATAAAACGTTCGTATTGGTAGAGTGGTTTGGTCATTAAAGCTTGAAATTTATTTCTAAACTTAGTTCGGCTGGTTATTTAAAAATCCTGACGTGATTGCTCAATTCTGACCTCAGATTCGGTTTCAGCGTCCAAAAATACATATAGGTATAGCGATCTGTTCGGTAGTGAAAAACTTTTTTTGTGTGCCTGTGTAATTTTTTTATGATTAATAAATAATCCTCCAAATTCTGGTTTTTAGAAAGATTTATTTTTGTGTAAACTAATATTCAGTTATTTAAAACTATTTATATTTGTGTAAATTATAAATAAAACATTTTTTTTTTTTCTTAAAGGTGTATTTTCAAGAGGTTTCTAGTTTTCAATAACTTCATCTGTATTAATTGTTTGACACACCTTTTCTAATAATAAACCTGATAAATTTAACACTGTTTAATTGCAAGTACAATTAATACTCTGAAAGTGATTTTTTTTTCTATTTTTCTCTATAAATTACATTGCTCCTTTTTCATGCCAATCTTTCAAAAGTTTCTGTGAATATATTGTAAGAAATACAGAACCTATAACAACATATTTATTATTTTCAAATTTTAGACAGTATATTTTATTTTCTTATAAGCTGGGTTTGAAAGTTTAAATATTAAGTGTCGTGTTGAGATCACAAAACCACTGGGGAATGGGATTATTGAAATAACTGATATAAATCGATTATTGAACCAAATATGCTATTAAAATAAGAAAAAATTTAATGTGATTCCAAAGAAATTTTTGTAATATGATTTTGTCAGACGATGTGTGCCAAAGGGTAAAATATTCTCAAAATAAGTTCGTTAAATGGACAGTACACTTAATCGAAGTCCATTTTGATGGTAATTATGCCTACTATTAAAATTCTGAAGATTTAGTTACCTGTTATTAATATTCCTCCTATAAAGAACTTATTTCTATTGTTGTATACCATACTATAAATTGAACATAGTTATTTTCCTTTTAAACTGTAATTGACAATACTCAGTATATATGAGTCAATCATTTCTCCTAATGAAGCTAATATGGTTAGCGAAACGCGCGTCGAATGCAAAAATAAAGTGTTTGGTGTAGTGGTGATATATACTGAGTAGTGTCATTGTGCCAAAGATTCCACATTCCCAACATTGTTGTAATTGACAAGTGAGCTTGGTCATAACTAAGTATTGTATGTAAATATAATTAGGAAATTACTGTATTGACTCTTTGATGTAAATATTAATTCATTGTACATAAAAGCAAGCGTTAATTACGTTATCAAAGGCAATACGGATAACAGAACACAAAAAGATATGGAACCTCTAAGAATCATTCACATAGAAAATAGAGGTCTATACATATACGTTCATAATTCATTAATAATATTATATTAACCTTTCTCGAAGTTACACAATATAGTTTTGTAGTTTAGGAAAAAATAAGTACCAAAAAACTAGATACAGTGTTTTTTAATTAACAAGAGATCTATCACACCAAACAACACAAAACTGCTTAGAAAAAAATGCTCTTATTGTAGATGTTGACAATATGTTTTTATTTCAGGGTACAAGAAAAATAGCATTAAGTATTACGTATGTTAAAATTAAATTAATTTAGTCCTTAAAAAACATCTTTAATCACAAATTTACTTGAAAAATGATGTAAATAAAACTTTAACCTCAAACAGTGACGTTTAACTTTGATAGACTTTTGAATTTTTGGATAAGGTTATTAAAAACTGAAGTTGAATATGAAGAATTCCATCAAATACCTTCCTATGAAGTTTTTCCCCTGTATTCATTTCTTTTCTAACAAAGTGCTCCTTTTTTTTTTGTTTTTTTTTATTACTCATGCTGCATTAACTTTTATATTATTCATGCTGTATTAAATAACAAATCAAAAATTTTCAAACATTTCTATATCTATGATTTTGAATGATAAAACTTTTCACAACTTTATTTGTATTTCAAATCTCGCGCTGGTCCACTTTTAACATGGCGGATTGCCACGTGACCTTCTGAAAACGAACCCGATTTTTCCTATGCGGTTATCCTTGAGTTTCGCTACTGTATAGTGTGTTTACTGTGACCAAACTCTTATTTTTACACTGGACGCACCTTTCGCCGACCATGTGAGCATCATTAGGAGCGATGATTGACTTCAGTCAATTATGTAGGGTCATTGTGACAAAACTTTCAAAATCTCAACGTTTCTAGACATAGAGTCAACCCGTTTTTCTTGACATTGACCTTTCTTGTATCAAACCATAGATAGAAAACTAATATTACTAAATTTATATTCCTATACATTAAAGCGTGTCACAGTATTATCATCATCATCATTATTATGCAGCCTTCTGCGTCCATTGTCGGACATAGGCCTCCTCAAGAGTCCTTCTGTTCTGGGCAGTCGCAATCCAGTTCGTCAGAACCCTTTTCATATCGTCACTCCATCGGTAGGGAGTCTGTCTCTAGTGCGTGTGTCGGCTCTTGGTCTTCATTTGAGGGCATTTTTTTGTCCAACGACCATCGATCATTGTAGCAATATGCTTAACGACGACGTTTACTCTCGTTCTTGAGCCTATTCTCCATCCAGTCTTTAGAGTCAACCCAAGCATTGACCTTTCTATGTTTCTTTGTGTCACTTGTAATTTCCCTATGGATGATTTAGTGAGGGTTAAAGCCTCTGCGCCATATGTCAGAACTGGTATGATACACTGATTGAATGCTTTTCTCTTCAACCTTACCGGAATGTCTCCCTTAAAAACATTCCTTATCTTTCCATACGCTTCCCAACCCAGAGTAATTCCTGTAGACATCTCAGATATTTGGTTGTCTTTGCTGATGCGTACTTCATGGCCCAGATATATATGTTTATGTACTATTTCTACACTTGTATTTCCGAGTTGTATTGGTGCACTTGGTACCATGTTAATCATCATTTTAGTTTTGGTAAAATTTACGTCTAGTCCAACTTTGTTTGTTGCATTCATAGAGTAAATGTTTGGCTTCTCCGAGGTTGTCCGATATAATGACAATATCGTCCGCAAAGCGCAGATAACTGAGTCTTTCTCCATCAATGACTACACCTTTATGCTTCCAATCTACCTTTTTGAAGGCGTATTCAAGGACTGTTGTGAATAACTGTGAAAGTGTATCACCCTGTCTGACATCTCGTTTGATATGTATTTTATTGGTGAGTGAGGGAAGATTCACCACTGTTGTTGCATTTCTGATGATGTTACAATATTTTTAATCGATTCTACTTCCAAATTTCAGGTAGCTCCACCGTATTGAATGCTTTGCGGAAGTCGACAAATATGAGGATTAAGAGGCGATTGTACTTAATTGTTTTTTCAATGAGAGTCTTTAGGCATTGGAGATAATCATTTCTACAGTATATATATATATATATATATATATATATATATATATATATATATATATATATATATATATATATATATATATATATATATATTATTTCTTGTATTTTTTTTAAAAACTTCACTTTTTAAACTCCATTACAGTGAATATTAGATAAAAATGTCACTGTGAAACTCTTTCAGAATTTCATACTTATAAGCCGATTAATTCCTAGTGTTGAGAATCATTCAAATTGTATTTTAATACAAAAGCTATCGATATTCAGTATTCCTGGAAATTGATCTTGCACCAACATATTCGAAAATGAGCATGAAATTTTAATAAAGTAATAATACGCACCCAAACTATTGCTTGTTGTTTCAGCACCAGCCATGAAAAGGTCCAAACATAGAGATAATAATTGATCATCTAAAAACAAGCATCTTATGAAAAGAAGGTGTTGCGAGAATACACTCTGTGTCCCCTTTCAATCTTAACCATTTTCACAGATTATAGGCGATGAAACTTTATATATAGGAATAATGAACATACCATTTGGATCCTTTGTATGCAGGCATATCGGCACCCTCAATATTGAGTGTAGCCACCAACATCTTGGGAGTACATATATCCGTGACGAAGATGGTAGGTTACTGAACGGAATTAGCTTTAAGGATGGCCATCCGAAATGCAGTGTTTAATTATTTCATCTCTAGATGCCTTCAACAACCAAGTAGTGTATATTGCAGCATTTCTGCAACTAGTTTCTTCCCCAAGACTGAATCCGCACGTGCATTAAGGGACATTACCTGTCAATGTTTTCAACATCCAATTTTCTAGCTACTGTTGAAGAATGGCGCTAGTGACAAGACAGTAGTGCATTGTAAATGGCTACCACCCAAGCAAACATACATCAAGCATTCTATAGACTCCGTGAAGTCAAAATATTTTAATTAAGATGCTGTTGATAGCTATACCCGATATTAAATAAAGTCCTGCATATAGAGAGCAAAAAAAAGTTTCATCGCCTAAGCATTTCCAAGATGATGTACTTATTGATTTTACCTGTAAAAGTATCGTCTACATTAATTGCCATAGAATGTAAAAATGCATCTATTAAATCTCTTGGTTGAGTTGGTATTGTCTTTCTATGCTCTTCTATTGTCTCCTTAAAAGGTAAATTCGAACATTTTAAAACGTACATTCCCTGAACTTCATTTCAAAACAAATAAGTTTTTTGGACAACTTATCTAATTTGAAATACGGATGGCGATTCTTTAAAAAAAGATCGATTTTTGAATCGATTCGAATCGAACCCTGAAGAATCGATTCACAAAAAAAAAAATCGAGACCCAAAAGAACGATTTCTCAAAATGGATCTTTTATCCTTTTTATTTTAACTGTATTTACTCAACTATAATTTTAAAAAAATTAACTACTAATAAGTATGAAAAAAGTTATTTTCAATGAAACATCGCTTTTATTATATTTTTTTATTTATTGAAAGATTAAAGAATGCAAATTGTTATCAGTCATATACAATTTACAATTCCCAGTATTTAATATCTAAGCTTTTGAGGAATAAAAGTGTGCTTAATCTACTGGGATCCAACCGATTTCGTTCTTCATTTGCGATGTTCCCAGCGACCGAAAAAAGACGCTCCCAAGGAACAGATGATCCCACAATACACATGTATTTAATGGCTGTTGTGCCAATGAAATGTTACATAGAGGTAGTTTGTTCCTGCCAGAAAGATATTGGGTCACACTTCAAGTGCACAACTGCCTGGGATAAATAGTGGTTAAATTCTTCATTTAAACCATGTCCTTCCTGTACATGTGAATTATTGAGTTGTTTTTTAACTAGTAAGTTGTTGGAAATCCCAAATGGCTTTTTCTTTGTTATTTGTTCCTGCTTCTTCCTCATGCACAGTTTCATTTTGAATTAATTGTTGTGCCTTTGTACTTAAAATTAATGAATTTCTCTATCTATTGCTTGCTTGCACAGGTTAATTTGTCAGAAAAGTGAATAGACTTGTTCTACAGTTCCAAATCTTTTTTTAATTCTTCAATAATTAAAATCTTTGTTTTAGCACCGAGTTTCAAACGGTTTCAAAATACTTATGACATGTTTTATACTGTCTAAGTGCCCTGCAGTTAGCATTGCCGGTTTTTTTTGAGGGTTGAAGTAAAATTGGCGCTACAACTTCTGATAGTTGAACAAACCATTCCAGTTGATAGTAGATAGAATTCCATCGAGTACACACAGATTGAATGAGTGCCAAAGATTTAGTTTTGTTTTCTTGTGCCTTTCGAAGAGAATCTGCTGCATTTAAATTTTGCTTGAAATACTTAGTTATATTTTTCACTATCGTCAGCAAAATCTTAGCCTCCTCAAGTCCATTCTTGTCGTCCAATGGTTTTGATGCCACTAAATTCACAGCTTTAACCATATTCGCACCATTATCAGTAAGAAAAAACTACTACCTGTAATGTCTTATTTTTCTGCCATGGTAATGATTACCTGACTTAAATAGTCCGCGTTGTGTTAGAGCAGACCCGCCAAAAGTTGTGTTCATTAATTTATCTTCATGTATGTAGTGACCTGTCAACCCCATGTAGTTTTGACTCTTATGTGTGTCAGTTCAAACATCTGCAGTTAGACATATTGCATCTATCTCTTGTATTTTTTGTCGCAGTTATGTTGAAAGTCGAATCGAATTTCGATTTTAGGTTGTCTGAGATCGATTCATAGGATCGATGCACTGCTCAAGATCGATTCAAAAATAGATTTTTTGATCCTAAAAAATCGATTCTTCGAGTAATCGATCTCAGATCGACATCCCTAATTTAAAATTCCTTTTTTTATTTAACCGACAAACTTGGACGTGGAAGTGTGGGTCGGCTCATCGATTCGTTTCTAAGATTCAAACATATGACTTGTTAGTGATTGACATGCTTAATTTTTTGTTATTATGGGCGTTTGTAATTAAGAATAAACACCATTTTACAGCATTGTAAACAAATGAGTGGAGGGAAGATGCTACCCAATTAAAACAGACAATTAATCCCGCCAAATTCTGTTATCTGTTTCAAGTGGTATTGTCAATCTCGCCAAATTTTGGTTACTATAAACATCTTCCTCGCGCTCTTTTGTTTTCAGTATTGTATCAGGTCAGTCAATAAATTTTGAAAGCGACACCTATGGAGCATCACTTGAACCAAATATTGAACACCATTTTGAAGCTTCATCACATAAATATACCCTAAATTTGAAGTTGATCAGCTGGTTAAAGTAGACGTGTTTGAGTATTTTTTTAAAAATGGAAAAAGTCGAATATCGTGCAGTGATATAATTCTTTATTTTGAAAGGTTTATTGGCAACTGAAATGCCTGCAAAGTTAGTGAAAGTGTTAAAGGAGTCTGCTCCTTCATTTCCAACTGTTCATAGATGGACTCTAGAGTTTAAACGTGGTCGTACAAACGTCAATGATGATCTACGTTCAAGGCGTCCAAAAACTGCAACAACTGAAGAAACTGTTGTGCAAGTACAAGATATGGTAACGAAAGGCCGTCGATTAACCTTGGATGATTTAGCTGAGGCTATAGGCATCTCACATGGATCAGTACACGAGACCTTAACTAACCTTTTGGGTATGAGAAAGCTATTTACAAGATGGGTGTCGCATTTGCTCACATCGGAACAAAAACGCACTCGAGAGAAACTTTCTAAACCACATTTGGTTCGTTTAACAAAGAATAAAAATGATTTTGTGCGTCGATTTGTAAATATGGATGAGACTTGGGTTTACCAGTATGATCCTGAACTGCGACAACAAGCCGCACAGTGGACCGAGCCCGCTTGTTCAGCTCCAAAACAGCCAAAGTGATCAAAGTTGTCCAAAAAAATTATGGATCAGTTTTCTGGGATGCAAAAGGAATTTTGTTAATCGATTACCTTCATACCGGTAAAACAATCACAGGAGAGTATTATTGCAACGTTTTAGACCAGCTGGACGAGAAAATTCGTAAGAAAAGGCGGTTTGCAAAAGAAAAAACTCATATTTCATCATGGCAATGCACCTGTTCACAGAGGTGCTTTGGCAACGGCAAAACTGGTCGGATTAAAGTACGAATTGTTGGGACATCCACCCTATTCGCCAGATCTGGCTCCGTCTGACTTCCATCTGCTCCCAAACATCAAAAGATTTATACCTGGGAAGCGTTTTTCAACAAATGATCAGATGATAGCATCCGTAGATGGGTATTTTGAAGGTCTTCCGGAAAAGCACTTCAGAGATGGGATAAATAAATTGGAAAGTCGCTGGAAAAAATGTATTGAGCTTAACGGAGATTATACTGAAGAATAGATGTATTTCGACTCATTTTTGTTTTATTTCCGCTTTCAAAACTTATTGACTGACCTATAGAATGACGTTTTTCTTAATTACAAAGGCCCATAGCAATCTACTGTACGTTAAGTGGAGTAATAGACAATGATAGAAAAACCTATTCAGGCGGTTTAAACTTCTAGTAAGATCAATGCTAATAGTATTTTTACCTGTAGAAATTTCCACATTCTTGTTAGCACATCCAAAATTTGACTATAACCACTGGCTTGGGGTGCTATGAATCTTAGAAATGGTAACTGGTTAATCAGGCCTCCTGACATGTCGACGACTCGAAAACAGTCATGGATTATTTTTAAAAGTTTCGTTAATCTTTCATCATTAACTTCAAATCTTTCACCTGTAAAGTATTATTTGGTGTTACGGTAATTATCACCTGTTGGTTTCTATTGCTCCACTAACCACGTGTTGGAAAATTCAGGTGTCTTCATAATTATTTACGTGTGTTAGAGAGATATGAACAGCTATTCCACCGCATAGTGTGGCCATTCGAGTGATGTTTTTTCAGAACTCATCCATTTAATTTTTTTTTTTTAACTAATCCTGATCAAATTTCGAAGTGATCTTCGGAGCCCGATTTTTTTTTTAAAAAAAACCTAACCTAACTTAACCTAATCTAACCTAACATAAAATAAAATAATAAAAAATTGAGAAATGAAAAGTAATAGACTCTGAATCTAAAGGCCTTAAATATAACCCAGCATAACCTAATCCAACCTAACACGACTTAACCAAACCTAATCTGAGCTAGCCTAGCCTTGCATAACAAAACACAAAATAAATACAGTAGAACCCCGGTTATCCGAGGTAACGTGGGGGGCACCCTCCTCGGATAACTGAAAACTCGAATAATCCGGATTTGTTTTTTATTCATTCAAAAAATAAACACCAATACTTTAAACCGATGTATTAACGTTTTTAACATAAATAGGTACATACATTATAAAACAGTGAAATAGGTATCTATGCGCTTCTGTTTCATACTGCATCTTCTTTTTATCGCTGCAATGTTTCTCCATCTATTAAGAAGAAGCAAATCTGCTGGAGTTGCCTCTGGTTGTTGTTCGATATACCTCAAAGCTTTTTCCAAAGAAGCAAAACCTTCTTGATGAGAGATCTTAGTGGGAGATTGTTCATCCACCGCCGCTTCGTCATCGTCATCTGATTTTTCGGTTTCCTGAAAGGCATTCGTTATTTCTTCAATACTCATTTCTTCTTCTAAATCATCTGCTGTAATCCATTCAACAACATCTTCCCTCGTCACATTTTCGCAACCTCTCAATTTTTGCATTAATTTAAATAAACTTTTTTCTTTTTCTTCTATCTCGCTGTCAAAATTTGAACAGGACATTTCTCCATGGCTTCTCAATTTCCAAGCTAATTCATTTAATGAAGTATCATCTTCACTGTCATTATAGTCCTCAAAATCAATAACTTTTGACCAAGATTTTTGAATAGTGGTAGTACGCACAGAATCCCAAGCTTGACTTACCCAGTAAATAACATTTTTCAGTGTAACCTTTCTCATCCCATTGATAATATCCTCCTTTTCTGTGTATTCTAACAGATGTTCAAGATATAAACGCCTATAATTTTTATTAATGTTTTCGAGGATGCCTTGATCCATTGGTTGCATTATGCTGGTTACATTTGGAGGAAAAAATTTTACAACAATTTCGCCCACATGAAGTCCTTCTCCAGGGTGAGAGGGGGCATTATCCATTAACAAAATTGCTTTAATAGGAAGACGGTTTCTGTTCAAAAATTTAGTCACAGAGGGCACGAACTCTTCTTCAAACCAGTTAGTAAATAAGGTCGCATCCATCCATGCGTTCTTCTGACTTTTGTAATAGACTGGTAGGGCTTTGGGTGAGATGACAAGTCTGCTCTTGGACGTGCAGACTTGCCAGTCACCATCAGCGGGTTTTTGTGCTTGCCAGATGCATTGGAACATACTATTATAGTTAATCTTTCCTTACTCCCTTTGTGCCCAGGAGCTGATTTTTCCTGTCGAGATGCCAATGTTTTTGATGGAAGCATTTTATAATTCAGACCAGTTTCGTCACAGTTGTAAATTTGATCACATGTGTATCCACAATCTTCGATTTGCTTAAACTTCTCAATTGATGACACATCAGCAGAAAGTTTTTCACCACATACAGTCAGTTGTCGTACACCGTACCGTTTTGTCCAGCGGTCAAGCCATCCAGAAATGGCGGTAAACTGATCTAATCATTATTGCTTTCTGTTGTAAAATTGGACCTGACAGAGGCACACCTTTTGATCTCTGTTGGTTAAACCACGTGAATAAAGCTTCGTTAACTTTTTCATAGTCGCCGGTTTTCATTAATTTTCTTCCTGAGGACGAGGAGGCTTGATTTATACACCACTCTTCTATTTTTGTGCGGTTTCTTTTCCAATCTCCAACTCTATAATCTCGTGCAACAACTTTAATTGTCTCTCCTGCTTCAATTCTTCTGATGGCTTTTAATTTTTCTTCAATAGGAACGACGATTCTTTTACGCTTGTTTTGCTCCATTATAATACGACAAACAAAAATTCAAACAAAGCAGTTCGTATTAATTACACTTAACTACCAGAACCCCAACCAAATAAATTATGTGAGAATACTCGTACTTCTCCGTAGTAAACGCTATAACGCACTGCATTCACGCAAATTTACATGCTGAAAGAGTCCAAAAACATAAATAGGGGAACCCCTCACACGGGCCAGGGGGATTCCCCGAAGGCCCCGACGATTTTAAATGGAAATATGTATATACATATTTTAGAAGCTCGGTTAATACGCAGCATAGATGCGCGTACCTCGGATAATCAGGTTCTTAGATTGGGTCGGTTAATCCGGAGCTCGGATAATCGCGACTCGGTTAATTGGGGTCCTACTGTATGTGTAAAATGTAAAAGGGCCTTAGACCCCTAAAGGGTAGCATAAGGATTAAGTAAGTAAATATATATGTAAAATACAGTAAAGTCGGAAATGAAAAATAATCGTCTCTAAATCTAAAAGCCTTAAATCCAACTTCATCTAACCTGACCGTACTAACCATACGTATGGTTTTTCCTACCTTACATATATTTCTTTTGTATTTTGTTATGCTAGGCTCGTTCAGATTAGTTTAGATTAGATGAGGTTTGGTTAAGATGTGTTAGGTAGGATTAGGTTACATTGGGTTATATTTAAGGCTTTTAGATTCAGAGACTATTACTTTTCATTTCCTAATTTTTCATGATTTTACTTTATGTTAGGCTAGATTAGGTTAAGTAGGTTAGTTTTTTTTTTAAGTCGGGCTCCGAAGATCGCTTCGAAATTTATTCAGGATTATTTAAAAAAGGAAAATATTTAAAATGGATGAATCCTGAGACCTGTAGATATTTTTGAAACATCACTCGAATGAGTACACTGCACCGTAGTAGACCTATCAATCAAATTTAGCAATATGACGTAATTGCTCTACTACGTCTTTCTGCCAATTAATTTTCTTATGGGTGGTTTAATAACGTTTATAAAATTCGAAAAATGTATATTTCTTACCAGCTAACATTGCCCATAAAGCATTTAAAACGGAAATATCAAAAGCATTATGCATATAAATAGGTCCATGACTTTTTTTTTCTTGAATAGCTCCACTAAAGCTTTACATTCTTCTTGGACCTTTTCTTCCATTTCTTTACGACCATATCCAAAATTTCTTAAGTGCTGCAGGGAAAATTTTCGTTGTTTTTTCCAAAAATGGCCATCACTAAATACAATTCCTACAAATATTCGCAATAGTATTTATTGTATTAATCGAGAATTTACTATTAATATTATTAATACTGAAATTCCCTATATATATATATATATATATATATATATATATATATATATATATATATATATATACGAGGCTGGTTTGAAAAGTCCGTGCAAAGTCCGAGAGATGGCACCACCGGCGCGTATCGAGGTCATGTTTAGTTAGTAGCATCTCTTGAATGAACGCACACCAAGTTTCAGCCATATTGGTCTATTTCTTTGTGTTTGGCATTCGTGCGAATCAAGGAAGTCGAGTCATTTTCAAGAAATGGACGAAAAAGAATTTCGTGTGGTGATTAAACATTACTTTATGAAAGGCAAAACGCCTTAGGAGACTAAAGAGAAGCTTGATAAACATTATGGTGACTCTGCACCTTCGATTAGAACAGTTTATAAGTGGTTTCAAAATTTTCGGACTGGCCATATGGGCACAAGTGACGCTGAACGTTCTGGACGGCCTGTGGAGGTTACGACTCCAGAAATCATTGATCAAATCCATGATATGGTAATGGATGACAGAAGAGTTAAGGTGCGTGAGATTGCTAGTGCTGTGGGCATCTCGACTGAACGGGTACATAATATTTTGCATAAACATTTGGACATGAGAAAGCTATCCGCAAGATGGGTGCCGCGATTGCTCACGCTTGACCAAAAACGGAATCGTGTGAACTGTTGCAAGGATGGTTTGCAGCTGTTCCAGAAGAATCCGGAGGACTTTAAGCGTAGTTTCGTCACTGTGGATGAAACATGGATACATTACTATACTCCTGAGACCAAACAACAATCTAAACAATGGGTTACCAAGGGGGCATCTGCACCAAAAAGGCGAAGACCGTTCCTTCGGCCGGAAAGGTTATGGCGACTGTCTTTTGGGATTCGCAAGGGATAATCCTCATCGACTATCTGGAAAAGGGTAAAACTATTACAGGTGAATATTATTCATCGTTATTGGACCGTTTGAAAACCGAGCTGCCAGAAAAAAGCCCGCGATTGGCCCACAAGAAAGTCCTTTTTCATCACGACAACGCACCAGCACACACCTCAGCAGTTGTGGTCGCAAAATTAATGGAAATAGGATTCCAACTCGTTTCACACCCCCCTATTCTCCAGACTTGGCTCCCTCGGACTACTATTTGTTCCCCAATTTGAAGAAATGGCTGACGGGAAAAAGATTTTATTCAAAGGAGGAGGTGATTGCAGACACTAATGGATATTTTGCAGACTTGGACAAATCCTATTATTCGGAAGGGATCAACAAACTAGAACATCGTTGGACGAAGTGTATAAGCCTAAAAGGAGACTATGTCGAAAAATAAAAAAGGTTTACCCCAAACACATAAGTAGTTTTTATTTTTGCACGGACTTTTCAAACCAGCCTCATATATATATATATATATATATATATATATATATATATATATATATATATATATATATATATATATATATATATATATAATAATTCACGGTGGATGGCCTATTAGACATTTCGGGATAACCACTGGATATATCGATTTCAAATTTTGGTTGTATATGTTAGGAAACATACTCCAAAATATTTTTAATAATGTAGTGCTGTCACTTCTATGGGAAAGTAGCTTCAACTTTGATGTTTTAACATGAAAATCCTGTTTCTTATCTCATTTTTGGATTTCCTGTCACATTGTGATATGATACCATCATATTTGTTTTGTTCAGAAAACAACTAATTAGATATAGTTGCCAGGTATTACGATAAACGTATTTTTATTTTACCTGCTTTGTATACCGCCTTCACTTGCACCTGCAATCATATTGGATCTATTTTTCTCTGTATATTTAGCACCTGGCGACCCGGTTTGGAGCCTTTTAAGTATTTGATAATATAGGCCTAATGATCACAGGTCCCCATTAAGATTCGAAAAATACTTTTTATTATTTTTAGTTTTAGTTTTACTTACAAGGTAACAGTTCTATTTTAATTATGTGGCGTCCATGGGAAAATTGCAATAGTGGCTGTCGCAAGAGAAAACATTTATCACGTGACGCTAAACAAATAGTGAAAACTGTTTACAACAGTTTGGTAAAAAGAAATTTGAATAAACAAAGTGCTTTGCAAGAAACCAGTGAACTAACAAAAACGTCAATTTTTACGATTAAGGGTATTGTAGGAAAACCATCACTCAGGAACAGGAAAAACGGAAAGATTTTCAAATGCATCATGTAGACGATTGTGAAAAAGACGTCATCAGGAGAAAAATATATTCTATGTATGAAGTGCAGTTGGTGTCGACACTAGACAAAATAAAATTAAGACTGGTGCAGGATGGAACCAATATACATTGTGGCCGACCAACCCTTCACAAAATTCTCTTAAGAATGGGATTCACGTTCCGAAAAATCAACAGAAGGCAAGTAGTAACGGAGTCACAAAGATTACGAATCTTGCGACATATTTATTTACCAGAAATTAAAAAGTATCCATCAGAGAATTGGCCAATAATTTACCTTGACAAAACATGGTTCGATACCCATGAGACTGTGCAAAAAGGGTGGGTTGACAGCAGTACAAAATGTCAGACTAACGCACCTTCAAATAAAGGTAAACGAATAACCATTTTGCATGCTGGATCTGAATCAATCAAATTGTCTACTATTATCTGCAAAAAAACATAAAAGATTCTAGTTTGGACTATCATGAAGACACGACCGCAGAACTTTTTGAAAACTGGTTTCAAAATTCCCTTTTGCCAAATGTTCCCGAGCAGAGTGTTATAGTTATGGACAGTGCAAGTTACCATAATCGCCTACTAAGATTCCTAATGCAGCCAACACCAAATCGGAAATACAGGAATATATGTTAGATAATGACATTTATTTTGACTTTAGTTATAAAAAAGTGATCTTTTGGAAGTTGTGAAAAGCTATAAATAAAAAAAGAAATATGTTTGTGATAGTATGGCTGAGAAAATGGGACACACTGTTTTGCGGCTTCCTCCGTATTATTGTGTGTTTAATCCAATTGAACATATTTGGCATCAAGTTAAATCAAAAATAAGGGCACAAAATGTTTCTCCTACTTTAAGCTTATCAGTGGTTGAATTAGTAAAAAAAAGTTAGAAATGATATACCTTGTGAAAGCTGAAAGAATTCCATTCAGCACGTTGTTAAACTTGAAGATTCATATATTTATGTAAGTAATATAAAACCACTGATAATTACCTCAGCTGATGACAGTGATAGTGAAACCGAATTAGGCTTAAATTAAAATATATTTTTATTTATACAATATGTTTCATTCATTCAAACTGTGTATTTGTACTTCTTATCCATTTGTTTTTACATGCATCTATAAATAAACATCTCCAAAAACACTTATAATTTTATTTATTTGCATTAATGAATAAAATTCTTAAGTCTATTTCTGTAATCTATCATAAACAAAAGGTCAAAATTTTTATATTGCACACTTAAAACGGCAAAAACAGGATCTTATATTTTGGGACAGGCTATACGGGATCCCACCTCCTATCTACTCTGCCTCTGTTATTGCAGAGTTGACCTGCCACTTTTGACTGTCCAAAATTTACGTACTATGTGTCTCTCATCTGTGGTAATCCACAGGGTATTAATTATGTATACAAACAAACCTGTATTCTTTATTTAACAAGTATCTTTTTTTATACAGGATATCATATAAGTAAGTTCCAATTTGTTTGATTTATGGCGCAAAGTTAATGGGCAAAAGGGACAAGATAGCGTTACAGTGCGTTATCCCGGTCCTTGGATATTTAGCTTCTGTGGAACGTTTCACCGGAGCTGAGCTTGCTTTTCATATACGAAAATTTTGATAATAATTTGCTGCTGTCGCGTGGTGAAAATTTTGCATCTAATAACAATCGTACAACAAGCTTCTGATTAAAAAAAAATCTATAATTCAGCTATATTTATATATATTTTAATTTACTAAATTTGGTTTAATCGTAATACCTATACCTACTAAAGCAGAATAAAGAAGAATAAAATAAAAAGCAAAATTTTAAAATCGCATATAAACCGGTTCAGTTAGGACCATTTAGCTCCCCAAAATTTTAAGAGAGTATCGTCCTTCAATGACCCCTCGAAAACTGACCTACCAGAAGGTGAAAGACATTGAGTTAATAAAACAGTTGTTCTTTTTCACAAAAATCTACCTGCGCAACGAGATATTGTAGTTTAAAATTGCAGTGGAAATAAAAACTAACTACATTCATAATTTTTATGCACCAGGTTTTCCAGCTGAAACTTACTGCCTTAGATGTCTTGAAAACACGAAAAACACGGAAAAGAATTCCCAATAAGAGACAAAATACTGTATTTTTAAGCTTTTCAATTCAAATTACGGGTTAAAATTAATTTATTGATTATATACGACAATCTTTGCTAATTTGAAAAACTGTTGAATTTCTCTGTTATCACTTCGGTGTCTGTCTGTCACACCCGATTTTCTCCGTAACTATTTGACATATAAAGTTCAAATTAGGCGGAAATATAACACCCAAAGTCCAGGGGTTGACGATAGAGCGAAGAACGGTTGGCGACTTGAGTCTGTTCTACCAGTATTTTCATGGAAAGTGTTCGAAGGATGTAGCCCGCTTAATTCCTCCCAAAGCGGTGCATGTTAGAAATACACGTCGCGCTGGTGCTTCGCATCCGTATGAGGTTCAGCTTGTTACTCCGCGTACAACGCTTTTCAAGCAATCTTTTATATGGAGAACGTCATCCCTTTGGAATAATTTGCCCAGCGCTGTGTTTCCCACCGAGTACAATTTACAGCGATTCAAGAACAACGTGAATCGCTTTTTTTTTTCCGCACTCGTGCCGCTCCTGGAGTGCTTTAGGGACTTCCCTACAGCACGTGTGCTAGACCCATAAAAAAAAAAAAAAAAAAAAAAAAAAAGAAATAGGAATTGATGGCCCAATCAGAGCCGTGTAGGTTTGAAAATTAAATTTTTACTTAAGGGGGTATTTTTGGGGGATGAAATCGGAAGTGAAAAAAAATTACAAGGTTATCTAGTGGGATGTCAAATGGAAGCTTATAAAAATACAAGTTCAAAAATATATATGATGTAATCCTTGTTGACAGTTTTCTTTGTATTATTTTTAAAAGATAGCCAAAAATCGCTGTCCCTCCACCTCGAAGAGTACTGATCAAAAATTCTGGAATATTCTCATATTGCACGAAAATTATCACGAGTGCATTACGTTTGATGATTTATCTGGGATAAAAAAACTGTTTGACTTGATAATATAATGAAAATTTTTGTGAATTTAACCAGCTACGAAATATCACCGTATTCGGTGCAATCAGTAATATACTCATATACTTTTCAGTACATTACTGACGTAAGCATTTGTCACAGATAAAATAAATTTCCATGATGACTGATGACCAGCGGATAGGTACCGAGACAAAATAATTTATTTTATTTGTTTATAATTATACAAATATTTAGGTAGTAAATATTTGTTTTAAACTTTTACTTATTATTCTTGGTAATTCTTTTTTTAAAGATGAATATATGACTGAATTTCATAGAATAATTCAGCAATCACGGTACGGAACACTAATTGTGCAAATCCGACTTACACTTGGCCGGTTTTTTATTTATAATTAGAATAGGATAAAACGTATCGCTACAGATCTGACAATCTATTTACCAATGATTCTACTTGGCTTAAAAACAAGAGAACCATTAAAATATAGTACTTTTCATGTGATTGATGTACATTACAGATAGTAATAGTTGAAAAATGAGTCCGTATAATTTTTTTAAGAATTACATCATGCATATTCTGATAAATCAAATGGTGTAATTTGTTTTTTAGATATGGTAATTTTGAAATTCCTAACGAACCCTGACTTATGTTAATAATAATCTGAATTTTAGACGAATCAGTAAATTCACTTTTTCCTATAATCAAAAACAAAGCGACCAAGTGGACGTCGGACTTGGGCAATAAGTG
The DNA here is from genome assembly GCA_019049505.1 of Pachyrhynchus sulphureomaculatus. Classification (NCBI taxonomy): domain Eukaryota; kingdom Metazoa; phylum Arthropoda; class Insecta; order Coleoptera; family Curculionidae; genus Pachyrhynchus; species Pachyrhynchus sulphureomaculatus. The sequence continues at coordinate 56,938,265 of CM032453.1, forward strand.
TTCCGTACGGTAATTGTTTTTAAAATAAAAATTTTTATTACGGATGTATAAAATGATCAGTGACATTACAAAATACACCCCAAATAAGTTTTCCACAAAGTTTGTTTCCGATCTTTGTTAAAAACTGATGACCTTGAATTTTATATTTATATTTATATAACACATGGGCTGAAAAGTCCCGGGCCTAACAAAGAAAACACGGTTTTTTTTGGTTCAAAATTAGCTTTATTCATCAACGTAATCTCCATCAAGAGCAACGCAATCATTCCAGCGCCGCTCTAACATTTCAATACCACTTTTGTAGAACGATTTATCTTTTGCCTCAAAATAGGCCTCAGTTTCAGCGATAACCTCTTCATTCGTGCGAAATTTCTTACCGGCGAGCATTTTTTTCAGGTCTGCGAACAGCCAGTAGTCGCTGGGAGCCAAATCTGGCGAATACGGTGGATGTGGGAGCAATTCGAAGTTCAATTCATGTAGTTTTGCCATTGTTTTGATTGACTTGTGACACGGTGCGTTGTCTTGATGAAACAAAATTTTTTTCTTTGCCATATGCGGTCGTTTCTTTGCAATTTCGGCCTTCAAACGCTCCAATAACGCTATATAATATTCACTGTTGATGGTATTTCCTTTCTCAAGATAGTCGATGAATATTACACCACGCACATCCCAAAATACCGAGGCCATAACCTTTCCAGCCGATTGTTGTGCTTTCGGGCGCTTTGGACGAGGTTCACCAGTTGCTGTCCACTCAGATGACGATCGTTTTGATTCCGGAGTGAAGTGATGGATCCATGTTTCATCCATTGTCACATATCGACGCAAAAATTCCGGTTTGTTACGTTTAAACATGGCCAAACACTGCTCAGAATCATCAACACGTTCTTGTTTTTGATCAACAGTGAGCAAACGCGGCACCCACTTTGAACAGAGCTTTCTCATAGTCAAATGCTCATCCAATATAAAGCCAACACGTTCTTTTGATATCTTTACGATGTCAGCTTACTCACGCAACTTCACTTTTCGATCATTCAAAACGATTTTATGGATTTTTTTATGTTTTTCTGGTGTTACCGCCTCATTTGGACGTCCACTGCGTTCTGCATCATCGGTGTCTCTACGACCACGTTTGAAGTCAGCAAACCAACGTTTTATTGTTGTTTCTGATGGAGCGGAGTCCCCATAACACTTTTCAAGCCATTGCTTCGCTTGAACGGTATTTTTTCCCATCAAGAAGCAGTGTAAAATTAAAACACGAAATTGTTTTTGATCCATTGTTTTGAAAATAACAAAAGTAGCGTCACTCTTAGCACAATAACTCACAAACTAATGAATAGAATATCATGAAATTTTAACAGCTGTCTTTTGAAGGTTAGTATTAACTGAAAAAAAGGTGACTGCAATAAAACTAGCGCCATCTATGTGTTAGGCCCGAGACTTTTCAGCCCATGTGTTATATATATATATATATATATATATATATATATATATATATATATATATATATATATATATATATATATATATATATATATCAGATAAATTATCAAAGGTAATGCACTCATGATAATTTTCGTTCAATCTACACCTTATGAAGAATATTCCGACATTTCTTCAAAATTTTTTTATCAGTACTTTTCGAAATAAGATGGGTGGACAGGGGTGTTTTAGCCATTTTTTAAAAACAATACAAAGAAGAATGTGTGCAAGTATTGCACCATACATATTTTTAAACTTGTATTTTCACAAGCTTTCATTTGACACCTCACTCGATGACCTGGTAATTTTTTTTTCACTTCCGATTTCACCACCTAAAACTAACTCTTTAAGTCAAAATTTAACTTTCAAAAATACACGGCTCTGATTAGGCCATCAATTCCTATATTTGAGCCAAATTTTAACTTTTTATGTCAAATAGTTTCGGAAAAAAAAATCTGGTGTGACAGACAGACGGACAGACACCGAAGTAATCTCCTAAGTATTCCGTACGGAACGCTAATAAAGGGTATATTAGTAGGATTTTTCTCAATATACTGTGGATCTAATATTTCTTGTATTAATAGGTATTTAAAAATACACCCAATAAAAGTCCATTATCGTATTATGGTAGGAAAAGGGTATATATGTATAGTCGTGGTCATAGAAATGGCATCGTCTATTCTTTTTAAAGTTTTAATCCTAAACGTTGGCATGAACGGTATTGTTTTTATTTACTTATTAGGATTAGAGCAAACTAAAACAATAGCTCTTAGTTTAGTTTTAATCACTGAAACGGCTAGTACAATTCCTTATTCCTTATCGAATTTTAAACAACTTTCTTTGACAGAAAAATTTAAAATTGTAACATTTGCTGAAGTAGGGTTTCTGCACGAGAAATAGCGAAAAGGGGAAAATGTCACCAATCCACTGTCGTACGAGTTTTAAAGAAAAATCCTTCTCAGGGCAGCACAGAGCTGAAGAAAGGTACTGGGAGGCAAAGAAAGACAGATGGGCGATTAGACTGATGATGGGATTCTCTTTAGAAGATCGCTTCAAAACTGCTAAGAAAATATCAGCGGATCTAACAGATAGGAATTTAGCTAATATAAGTCGAGAAACTGTGGGCAGACGGCTAAAGGAAACAGGTTTATGGGCAGAAAAACGGCCAAAAAATCATTTCTTAATAAAAAAATGAAAGAGTCACACTTGAATTGGGCGAAAATGAAAAGTGGACATCAGAAGACTGGAGAAAAATTACGTTTTCAGATGAAAGCAAATTTACATCTTTAGTTCTGATTGTGCTCTCTCTATGTGAGACGTCGTGCACATGAAAGATTTCACGAATCCTGCACGTTTAAATTAGTGAAACATGCTGCCAGTGTAATGATCTGGGGATGTTTTTCCTGCTTGGGATCGGCCAAATAAACTTTATTGATCGCACTGTTAATGCAGAAAAAAATATAAAAATTCTGGAAGAAAGTTTGATTCCCTCAAAGCGAAACCATTTTTCACTCTGTGAAGACTTCGTTTTTCAAGATGATTCCTCTCGATGCCACAGAGCCAAATCTGTAAGTACTCATATTTATTCATGGAAAAAAATATTACCACCATAAAGTTCTGCATTTTTTTATTTTCTATATGGTTGTATTTTTGGATAGGTAAGACAGTTTGTAACGGAAAATGGAATCTCATCATTACCATGGCCAGAAAACAGCCCCGATTAAAACCCTATAGAGAACTTGTGGATGATCATGGAGAAAAAAAGTTAATGCAGCTAAGCGTAAAAGCAAAGATGAGCTAAAACAAGCAATTGAGAACTTGTGGAATTAAGTGATCAGTGATGAAATCATAGCAAATTTGGTCGATGCCAAAGGTGGCTCAACGAAATACTAGACGAAGATAAAAGTCTTTGAAAACATATTTTTGATGTTTTTTTTCCTTTTTTACTTCCGTGAAAAATGGAAGTATTTTCTAAATCACCAGTACATTAAAGATTTATTATTTTCCGTGTTTATTTCCGTTAGTTTTTTTGTCTTCAATACCTACTATTTATAGTTTTCCGTTTCACATCATTTGTTAAAAAAATCATCAGAAGTGCAACTGGGAATGTTCAGTTTTGGAAAAATGTCATTTTTATTAAGTAATGCAATTTCTATGACCGTTGCTAGCATGTTGAAAATTTAAAACCTGTACTTTTTTTAAATATTAGCATTCCCTTACAACTTACAATCATTTAGGCCATACCTAGTCTTTTTCCAAATGTCCTTAATCTAAAGAAAAACCCATCAGGTCGCCCATCAAACTCATCTCTGGATAAAACTTCTTTTACAGCCTCTGGACCGCTAACAGTTACTATTAAATGTCTCCCTAACATAAAAAAGCAAGTTATAAACGCTGTTAGGAAAGTAAAAAGTAAAGCCGCTTGTCAATTAGTAGTTAACTTTTAATTACCTAATTTAACCCCAACTATGGGCCCATATTTTTGAGCTAGCTCTAGCCATACTAAGTGATGGTAACCCAAGATGTTATGTCTTCTTTTATAATGGACAAGATTTCCAATAATTGGTAAAAATTGAGGGCCTAAAAAAATCAACTTTGATGGCTTACAAATATAATTAATATCTGTACAAATTAATTATGTATGTAGATTTTATCGACTGTAAAAGATTTTAAAATTAGATTTTTTTTCCTGCCCAATGATCATTTCAAAATATCATCTTTCAACTGTAACACGAACTATAATATTTGATCCTACTGCGAACATAACCCGATGTCGTTCGAAAAGCAATATTTGAAGTACTGCCTTCTCTTAAATTTCACCCTGAAAAAAAACACGTGAGGCGAAATAACTTTTTCATTCGGTTTTGAGGGAGAACGCTTTCTCATACAACATACGTAAAAAATGACTCAAGCAGTATCAAGAGAGAAATTTTAAACTTCAAGGTAATGATGAAGCAAAAAAAGTGGAAGGCGAGGAGTTGAAGGAAATTTTGGACGAGAATTCTTGCCAAACTCAACTGCATCTTGCAAACGCACTCAGAATTTTTCATCGTGTTCAGAAGCTAGGACGATTCTCAAGGAGTCCAAGTAGGTCCTTCATGAACTTATTCCTGAGAACAAATGTAGAAAGATACTACTGTCTCCTTACTCTTCAAGTTCAAAAAAAACACAAAATCGTTACTTGCGATGAAAAGTGGATATCGTACAATAATTCTAATAGGCGAAAAGCTTGGTTCTATGCAGGTAAAGCCATCAACGACCAACGCAAACGGAACATCCTTGCAAATAAAGGTGTTGCTATGTAAATATTTAACAGGATCAGAGGAGCGTGAGATGCTCTGCAGTCCAGCAACAATTGAACTGTGTTAGTGATGTCCCCGAACAAAAAACACGGTTTACTGGTACTAAGGCAATGATAGTGATACTGCTGTAAGATAGCCAGCAGTCACACACAGCAAAAAAGTCCCCGGAAGCTATTTCATATTTGGTTAGAGACATTTTCCCTATTATTATAGTATTCTTCAGGCTTGACCCCATCACCTATTCCGATATCCATACCACTTGTCTTGTCAGTTGAACAGGTCCAAAAAAGCCTCGATGAATTCATCACATTGAAAGAATTTTTTCGGATCTGAAATTTGAGACATGAGAATAATGTATAAATAGTTAAGGAGATTGCTTAGACTATTGAGTTTGTATTACTTCTTATGTAAATAACGGTTAAAGTTGGTTTACGAGGGCGGATTGATATGTCCGATAAATTTCTACGAAATAGCGGGAAATTTTGTTAAGCGGCATAACTATTCGTAAGCGTGATTCTTGTAATGGTTGTGTTCAAAATTTCAAACAGATGAAACCTGCAGTTGTTTATCGGCACTAATCGTAACTGATTGGTGTCACGCTGTTCGTAGGAATTGATAAAGCCTTATATCGTTCGGTCATTTTTATTTACAAAAGACTGCAATCCAGATAGAAACTGAACTGAAGAAAGTTCATGGAGACTCCACACCAGCACTCAAGACCATTTATTACTGGATAAATGAATTAGGATATGGCTGTATGAGCACTAAAGACGCCCGATGAAGTTTCTTCTGAAGAAATGGTCGATAAAATTCATGGTATCATGATGAAAGATCGTCGCTTTAAGCTTCGCGAAATTGCTGAGATGGTAAGCATCTGATATAAACGAGTACATAATATCCTGCATGAAAAAGCTGAGTGCGTGATGAGTGCCGCGTTTATTGACTCCAGACCAAAAACGCGGAATAAGGGCATTTTAAAATTATGTTTGGAAAAATTGCAGTGTAATCCGAAGGACTTCACATGGATTCACCATTACACCCCAGAGACAAAATGGCAGTCAAAATAGGTTAGCGAAGGTGAAAGTGCATGGAAAAAAGCGAAAACAATTTTATCAGAGGGAAAAATGACGGCAACTGCTTTTTATAACTCAAAGGCTATTATCATGATTGACTATTTAGAAAGGATTAGTGAGTTGAAGCAGAAGCGACCGAGATTAACGTGAAAAAATTACTCCTTCGTAACGAAAATGCATCTCCTCACACATCGGCCGTTGCAGTGGCAAAAGTACACGAGCTGGAGTTTGAAAAAGTTCCCCACCCACTTTATTCCCAAAATTTGACCCTAAGTGACTTTTTTCCTGTTGTTTCCTAATCTCAAAATTGGTTTGTGAAGAAGATATTTTCATCGAATTTCAGTTATTTGTGCTGTAAACAAGTATTAAGCACAGTTCGAAACAAATGTTTCTCTGAAGGAATACAAAAATTGGAATCTTGTCGTATCAAATGTATGGACCTCAATGACGATTATGTTCAGAAATAATTTTTTGTTTTTGCAAAAATTGTTTTTTACCTTGTTTTTTATAAGATTTTTCAATCAGGATCGTATAAAGGCACCAAATTAATTTGCACACTTAATACTTTGGTATTACATATTACCATTCTAATTGCCAAGAGTACAATAGTGTGATTCAAGAAACTTAAGCCAAATTATGCTATATCAAATAATTCTAACAGTATTAGTTTTAATCAACGAAATATGTATGTGTTTAGCAGGAAAAATGAGCAAAATATATATATATATATATATATATATATATATATATATATATATATATATATATATATATATATATATATATATATATTAGTGGCTTATCGTACAAAGATCGTCAGTAAGTTTTGCCTTACATTTAGAATACGAAACATGGCATGTCCTAGTTCCTGGTGATTGTTAGATGGTAAGCCTGAATTGTCCATTATTCTTAGACCTCCTGTAATTGTAATGCTAAGACAAAAACTTATTGACGGTCACTATATATTTTTCTACGTATAGTTTTACTATTTATTAATATATTTGATATTAAAAAAAATAAAAAATATTATAGTAATGACATCGGACAGTACATAGATCAATATTTTGATAGAGCAGTAAAAAAAAAGGTCAAAATAATTATGGAACAGGCATACTGTAGATACAGCAATATTATGATTTTATCCTCTCTGTGGTATCACCAGGAATGGTGGGTGGGGTGGTGGCTGAGTTTTGGACCTCGAAACGCTTGTGCTCTTTTGTTTATAAATAATTTAAGTTTTTAAAACGCGTTTTTTGAGCTTAAAATGTGAATAACTCTGGTTATATAAGTCGGATCGAGATAAAAAAAAAAAACAAACTCTTCGTAATGAAATTTGCAACAAATCCTCGTTAAGTCGCTCAAGTGCGTATATAACTTACAAAATTGAAAAAAAAACGTGCAAAAAAACCCGTTTTTTTTTTTCATTTTATTATACAGGTCGACCCACTGAACCGATCGGCTTGAAATTTTTGGGAGAAATACCCTGAAATTTTGGTACGAAAATATTAAACCCAGTGGGCACAATTTGTTATTCAAAATTTAAATTGCTTGCCATTTTATGCCATTTGGTCCAAAATGGATCTTTTTTTTTCAAAATTTAGGTCTCAACGCCAGCTTTCCGATGCCACTAAAAAAATTTTTTTTGGAGTTATTTTAACCATTTTTTACATTTGTTTATTAATCAAATAACAACAAATGTACTTTTTTTTGGTCATTTTGAAAAAAAGAATTGAAAAATCACATCTGTTAAGAATCGCGAGACCTTTATTAACAAAAATTCATTTTCGTTAACAATTTTTTTTTTTCAAAGTGACCAAAAACGCATTTGTGGTTATTTCATTAATAAACAAATGTAAAAAAAAAAATTAACAGCATCGGAAAGCTGGCGTCGAGACCTAAATTTTGAAAAATAAAGATCCATTTTGGACCAAATGGCATAAAATGGCGAGCAATTCAGATTTTAAATAACAAATTCAACTGTGCCCACTGGGTTCAGTTTTTCTGTACCAAAATTTCAGGGTATTTTTGCTAAGGGGTACTTTCTGAAAGTTTCAAGCCGATCTTAGTCGACCTGTACAATAAAATGAAAAAATGTTTTGCCTGTCTTTTAAATTTTGTAGGTTAGGTACGCATTTGAGCGCCTTAAAACTAACGAGGATTTGTTGAAAATTTCATTACGAAGAGTTTCGTTTTTTTTGGTCTCGATCCGACTTATCTAACCCGAGTTATTCACATTTTAACCTCAAAAAACGCATTTTGAAAACTTAAATTGTTTATAAACAATAGAGCACAAGTTTTTCGAGGACCAAAACTTAGGACAATACTCCTGGTGATACCCCAAAGAGGATAAAATTATAATATTGCTATATCTAGACTGTGTAATTTCAAATGATTTTTAACTGCACTGTTAGTTTATTGCAATATTTCCTTACTTTTTGTATAGTATGAAAAAACAAAAATTTTGTCACCGATATTTTTCAGTATCTGTGGTAATTTTCAGAAACAGCGGAAAAAAGATAAAAAGACCTCAATACAGGAAAGCTCTTTCAAAAAATAATTTAAAGAATTCAGTTATCATTTTAAACTAAAATATTCTTACATTGTCAATTAAACCATACGTTGTTCAGACTCAGAAACTGGAAAATTTTATAGTAATTACTCTTTTTGCACTTTCTAACTATAAGACGCTATTCGGTTGTAAAGTTTATGGAAATTTGCGTCAAAAAGAAAATATCTATCTATCTTTTTCAATTGTTAATTCGGTCTTGTTCATAGGTTAAGAAAAAAATAAAATTATTAAAAAAATTAGACATCGAACATAAGAATTCAATATTTAGCACGAATTTTACGTATTATGTACCAATTATTATAATTATTGAATTGGGGAACGCTTACCTGGTGGAAATTTTTTGGGCCTGAGACTACTAAAGATACTAATCAAGATAATTAAAATCACCAAAATCAAAAACAAGATCATGTTTAAACTGTCGCGCCTATTAACGCACTGCCCTTTTGGTACCATCTTCGGCAATATATAAAATCATGGTGATCAGTGGCGTAGCAATTACAAAACTACAGGAATTTTAGAGGAGTATTCTTGAGTAATTGCACTTTTTTCTATTTCAATTTTATTTATTTTGTTTTACTCATAATAAAATAAAATAACCGCTCAAGTGCAAGTTGGACTTGCGCAATTAGTGTTCCGTACGTCGATTGGTTTTAAAATAAAAATTTTTGTTACGGAAGTATAAAATGATCGATGACTTCACAAAATACACCTCAAATGAGTTTTCAACAAAGCTTCTTTCCGATCTTTACTGAAAACTGAATTTTTGTTTTTTTTTTATACAGTCCCTGGCACTGTATTTTTTTTTTAGTAATTTTATGTTTCTTAAGAGTTTTTATGCAATAATGGTATATTTAAACTACAATATTATTGATTTTTATTTAAAAGAATTGTTGTAGACTACATATTTGTATTTATTTTTAACATATGGCAACACTGTGTTGACAAAGTGATACATGAACGTAAAGAAGTACAAACCTGTATCAGTCGCGATCGGAATCGAGTCAGGTACGGACGTGTTTCTGTGGCTTTATGGACTGTGATTGTTTGTTTAACAGTTTTATACTACTCAGTTATTAGTTTATTTTGTATGCAGTGTTTTAAAAAAGTAATTTTCATTATGGGTAGAAAAGGCGATCTTTCACCACGTAAAAAAGCTGAAGTGAAGGCCCTTGTGATTGCGAAAACATTTACAAACCGAGAAATATCACGAAGATTGGAGGTTTCTGAAGCTAGTGTACGACGCATAAAAAAGAAAAATTGAGTCAGGGAAGGAATTAAGCCCGAAAAGAAAGAAAAGATGCGGTAGAAAACCAATTTTCACTCCACGGTCAGAGAGATGTTTGAAGAAAATTTGTGTAGAAAACAGATTTGCTACCACAAAGGTAATAAAATCACAACTCCAGGATGCTAGCGTAAATGCTTCTGAGCGCACTGTTCGAAGAAAATTGAAAGAATTAGATTTTAAGGCCTGTCGCCCCGCCAGGAAGCCCAAGTTAACAGCTGCAATGAAAGCAAAGCGCCTGAAATGGGTCAAACAATGGCAAGACAAAGATGTGGACTTCTGGAGATCGGTAAGATACAGCAATTTAATCAATAATTGATACATTATTATCATTTTCAGTTAAATAAAGCAAATAAAACATGGAAGTTTATATATTTTTCCTATTTTTGACAGGTCTGCTTCAGTGACGAAAGCACATTCGAAATTTTGCAGAATAAAGCTCAGTATGTGCGTCGTCGTCATGGAGAAAAGTTTCATCCTGATTGTGTCATCCCGACGGTTAAACATCCCACCAAAGTGATGATTTGGTCAGTCATCAGCGGCAAGGGCACTGGACGTCTGTACGTCGTCAAAGGAATAATGAGGCAAGATCAGTACAAAGAAGTATTACAAAATCGGTTGATTCCGCAGCTCAGAGAATGGTTTCCAAATGGGGAACGATTCACTTTCATGCAAGATGGAGCTCCCTGCCACACTGCTCGGTCTGTTAAAGCTTTTTTAGCAGAAAAAAATATCCTCTGTTGGATTGGCCGGGTAATAGCTCTGATATGAACCCCATTGAAAATGTGTGGGAGCTGATGAAAAGAGAAGTGGCTAAAGATGTGATTACCAACAAAACCCAGCTCCTAGAAAAGATTATTCATGTGTGGAATCATCATCCTCAAAATGCAGGAGACAGTACAATCTTGCATTGATAGCATGCCGCGCAGAATTAAAGCTTTGATAGCGGCTAAAGGTGGCTCAACTAAATATTGACTTTTACTAACATTAATTTCACTTTTCTTTAAAACTTAATAAATTTATGCTTTTCTAAATTAATGCTGTTTTATTTATGTCAAATAAAATAGGTAATTGATTGGATAATATAAAAAATAAAAAACAAATCAATTTAAAATAATAAAACGGTACAATATCACTCGGTAATTAATATTTTACATGAAATCTTGCAGTGCATCTAATAATTTGGCCAGGGACTGTATATACCATAAAATATTAAAGTGATAATTTTCGTTCCATTTACACCCTATGGAGAATATTCCAGAATTTTTTCAAAAAAGTGTTGAAATTTTTGTTCATTGTCCATCCTTAAACCTAGCAACATGTCCAGCCCAGTTCCATTTAAGATGTATGAATTTGACTGCGTATTTAAGTAGCGAGTAGACACCCCTCTTACGATCCCAGTAGAGGACAGGTTTACTTTAGGGATGCGACTTACCTTACGCGAACCCATGATTTCCTTTCACCTCCAGTTTTTTTGGGGAGAAATCATATCCTTTTCCACCCCATCTGTTCAAAATCACCCTACATCCTATGCCTACATCCTTATCCATTCGCTAAACCGCCCTAAAAATAACCAGTTATAAAACTTCTGGAAAGGTACCCCAGGTAGGTGGCTCAATAAAACAGGACATGTTGAAGGGGCTACTTATTATTTAAGATTGAAGCCTTTTGTGATAAACTCTGCTTATTTTTAGTAGAAATTGATTAGAGATTATATTCTCCGCCGTCAATGTTGTCCTTATAAGACTAATTCAGCTAAATATACAAAAATACTAAGTTTAAAATAAAATCTTGACTTTTGACCTAAAGAATATTAATATTATAAAAAGTTTTTACAATGCACTGCTACCTATTTTTGCATAAAAAAGAATTCGCTTATGTGTTAGTAAGCTTTTTTGAATGAATGAATGACGTATGTATGTTTTCTTTTCAGTGATGACCTACGTAGCACAAATAGAGAACCTATTATAAGTTTTTAGACATCTATAATCATAACAGATTTCCATAATTACAACGTTTCCTTGATACACTTCGTTAGAAATGTTTTATAAAATACTTATAAGACTAGAATCTAGGATCTTTTATTGACACAATTAAACCTATAACTATTATACAGTGAGCTGAATTAATCATGATTATACATTTGTGTCTTAAGATATTACAGAGTAACCTAAATCCCTGAGCCTTGATAATGGGTTTTATATAAATGTGGTGAGAGAGAACTTAAGCTATTAGAACTTAAAAAATTTCATGAGTATAAACTTAAAATTAACTTCCGATTAACTTAAATCTAATCCTAAGGTAGGGGATCGGAGGGTCTTATGTAGTGACGTCTGACTTTTGTTGAAGGTCCATAGGCGTTTCTGACGTGGGGTTGGGGTGGTGAGTGGCTTTATCCAGAAATTTGAGCTGAACGTTGCTCATGAATTCCCCCCGGATTGTGGGAATCTCAGTATTACGGATGGTCCATGGGGCGTTGGCGATGATTCGGAGGGCATCATTTTGAATAGGCTGGAGGGTAGATCTGTGTAGATTTGGCACGATACCACGGAATAGGTAAGGCTATCTCTGATGATCATTTTATACGAGGCTGGTTTGAAAAGTCCGTGCAAAGTCCGGGAGATGGCACCACCGGCGCGTATCGAGGTCATGTTTAGTTAGTAGCATCTCTTGAATGAACGCACACCAAGTTTCAGCCATATTGTTCTATTTCTTTGTGTTTGGCATTCGTGTGAATCAAGGAAGTCGAGTGATTTTCAAGAAATGGACGAAAAAGAATTTCGTGTAGTGATTAAACATTACTTTATGAAAGGCAAAACGCCTCAGGAGACTAAAGAGAAGCTTGATAAACATTATGGTGACTCTGCACCTTCGATTAGAACAGTTTATAAGTGGTTTCAAAATTTTCGGACTGGCCATATGGGCACAAGTGACGCTGAACGTTCTGGACGGCCTGTGGAGTTTACGACTCCAGAAATTATTGATCAAATCCATGATATGGTGATGGATGACAGAAGAGTTAAGGTGCGTGAGATTGCTAGTGCTGTAGGCATCTCGACTGAACGGGTACATAATATTTTGCATAAAACATTTGGACATGAGGAAGCTATCCGCAAGATGGGTGCCGCGATTGCTCACGCTTGACCAAAAACGGAATCGTGTGAAGTGTTGCAAGGATGGTTTGCAGCTGTTCCAGAAGAATCCGGAGGACTTTAAGCGTCGTTTCGTCACTGTGGATGAAACATTGATACATTACTATACTCCTGAGACCAAACAACAATCTAAACAATGGGTTACCAAGGGGGAATCTGCACAAAAAAGGCGAAGACCGTTCCTTCGGCCGGAAAGGTTATGGCGACTGTCTTTTGGGATTTGCAAGGGATAATCCTCATCGACTATCTGGAAAAGGGTAAAACTATTACAGGTGAATATTATTCACCGTTTGAAAACCGAGCTGCAAGAAAAACGCCCGCGATTGGCCCACAAGAAAGTCCTTTTCCATCACGACAACTCACTAGCACACACCTCAGCAGTTGTGGTCGCAAAATTAATGGAATAGGATTCCAACTCGTTTCACATCCCCCCTATTCTCCAGACTTGGCTCCCTCGGACTACTATTTGTTCCCCAATTTGAAGAAATGGCTGGCGGGACAAAGATTTTATTCAAACGAGGAGGTGATTGCAGACACTAATGGATGTTTTGCAGACTTGGACAAATCCTATTATTCGGAAGGGATCAACAAACTAGAACATCGTTGGACGAAGTGTATAAGCCTAAAAGGAAACTATGTCGAAAAATAAAAAAGGTTTACCCCAAACACATAAGTAGTTTTTATTTTTGCACGGACTTTTCAAACCAGCCTCGTAAATTGCCAACTTGTTGCGTGTTGATAATTTACTTACTAGACTTTTTTAGAAGAGGGTATAGCTTTCCAAGGAGCTGATTGGCTTTAGTGGTGGACCCTACAAGACTGTATTATTATATAACAATGCGTGATCGCTAATTTTGCTATAAAAATGTTTTTCGTGTGCAATAACTAGGTTTCGTTGCTCTTATGAAAATTTGTCGCCTACAGTTATGTTTTATAGATGTTTCCGTGGCTTACAAATATTATATTTTGTAACGGTAAAGGCGGCGTTTCTGTGCTGTGGTTGTAAATATTTATAATATTAGCCGATTTTTCAATTTTAGTGCGTTCTTTTATGTCACCAATGAATTTTATCGGTGAATCCACTGTATAACTTATGTATTCCAATAAAGACAAAAAAACATCGGATACTATCGATGGTACTGCCACACTTCTCATCTTTTTTTTTAAATAACTAATCAAAACTAATATTACTACAGACCAATTGAGAATATTTACCTGGATTTTCTAGATAAAATGACCTCTTAAAATATTTTGATTGAGAGAAATTATTTCTTGACTATATGGTGAGGGAAATATTTAGTTATCTTCATTTTGTATTATAAAATCTGCAGCCACTTTTTAATGGTCTGTCTCCATTCATAGCCACACCTAACAATCTGTTTTTTCTATTAGCATTTGCACATTGTTACCAGATCGATCAGATCTTTCTCTGTTCCTTTAGGTCTATCATCGGTATTCTTCACGTACTTCATATGTTTAAGGTGACCGACTGTCCCGGTCTGACCACGACATTCACTCTAAAGGCCTGATTTAGCACCTTGTGACTTATTTTTGTTCAAACACCTGAAGAGCTCGGGGACTGAACATGTTCGGATGATGAGTTAAATACCCCTGTACTGTCGTTTTTTGAGGCGCAAACGAAATAACTTTTTTTTTGTGCGGAATGAAACAACTCGAAGTACGTCGAATGCATTTTAAATTACCGATCAAGTGCAAGTTGAACTTGCACAATTAGTGTTCCGTACACGTTGATTGCTTTTAAAATAAAAAAATTTTGTTACGGTGGTATAAAATAATCAGTGACTTCACAAAATACTTCCCAAATAAGTTTTTCAACAAAGTTTGTTTCCAATCTTTACTAAAAACTCATGCCCCTAAAAATTTTTGTTTTTTATATACCAGATAAATTATTAAAGGTAATACACTCGAGATAATTTTCGTTCATTCTATACCCCGTGGAGAATATTCCAGAATATTCCAGAATTAAATTTTTTGATCAGTACTTTTCGAGATAAGGTGGGGGGGTGGACAGCGATTTTTCGCGATTTTTTAAAAAATAATGCTAAGAAAAAGTGTGCGCAAGTATTCCATTATATATATATTTTTTACTCGTGTTTTCACACAAGCTTTCATTTGACACCACACTCGATGGACCTAGTAAAAAAATGTTTTTTTCACTTCCGATTTCACCCCCTTAATACTAACCCCTTAAGTCAAAAATTTAACTTTCAAAACTACATGGCTCTGATGAGGGCATCAATTCCTATATTAGTACCAAGTGATCTTATAAGTGTTCCGTACGGAACACTAAAAATACCCTCGTATGATAAGCTTATATGTATTTTACATTAAGTGTCTAGAAACAAATGGATAGCTTTATGTTTCTAGGCTCATAGTTATTCCAGGTACTGCCTGCCCTATTGGCATTTCTGTAGCTTCAATTTTATATCGTCTTAGCATAGTAAGAAATATACAGGTTCTTATATGTATATATATATATATATATATATATATATATATATATATCATATATATATATATATATACGAGGCTGGTTTGGAAAGTCCGCGTGCAAAGTCCGAGAGATGGCACCACCGGCGCGTATCGAGATCATGTTTAGTTAGTAGCATCTCTCTTGAATGAACGCACACCAAGTTTCAGCCATATTGGTCTATTTCTTTGTGTTTGGCATTCGTGTGAATCAAGGAAGTCTAGTGATTTTTTCAAGAAATGGACGAAAAAGAATTTCGTTGTGTGGTGATTAAACATTACTTTATGAAAGGCAAAACGCTCAGGGAGACTAAAGAGAAGCTTGATAAACATTATGGTGACTCTGCACCTTCGATTAGAACAGTTTATAAGTGGTTTCAAAATTTTCGGACTGGCCATATGGGCACA